>CM068378.1:52984585-53584585 GCA_034770075.1 Aralia elata
AATCAAAATACTTAAAATCACATAAACCTATGATGGTCAAAGGAAACTTTTCTCATCACACTTGCCCTGAATCACCCCTGCAAAATCTGCCAGTTAGAAAAAACACAGCATGAGCCAAAGGCCTTAGTAGGGATATAGATTTACAATAGATGTATAAATGAAATACGAAAATCAAACGAGATAAAATTTTGAAACTAAAAGCCTCATGCTTAAATATACCGTCGGATCATTATAATCTCCAAAGTCTGATGTTAGGAATATATCTGACTCAACAAAATTAATGAAACAAATAAGTAGAGTACAAAAAATAATGAACCGAATTTAACCATCTCAATTAAGTGAACTAAACAGTATCGAACAAAAAATATCACAATGATTTAATAGGCTAAAATTAATATGAACTGAGTGTTGTTTCATACCGAGCTCAGAACAAATCAAAAATAAGCATTGCCACAAAGGCAACAAGTCAATTAATGACACCACAATCAAATCACACATTGGACCGCGAATCCAAATACATGCAAATCGGATAGGTGTGTTTGGAACAACTTCACCAATCAGCTGAACCAGGAAACTAGGGTTAACACATACGCCTCCCACAACAAAAAAACACCAAATTGCCCATTTTCCTCCAGAGCACAAAAATGAAGACGCCGTGGGACTGTATCACCATAGCCACGGAAAGTGTCATGTTTCTCGTGCCGAAATCGACATTGCCTGTGGTACCCCCTCAGGTGGTTATAGCTTCTAAGTATACCCTACGGTATATTCTAACAAAGATACCCAATTTGGGGGGTTCAATACACTTGCGACACAAATACCAACAATAAAGGGGTTCTATATGTACATGTTGAACCAGATCATTATCATAAATTCATAATGTTTCATAAATGAAGGGGAACAACATGTTCCGCTCTTACTAATATAATATAATATATACTAGACATGAGGGGGGGGGGGTTAACACTAATTCAAAGAATACAAATACGAGTCCTATGAATGAACTCCAAAATGTTAACTAGTATACGAATTTCACAAGAAAGAAACAATTATGTGAAATAATAACAGAATTCGAAATGAGGAACAAAACGAACTAATTAAATTTCACAAGAATATTGCTGAAGGAGTACGATAAATCCGTACCTGGAATTATGCTATGTTAATATCCGAAATGATATAACCTCAAATATAGTTCGTTTAAAATCCTTCCGTCCGAGCTAATTACATAAAAATAAATTATTAAAATGTAATATATATTTACAAAAATATTATTCCCATATTTAACTCGTTTAATAACTCATTTTTTGATTACTATTACTATTACTATTATGGATTTAACTATTTGTTCTTTTACTTCAAACTTGTATGTTTATAATATTATAAAATACCACTAACATTAATTTGTGCGAACAAGAAACATGCTAGGAGACTTCACCAAAAATTCTTCTATTAAAACATACGGATTGGAACTTAATACACCACCCTAATCCTCACCAACTCTTAAAAGCACGACAAGTTTCACATAACTGTCAATTGTTTTGCTCGTGTTCTAACAATTGTTTATTGAGACTATTTGTATGATCCCACCTATTCCCAAAAGGAACAGTTGTTTATTTTATGCCATTTTATTAATTGTCAAAAAGACTATTGATAACTATGATCTGATGAACCCACCAATGCAATATTATTACTATAAAATCAATTCAATAGTTGAAACTGATTTCTTCTTGTTCCCTGCAATATAAATATACATATATGCACCCTCAAAACCATTTACCAATTAGGCATTAGTTATACAATTGTTATCCACTATGTATCATAATTTCTATATGAAAAGTAACGTAATGAAAATAACATTCCGCTAATTATAGATTAAACCTGTCTAAATTTCCCTTCTCCCTCCCGTCTGAACTAACAAACAAAAATAATAATAAACTATAAGTACATTTGCTAAAAATATTCTTTTCCATCATTAATCCTCTAATTAACTCATTTTATTATTATTATTATTCATCATTATTGTTGTTTGTTATTATGTTCCTATAAATTTCTAATTTTAAAATTTTTGAAATAGTACTACATTAATTATTCATAGCAATGATATTGATAACTCTTATATTACATTATTACATCATAGTGCATGTATAACTGCATTATAAAAGAAAACCAGGATATAGTCCTATTTGGAAGTTATAAGCTTTTTAAAAAAGGTTCTTTCCATGGTAAGATATATATATCTATAAATATATATATATATATTTATATATGTAGTATAACATCTGCCCACGTGACATAACTCCTTCATGTTATCAAATAAAAAAGAATAACCCACACATGATCTATACATTGAAATTAAACCAATTACATTACTTTCTAGAATTACAAATAAGCCAAGAGTCGTTTCTTCCTCTCAGTTTTAAGCGGCGACAATAACAACACGGTAGGCATCTTTTTTTTATTTGAAGAACAAAAGGGTAGGGTACACTAACATCATAGTTTTATTTATTTTATTTTATTAATTAAGAGGGTCTTGTTTGCCTAATGGAACTTATAAAATAGGTTCCAATTAATATTAAGGCCCAAAATTTTAACCAACTAATTATTATCTATCACTTCTAATTAGCCCACATACATTAAATGACTATTTTGACCGCAAACAAAAAGAACAAAGCCCACATAAATTTAATCAATCTTATTAAAAAGTTCCAATTAAAAAGCTTATTAAAGAAATTTTTTTATTTTTTTTTACAGGTGGTTATTTACCAGTGTGGCCCCCATTTGGGGAGGAAAAATTTGTAGCAAAAAGGTGTGCTCTCCACTTGGGGGAAAATTGTAGCCCAAAGGTTCCCGTGGCTTCACTTTCACTCAAGAAAATTTCTTCACTCAATCTCCCAAAACTAGTGGCAAGCTGTGAACGCCCCCCAAAATAGGTCAATACAACCCATTTTGGGTCGCCAATTACATTCTATAAAAATTCAAATACAAATATAAAATACGAAAATTTTCCATTTACAAACTCTAATAAACCTGTCGTGCAAAATACGATCAACTACACATACTGTGGAGTTTCAATAAAAATATTGTAGACGAAAACTAATACAACAATTAATACACACCCAACTTAAATTCTCAATACAATTATTGTCACAAAAACTATTTTATAATGTATTGAGATACTTGTACAGTCTAAGGGACCATCACTCTAATTCCTCGGACTAGTCCAGCTACACTATCTTTATATTTTCTCGAGGAGAAACAATGGAACAAAAAGGAAAAGGGGTCTTTGAGCACAAATAGCTCAGTAAAGAATATCACAACGACTAAGATAATAAAGAATAAATTATCTTTAGCCTTCAACATTGGTAGATCAGAGATTTAAAGATAATTGCAGTTTTCAACAATAACCGCAGCGGAAACAAGCAATCCATTAGAAGAAGTCAGTTAGACTATAATGTCCACTATCTTCTATAATTTTTAAAAGTTCAACCATCAATATTTTATACCCTATAACACTCAATCAACAGTTCCTGTTTAATGCTCATACCAAATCAACAGTTTATCTTTGGCACTACGGGCCAAAAGATATTCATTTGTAACACCAATTGATTCATAATCATACCAAATAGCAGTGTCCTCTTTGCAACCTTTGGCCAAAGAGGAACTTTTACTACAAGCCTTTGTCCTATAACACCAAAGGTCAGGGATTTATACCAATACCACAAGTCATAATCAATGCCCATCACCAGTATCATCTTTGGCCACTAACGGGCCAAGAGAGAACTGTGTTCACCCACAATTTAAGTCTGAGGATTTTCTATAGCAAATGATATAAAGGATGAATAGAAAACAAAACAATAAGGATCAAGAATAAGAATAAATATTTAAAGAATTTGTAATTTTAATCTATCCAAATGTCGAAGATTTATCCAAATTGCCAACATGAATATCCAAAAAATTCGATTATAACTCAAGAAATTAAAATAAATAAAGGTTTCCACGATTCAACCTATAAACGTGGCTTTAAAACGAGAATTAGAAAAGGATTTCACGGTGAAAAGATATTAAATGAAAACACAAAACTATTAAGTATATTCTACTAATTTTAAGAATTATTTACCATTTAATAATAAGGTTATGGAAACAAATAATAATTCCTTACTTATAAATGGAGAATTATTGAAATGAAAATCGATATCCCTCTTGAGGAGTACACAAAGGAAATGATTACTTCCCATTAATTATAACGATAAATAATAATCACTTACGAGTATGAAAAGAATATACGATAACTGCAAATGGGATTTTCCACCCGTTTCATGCGGTAGGTTATATGCGTGTTAGACAAGATAATTTCCACAACATTAATAAGGAATGAATAACAAGAAGGTTATTCACCATGGGCATGCGGTTATAGTCCGCGTTGTAGACAGGGTTATTCCCACATATTAATAAAGGAATGAATACGAAGAGGTTATTTCAACACAACACATGTAGTAGTCCCGGCATAGTTAGTATTATTCTCACAAATTAATACATGGAACATATCGTGAATACGTTATTCCGGCTTTACTTTGAATAGTATTTCAGTATGAATAGTACTCTGGCATGCAATAGTACTCTCCGTTATAAATAGCATTAAAATTCAATACGAAAGTTGTCATGTAAATAAAATATTCAAGTGGAATGTATTCAAGTGGGAATTGATTATTACACACGAGTATACAAACGAATGATAACCCCTTTACGAGTAATGAAACGTAAAAGAATAAATATCAACTTGCGGATATGAAAAGAAAAATGATATTAACATACGAGTATGTAAAGGATAATGATTTACCCCATTACCTTAGTAGGAGTGGTGGTGGGTAGTATGGACTAGATCTTGACTGGTAATGAAGGAGGATTAAACTGAAAAAAATGTGTTGGCACTATTCTAGTAATACTCAGAGTATCTCCTTATACTCAAAGGAATTTACTCATAATATTATTGTTAGTAGAGTTTTTGTATTATTGATGATGTGATTTTCTTCTGAAGGTGCCTTTCCTTTTATAAGCCCCAAAATTTAGGTGACATACTAGATCACGGGTCAATAATACTCTAAGGAAAGAAAAGCTTAAAAGGAATCAATTGTGAGTCCCACCTATTTAAAATTTAACCAATGAAAGAAGTGGTAGGTGAATCCAAGAAATTTTTGGGAAGCATTTGGGGAAAATAAATTTCACCATTGCAGTACTGGTGAGGAAAACAAGCCAACACACATGGTTTTTGAAATTTCTTCCTATTGTGGGGTCCCCCATTTGCCAACATTGATGTTGGGAAACAGAGAATTAACAGGAGAATTATATTCTTAGCCAACTGATTTGGAAAAGAAGAAGTGCACGGGAAGTTTTTGAAAAACTTACACATATCTGACAAAAGTTTAATATAATATATTCCTAATTATATTCTAATATAAACAAATAACTATCCACACTATCACTTATCTTAATCAAACACATTTTCAATCTTTCAATTAATTATTCACCAGTTAATATTATAAGACTCACAATATTGACAACCAGATTATTCCTAGGAACAGGAGGGTTTGCCTTCTGTAAAAATCGACGTTGCAATTTAAAATAATTAACCCCTCTCTCCCCGATTAGAACTTCTAGACATTATTCAATAATGTTTAATTTAGTTTCTATTTTAACATCACTATCAAATAATCATGAGGTTACTGTGTCGTTGACAATTAATTGAGTTAATAATAGTAAAATATTATGCAAGCCGCTGTAGTAAATTAATAAAATTAAAATACTGTGTAATATCGTTGTGCTACTGTGGAATACCGTTATACTACAAGTGTGAATAAACGCGTTTTTACATTACCTATTTATCACCTGGGTATTATCAACAGTTGCAGGCTGATTTAATATTGTTGACAGTAAATACTGGTCTGTTTTTTTAGTATCCGATAAATTAGGGTCGTTTTGTGGGGGGCCCCACATAATGTTTTGTTTAGTTTTAGGCGCCGTCCGTGCGTTACCGAAAATAATATTCCCCCGACAGAAAGAATATTTTCCGACAAAAGGAATATTCCTCGACATACTGTTCTATATTGATAATTTTGCCATATTATCACCCTTAACTTATAACATTATATCACTTTAAGCACTTTACTGTTTTAAGAATAATAATCATAAAAGAAAAATAAAAATTAATATAAACTTATTATTTCATTAAAGTCGGGGTCTTACCACAAGCACAACATGTCCAATCCTTGGTATAGTAATCCCTTTATTTAAAGCCTTTAAGCTAGATTAGCCAAAGTGTTTGGGTGATTAGGGAGTGTTAAAAGTGGGGCCATGATGGGTCTATAAATAGAGGAGAGAAAACCAATGAAAGGCCTTGCACCTTATGTTGTATTTTTCAGCAATACCAAGTTAAAGAGAGTTAGAAAGTTTTTTGAGAGAGTGTAGAGCAAAAGAAAGCAAATGAGCTTCAGAGTTAAGGAAAACGATGAGGGAGAGCAAAACGATTTTTGAGAGGAAGAAAGGGAAGAGGAAAGAAAAAATGCTAGTAATTTCATGCCATAGTATGGGGAAACAAACATCATCCAAGCCTAGCAACCCTAACTTTTAAATTTTCTAGTTTAAATTATATTTTAATATGATTGTCTATGGTGAGGATTATTTGTGTAGACACCCCAAATTTTGCACTTCGCTATACTACCTTGACAGTTTGAGGGCAAATTCGTCAAAATGGAATCGGCCTATCTGCGGAGAGCAAATAGATGGAAAAAAATACGAACACACATCGACGCCATCTATGATAATTCTTGCCGAGCCGAACATCGATCATTGGACAGCAGGGGCTTATCCGAATTTGGGCATTCTCGGAAGAGGGTTTGTTTATTGTGGCGGCGCTTCCCGGAAATTCCCTGGACTGCGGAATACGAGCCCTGTCAAGCAAAAACAGACATTAGCGGCACGAAAATCAAGGCGTGGCGACGAAAATCTAGGAAAGTCAATAGCCCGCCAGCCGCGGATAGATCTGCGGCCAAATGAAGTTGCGCCCTTTCCTGGAAAGTCAGATCCCGAAAACCGGGCTGAGTGGCGAGCCAGGCCTAGCCAGCCGCAGGATCCATCTTGCGGCAAGCCGCAGATAGATCTGCAGCTGGCTTTGGCTCAGCCTATTTAAACTCAGCTTCGGAAACAGTATACAGAAAGGTATTGGAGCAGTTTTGGCGGAAGAAGAAGAAAATCAGCAGCAGTTTTTGTTATAAGCTCGGAAATAGAGAGAAATAGCACCAAATTCTTGCCAACAATTGAGAGAAAAAAGAGAGGAAGTTTCATTTGATTGTTAGAATTATATCAATATATCTCATATTTCAATCAATATACACAAGTTTCTACACAATTTTTGGTAGTTATCATTTGCAAGGTAGAAAAATCTCATTAATTTTTGCAACTTCTATCATGTTCATTTTGGCTAAATTTAATTGCCAATTTTCCAAGAATTTTGAAATACTGTTGGAAAAAAAATCATGGATTAGGGATTATTGGTTGAGGGTTTTTTTCCATTGGATACGAGGATTCCTTCCCAATATATGCCGATGTTATCTAATTGTGACGGAAATTTCTAGCTTATTTTATGGATATATATTAGGCGTAGTTTTGATTGATTTGTATTTTTAGGATGTGTTAGGTCAAATCTTATCGTTGTTGTTATGTGTAGTATTCATTTTTGTTGAGTATGTAGTAATCGTGGGTTGTGAGCCTAGGAAAGCGGGATTCCCCGTGGTTCTAAATCCGCTGATGAGACGTTTTGGTGTATGTAATAGATTCAAAGATGCTTGTTTTTGTAATATGTAACTACTGGTCAGGGACTTCCTTAAAAACGACGCTTAAGGCGAGAATCAGGGTTTAAGGCCCGTATTAGTTTGGGGGGGGAAAAAAAACAATATGTGATTGTTTGGCGTTCGGGGAATATTTTGATGGCTTACCATGCCTCATGCGGATAGTCCCCGACGCTTGTATGTTTTTATTACTTGATTAGATTTGTTGACGTCGGCGCCAAAAGGATTTTCAAAAAGATTTAAACGAGTAAGGGAATCTTTTTCTAAAAAATCAATCAAAGTAGGATATTAGCATCTCGAGGGCTAAAAATTTGGGAAAACGCCTAACGAAGGTCGATTCCTATCCTACTGGGAAAAGCTAAAAAGAGGTTATTTTCAAAAAATGTTCAAAAAAAAAAAATTGGATCTTTACAAAAGAACGAAACGTTTTATTTAAAACCCGTTGTGGCATAGGGTGAATGAAGGATGTATCCCTAGAAGTTTGCCACATTCATTGGAGTTAACGAAAGCAATATCGTATAGATCTTGATTCCTATTTTTGAGTGAAGGTTTAAAACTCTGTGTTTTTGCCAAAACAACCCCTAATGAAAATTCCATGGAGCTTTTGGAACGATTAAAAATCAAATCCGTTCTCATAAAAAAATAAAGCTTTCTCGTATATAACAGGAAAAGACATCCTTAAAGCACATCTTCAAAATAAAGCACGACTTCATTCATAAAAATACCCGAAAAGCATTTTCTTCCATACCAGAAACTCAACCATAAACATTCATTCAAGGGCACACCAGACACACTCACACACATCGCACACATACACATTTTATGGAGATAAGGTATAGGAAAGTATCAAGTATTGCGGTAACCCGTGGTTATCACGGGAGTCGAGGGCGTGCCTAACACCTATCCCCTCACTTAAAGCAAGCCCCCCGAACTCTCTTGAAACTCGACTTCGCCAGGACCACAATTTAATTCGGAAGTCATCATATGAGCCATGCGATTTATAAAAAATAAAAAAAAAAACTCGGATGAGTTTCGGTACATCCATTTCAAATAATATACCAACATGGCGACTTCTGGTTAATCGGCTCTCATCATAAAAAAACAGATACTTTCAAAACCCCGTCGATCTCATATGCACCGACCTTTTCCAAAAAATCATCTAAACCCAAAAGGCTAAATTGGAAAAGACCAAAAAATGGACAAGTCGGAATAAAACCGGCGTCGACAGCTGGCGACTACTGCTGGGGGTCATTTAGAGGGCTCTAAGCCGCGTTTAAATCGTGATTGCTAATCCTATCCTTTAAAATTCATTTTAAAATGTGTGTGCATGCGATAACTTTTGATTTTTTTACTTTTGTTGTTGCGAATGCGTGTTTTGATCGAATAGGATGAATGATTTGAATGGAAATTGCTTTACGTGTTTGAGTAATCATTTTGCATACGGTGGAGGGACGATGAATGTGAGATGTATGTTGAGAGACGTACCTCCTCCTGAGGCCGAACACCTGTCGGTTTTGCTTATTACTGGAACTCGAAGGGGCTGCTCCCCGGACGATGGCTCAGGGAAACGCCACCACCCCAAATCCGCTCCAATCGAAAGGGCTCAAACGAGTAGAATTGCGAAGATTTGGGGACCTCTATCAGTGGCCGGAAAAGCCCGTGAGAGTAACCCTGTTGGATAGGTCTTAGCCTCAGATTAACCCCTACGCATGGAAAAGTCTCTTCATGCCCTTTTTACATTTCACGCGATTAAATGTTCCATGATATTATCGCATCCTTTTGCCAGGAGAAATATTACTAACCCTCTATGTTTTGCTAGGGACACAGCTGGGGAGCTTAATAAAGCCATGTTTAGTCATTGGTTATTGCATTTAAAGGACTACTAACCTTTCTGTTTTTACATGGGAAAGATTAAAAAACACCACACAAAAAAAATTTTATAGTTTTAGGCATGGCATCCATTTTGCATTTCCCTCCAGGACTAAACCTTCGAGACCATTGTCTCTGTAGGATTGCTTCCTCAAAACCCGTTCGCTAAGTCTAAGAAAGAGCCCAGGTCTCTCTACCTCTGAAATGGCTTGATCTTCCCAATCATAGTTTCCATATCTCGGGAGGATCGTTTGAAATGATTTTAAAAGACAGATGATGGAAAATGGCCACAAATGTTAAAGGAACAGTTCTTAATCAGACAGGATCCGGGCAAAAACCAGGGATCGCCATAATATTACCACCACCCAGGGGGATGGATCAGAATCCTCCTAAAAAAATTGGTACAAACTTGCTTAAAGAGGACCAACCCCGACTCGAAGGACGAGCCAGTCATCCCAAAGGCCGTTCACCATACCTAGCAGGAACAGTGATTACTATCCCAGAAGGAAAGGGACAATGACCGACCTTCACGGCATGAAAAATGAAACACATGGAGGAGACCATGCCAATCTCTAAGGGGCAATAAAGGTCTCCCTGGGCAGGGTTAATTATTCGGATCTATTTGAATTTTCCCCGGAGCCAGATATCCAGAAAAGTTTCAAGGTCCCCGAGTAGAGTTTGAGAAATTACAATAGGAAAGGGAGACCCCTATACACACTTGAAAATATACATTGGAGAACTCGGGTCTTATGACCGAAGCACGAAGGGCTAAGAATGTAGCTTGTTCCCAGAAAAGCTTTAACAGGGGAGGCAAGGAATCTGGTATGCCCGCCATTGAACAACGCTACGCCCGAATCCCACAACTGGGAGGAATTGGCCCATACTTTCTTAAAACCCAAATACCAGATGTTTCAGGCCCAGATGGCCCCCTGACATGTGTAACCTAAATGACAAAAAGTCAAGGAAGCAGGCCTAGGAATCCTTCAGGGAATATGCCGCAAACGATGGAGGGGCAATGGCCAGGCAACGCACAGGGTTAACCCCCACCGATGAGCCGAATCAGAGATGGTAATGACCTTTGTAGACATTCAGGAGGCACCCGTAATTATGAGCGGGTCATCTCGGGGATTGGAAGACCCTTTGCTGAAATTGTAATTAAACATGGAGAGATGGTTGACATGGGGTTGAAAATTCGGGAAATTAAATCCCGGGATCTTTACTGCTTTAGAAACTGCTTGCAGCCGGAGAGCCCAAATACAGAATGGAAACTACGGCAGCACTTCCCGGAGGGTCCAAAAGAAAAAGGAGGAGGATGTCTCCCTCATCCTACAGGAGTCATCCAGAAAAAACGGAAAGCCATCTTCCGGTACAGGTTCAAAGGGTTGGGCCATCCCGACAGCCAAACTTCACAGATCAAAGGGCAGAGGGGCCGAAGAAGATACGAGGCCTCGCAAAAATCGAGTATTCACCCCCACTCGGGGAGCCTCTCGAGCGGATTTTTGGCGGTATTGATGGCCCAAAAGAAGATAATCAATTTGGCTCCCCCAAGTGACCCGAAAGGAAGGAGATTTGACCCAAGCAAACGGTGCGCCTACCACTCGGGTTCCCCGGGGCATGATACACAAGATTGTTGGACATTGAAACATTATAATTCAGAACATGATCGACAATGGGGAAATTGTGGTGGAACAACCAGACTCCCCGAATGTTAAAGCAAATCTCCCCTGCCAAGACATGATGGGGGGGGAGTCAATGTGACGGAGGCAAATGAGGCTGGGGGGCCACCAAGACTGAACTATCTGCAGAAAATTGAGGAAATGATCAACGTGATACATGATCATGGGAGTGCACGGGGAACGCCCATCAGGTTGATAGGGGTAAGTACGAACGGCACGGAGGGACCGGTCAAGTTGACAGCTCCGAGGTCCATCATCCTTACGGCAAGGCCGCAACTCCCCATCAGTAGTCTGAAGACTGTACCCTGGAATTATGGGGGAATGCCAGAGGAAACGGCCAGTTGTGCTTCCGTGACGACAAAAGGGAACCCCTTATATCTTCCCCGGACGAGTCCTTGAAAGCCAAAAGAGGAAAAATGAGGAGGTTTCCGAGGAAAAGGGCCGTTGAATTTTTGAAAAGGATGGATCATCCCAGAAACAAGGGGGATCCAGAATTTTTAAAATGAGGAGTCAACCCTAACATCAGTCATGGACTTGGTGTTGTCATCCAGTAAGCATTGTAGAACCCTGACAAAGGTTCTGGAAGAAGGCATACGTGCCCAAAGAAATTAGTGAGGAGGGTTTCAGGCCAACTGGTGGGCCACCTGTTGGAAGGCGATGCAATATCCTTTACGGATGAGGACATTCCCAAGGAGGGAAGAGGGCACCGAAAACCGCTACACATTGCGGTAATCTCTTCAGGATATGTCATGAATGGGGTGCTGATCGATGGGGGAATCGGCATTGAATATATGTCCTCTCAGTACGCTAAAGAAAATGAACATCAGTTCCAAGCGCCTACGGGCCAGTCATGTGGTGTGGTCCGGGCTTTTGACGGGTTCATCCCGGAGGGATACCATTGGAGAAATAGAATTGTCGGTGGAGATAGGGCCCTGTACTTTCGACATCTCTTTCCAAGTTCTTGACATCGCGGCCAGCTACAACCTGCTGTTAGGGAGGCCATGGATAACACATGGCCGGGGAGCAGTTCCCTCCACGCTCCACCAACAAATCAAGCTAATCATCGATGGGAATCTGGTCACAATCTCGGCCCGAATGTGATGACCTTTCTTCTCCTAGAAGTGACCTGCCAGTGATCAATGTGGATGAGTCGGCAGCACCTGCCAGCTTTCAAGCACTAGAGATTAGCACCCCCCACTATAGATGCCTGGGATCTCCAACTGTGAAACCTAGGGTCTCTCCCGAACTTACCTTTGTGGCAAAGGAAATGATAAAAATGAACTTCCAGCCTGGGCAGGGGTTAGGAAAGGAACAGTCAGGGAATCACCGAGCCCATTCATCTACCACAAGCAGATAGGCAAGGCAGGGCTGGGATACCATGAGGACGCAGCACGGAGACGCCGTCGGGGTGCGGCTCCGATTCGACTAGCTGGCAGTCCAGTGACCAAAGTCGACAATGAGCAGGGGGATCAGCGAGCCTGTGATTGGTGGCAGGGAATGAAGAGTTAACCCCCGCACGTAATGAGTCGGCCCGGAGGGAAAGTTTCCTGCAGGAGGTCGCAAAGGAGTTTGAAACCAAATGCTACATCCCCGAACAATCAACAAGCAGTGGGGAGGGGACGAATATTATCGCCCCACCCGGGGCCCAACAAGTTGTGCCTGTCATCGATTGGGCAGGGCTGATCATTCCTGAAGAGAATAGGAGGGAGGACTCAGGCGACGTAGCCGTAATTATCGGGGAAGTGTCCGATGTAAAGCCCCCTTTCATCCAGCGCATTTCATCTGACCTGACTGTCGACAACTGGACCATGAAGCCAGTAATATCCAAAAAGGGGTAAAAAACCGACGTCAGGGTGGTGGACCCCAGAGGATGGGGGAATGAAGAAGTTTTATTTTTGTTGTTGTTTTATTTCTGCATAATTATGTCGTTTCTTCGTGTTATTTTGAAAAAGCGATCGTCGTGAAAAATGATTTATATATGACAAGTATTTTGTTTCATGTCAGGTGTACCAATTTGAGTAATCCTTGCCTAACAAATGGTCTCCTCAAATTTGAATGATGATTATGATTTTGACATTGAGCTGGATTTCGATTTAATGGGCATTGAACAAGACGAGACAGATTACGACGACGCGCCTGATGAGATCAAAGGATGGGTCGAGGATAAACCCAAACCCAATTTGGACCAAACCGTCCACCATTGATATTGGAACCCCTGATAAAGCCAAAAGAACTCAAGATAGGGACAGACCTTACCCCCAGCCAAAAAAAAGCCGAAATAATTGAGTTGCTAAGCCAATATGAGGATGTCTTTGCCTGGTCGCACGAGGATATGATCGGATTGTCCACCGACATTGTGGTGCACCGGTTACCCATCAAGGAGGGTTTTAGGCCCTGTCAAGCCAGAAACTAAGAAAGTTTGAAACCTGAGTGGAGCTTAAAAAAGTGAAGGAAGAGATCATCAAGCAGTTCAGGGCGGGAATCATTATGGTGTCCACTTACCCAGAATGGCTGTCTAATGTAGTCCCAGTGGCTAAGCCTGGAGGAAAGGTTGAGGGTATGTGTAGACTATAGAGATCTAAACAAAGGCCAGTCTCAAGGATAATTTCCCGGTACCTTTCATACACATCCCTGGTGGATAACACGGCCCAAGTACGAGATGTACTCTTTTGTGGATTGCTTCGCGGGTAATCATCAGATAAATGGTGGCAGAGGAAGATCGGGAAAAGACCGCATTCATCACCCCCTGGGGCACTTTCTGCTATAAATGACGACTGGCTTTCGGTCTCACAAATGCAGGGCTACTTATCAGAGAGCCATGATGGCCTTGTTCCACGATATGATGTAGCACAAGGAGATAGAGGTTCTACGTGGATGACATTATTGTGAAATCGAAGGTAGAATCCGATCATATTAATACTCATCTTAAAAAGCTATTCGAATCGGCTCAGAAAGTATAATTTGAAAACTCAATCCAGCCAAGTTGCGCTTTCGGTAGTAACAGTCGGGCAAGCTCTTGGTTTTTTCCTGGTTAGTGATCGGGGCATTGAGTTGGACCCAGCAAAGATTTAAGGCCATTGTGGATATGCCAGCACCTCGCACAGAGAAGGAGATAAGGGGATTCCTAGGGAGAATAAACTTCATCAGCCGTTTTATATCCCACTTGACGAACTACGTGTGAGCCGAATTTTCAAATTGTTAAGAAAAGGGTGCTTCCCCCAAAGAATGGAATGAGCAGTGTCAGAGGGCTTTTTCAGATCATTAAGAAAAAGCTGACGGAGGCACCAGTGCTTGGTACCCCCGAAGGGTGGGATCCCGTTGTTTATGTATATATCCGTCAACCACCATCGCGATGGGAGGTCTGTTGGGACAAATGAGTGAGGCAGGTAATGAACCGGCCATCGATTACCTTAGCAAATGATTTAGCCACTGGGAGCAGTATTACACGCCGCTCGAGAAGCCATGTTGTGCTCTGGCCTGGGCTGCAGGGAGATTACAGCACTACCTCCATGGGCATACAACGTTACCTGATATCAAGAATGGATCCCCTGAAATATATTTTCGAAAGGCCCATGCTGAATTGTCGACTATCAAGATGGCAGTTAATTTTACAACAGTTTGACATGGTGTACGTGACCCAGAAGGCCATGAAAGGGCAGGGAATTACAAATCAGGTTGGCAGAAGGCCCCCGGCAGGAGGGATGGAGCCGTTAGAAACTCCTCTCCCGGGCGAGGATATATTTAGGGGTATCGCGCGAAAAATGTGATGGACGAGGGACAATTTTGGAAGCTGTATTTTGATGGTGCCATGAATGCCGAAGGGGGCAGGAGCCGGAGCGGTCCTGAGTCTCTATCACCGGAGAACAATACCCCGTGGCCACTAAACTTTCGTTTCAGCAATTCGAACCACACAAACCGCTGAATACAGAGGGGTGTATCTTGGGACTCCGATTGGCCCGTGACATGGGAGTAAAAAGACTAGCGGTGTTTGGGGATTCGGAATTGGTAATCAGACAGGCAATCGAGGTGTACAACACTAAGGAGCTTCGGTTACTTCCATACCATCGTTATGGTTACCCAGTTGATGCAAGAGTTCGAAGATATCGCTTTTCGACATATTCCACCCGGGGCGGAATGATTTTGCAGATGCATTGGCAACCCTGGCTTCCTTAATCCATATAATCAAAAGGTAAGGACATTCCACAGATCGAGGATAGCCGTACGGAATGGCCCCGGCATTATGAGGAACATGTGGGCAGTGGTTATTAGACGAGGTGGTGTTGCCAAAGCAGCCCTGGTATCACGACATAAGGGAATATCTGAGAGATAGGACCATTTCCCGACCAGGCGAGTCGAACTGAGAGGATGAGAATTCAAAAGGATGGCAAATGAAATTTTTTAACCTGAGTGGGGATTCACTCTACAAGAGGGATGCTGGGTTGGGACTGTTGCAGTGCGTAGATGAAACACAGGCCCGAAAGATTATGAATGAAATACATGGTGGAGTGTGTGGGCCCCATATGAATGGACCGATGCTTGCCAAAAAGATTTTGAGGACAGGGCATTATTGGTTGACGCTGAAGGGCCGATTGCGAAGATCATGTCAAACGGTGTTATCAATGTCAGGCGCTACGGGTAATGTTGATCCTATACGCCCTCCCAATGAACTGCACTGTATGACCTCTCCCCCGTGGCCATTTTCAATGTGGGGAATGGATGTATATCGGACCAATTAGAGCCCAAGGCAAGCAATCGGACACCGATTCATTTTCGTCATGATCGAATTACTTCACCAAATGGGTAGAAGCAGCTTCTTTCCCCAAAGTAACTCAGGAGGTCATCGTCGGGTTCATCAGGAGTAATGTCATTTGTCGATACGGGCAGCCTGAGGTTTTGGTCTCTGACAATGCCAAGAATTTAAACAACGCCCCTCATGAGGGGATTGTGTGACCAGTTCCAGATCAAGCACCTCAATTCCGTCATTTACCGTCCTAAGATGAATGGGGCAGTGG
The DNA here is from genome assembly GCA_034770075.1 of Aralia elata. Lineage (NCBI taxonomy): Eukaryota > Viridiplantae > Streptophyta > Magnoliopsida > Apiales > Araliaceae > Aralia > Aralia elata. The sequence continues at coordinate 53,000,984 of CM068378.1, forward strand.
AGGCTGCAAACAAAAACATCAAGAAAATCATGGCCCAAAATGTCTGCTAATCATCGGGGATGGCCGGATTTGTTACCCCTCACCCTGCTGGCATACCGGACGTCAAACGCGTACGTCTACAGGGGCAACCCCTTACGCTTTTGGTATATGGAATGGAGGCTGTTCTACTACCAGTTGAGGTTGAGATGGTATCCCTCAGAGTAATGATCGGATGCTCAGATAAGTGAGGAGGATTGGATGCCAAAATCGATACGACCAATTGGCCCTAATCGATGAAAGGAGGGTGGCTGCTGTTTGGCAATGGCTAGTTATATCAACAAAGGATATCTCGATCGTATGACAAAAGGATGAGACCTTCGGAAGTTCAAGAAAAAAAAGAAAATGATTTGGTGTTGAAGAGAGTCATGCCTTGTCAAGACGAGGCCAAGGGGAAGTTCGCCCCAAACTGGGAGGGGCCATTTGTGATTAAGAAGGTGCTATCCGGAGGAGCCCTCATATTGCAAGAAATGGATGGTGAGGTATTTCCACAACCCCTCAATTCTGACTCGGTGAAGCGGTTCTATGCTTGAATCATCAGGTCCTTTTTCCTTGATAGCGAACTACGTAGGACCTGATCTCCCAACTTGTGGGGGTATGTAGGCAGCCATCATGGCGCGGTCCGATCCTTTAAAAATAATCCTTTCCTTCCCTAACCAAAACCAAATTTTCGATAACCAGATAAAACCTTCCTACCCCCTCAAAACTTTCCCGAAACCAACTCCCTAACCAGTTTCACCCCAAAATACATACCCTGATCCAACCAAACAGTTATCCAAAATCTGAAATTCAATCCGATGAAATCAAAAGGTGTGCGGCAATATCTGTCCAAATCTCCATCAAGTTCTTGAGAAAGAAAGAAGGCGAAATGTCAAAATCATGGTCAATTGGATAAAATGATGATCCAATGGAAGGCAATGATACGACAAAAGGGGAAAAATGACTAAATTTTAATGCATGTCTATATATTATAAGTCGTTTTAATTACAAGATTTCTCTTTCAATAACTGATGAACACCAACATAGTCTATGCAGGAAATAAAATAATCTACAAATCTGAAACTAGCTGAAGCAGGATGGACAGGGCGGTGGACAGATCTGAAGCATCAGCATCTCTTGCAATCTGCTGCCCCATCATATCAATACGATCCAGTAAAGCAGTAGCTCGGCTGACAGCCCCAAAATGAGCATCTACCACTGCCCTGGTCTGAAATACAATGGCCTCTCTGTCGGCAATGGCAGCGTCTCTAGCCCGAATGGCCTCATATCTCTCGACAAGGGCGGCATCCCTCTCGGCTTCAGTAGCAATCAGGGCCTCAGGCGGAGTTGGGAATCCTCAGTAACCCGACTCGGGGCAAGAATCGGCTGAGATAGGGTGGTCTGTTGGTATCTTCTGGGAAAATCACTCCAGAATCATCGAAGGCCCAAGTCCGACTCAAACTAGCCGACTCCAAGTCTCCGCGCAACCACTGTACGTAAGCAAACGTCTGGATGTGACGGCTCTCACTATATTCGGCAAGGGTCCTGCAATCCCAAAGCTCGTATACCTGCAATAGATCCCTCTCCGTACAGGATGATATAAGGAATCGGTATGCGGCGGCAGCACCCGCGAAGGAGTGTAAATCCTGCGTCTGATCAAACTGCCCCATAACCGCCAGGGGATGATAGGTCGTCACGCCCCTCAACCCAGCAATGGGGATGAAATCCAGGTCGGGCACATGAGTCAAGAAGCTCATGAAGGAGCAATAGCCCGAGTAGACCAATAGGTGAATGGGATCCTCAATGACAGACAAAAATGATGTCCAGGAGGCCACATCAGTACAGCTCACGGGACGAAGCGAAAAACTGCTGCGTGGTTTATGTCATGGCTGAAGCAAAACCCTCGGCGACGGAAGTGGGCCGATGGGACTAAGATGACTCAATGATCCACACGTTATAACAAAGCCGAGCTCCCTCTGAAGGCTCTGCCTCGAAAAGACTGGCAATATGTGGCTGACATATAGGTATCCGCCAATATCATAGGAAGAATGGTGTGATCCTCTGAAGGGCTCTAACGGCCGCCACCATCCGCATGTCCAAATGATCGGGTCCTGCAGGTAAATACAAAACTGAGATGACACAAGCCATCAGGACATCCACTCTCAAGGCGCCCCAGCGCTCCTAGGACACGGAAAAATCACCGAAGAAAAGTCGAAAACCGTCAGGTGAGCCAAATCGGTCAATAAAGAACTGAAGGGGAACCATATGGTCTGATGTGATCACCGGCAACAGGACAGACAGCCCTTCGCAAACCAGTGAAAGTCAAGAGTTGACGGCGCATGGAACCCAACTGTGACCCTAGCACAAGGTCTATCCAGGGGCAGGCCGGTGAAGCGAGCATACTCCTCGAGGGTGGGGGTCAGCTCTACTGTCCCTAACCTAAACCACTGACGGGTAGGGGCCCAATATAGCTCAGAAGACCATCCACGAAGCCCCGCTGGCACATGAAGGGTCAATAAGGACCAAGAATGACCCAAAAGACCATCTGCGGTTAATCCTTTCTGCCTTCTGCCGGCAGTAAACTGTCCAACCAGCGGAGGAGGCTGCCCACCAACCCTGTGGGAGGAGTGGAAATCCAAACGAACCACAGCATCTGAGGACGACATCTGGGAAAAAAATAGTATCAAAAAAGACTGTACAGGGGTCATTTCTCTACCCATAAATAAAAAGCATGCATCTACAGTTAATAATGAAGCAGGTGAATCCCATAAAGATGAAAAAGAACTATGCATAAATAAATAAATGAGTTCAGTACATAGTGCGTAAATGAAAAAGAAATATAAACAGGTACAGGTACAAAAGACCCTATCCTATCCTGATCTAAATAAAATCGGTATCATCTATGAAGGAAGGATCCTCGAACTGATTCCCCTGGGGTCGTCGAGCTCGGAGGATCAAAGTTCATGTCAGGGAATGTAGGGATGCGCTGTTGTGGCATCAGATGAACTCGGGCCTGCATCATAACCCCGCACTGTCTGGATCATAGACGTAAGCCTCCTCCGGGGTCGGCCCAACGACCGAACAAACAGCGACAACTGATCTACCTGACGGGTCAATGGTGGCGATCTGCTCAGCGTGGGTAGGGGTCCGAACACAGGCAGCCCAATCGGTCATCGTCACCGAGCCTGGAACCATGTCTCCAAGAAAGAAAGTGGCCCGAGTCTGAGGACCGATGGTACGGGCACCCACCAGGTACGGAAGGCATCACTCGTGCTGGGACCCCGTCGAAAGCATCCGGCCGTCATCCCCCGCAATCATGATCTCTGAAGGCGGAGAATCTAGTGGCCAGGAGGGTAGCGAAAGGAGGGGAGTACGGGAATGCGGATCTCTCCAGTAACGCATCTGAAGGCGCGCTCCCCCAGGTACATAACCCATCCTCCAACACTCTGCAAAGTGAGGCGACGGGTGGAAAGTGCAAACTCCGGGCCGGTAGGATATCCATCTATAATAACCCCACATCTAGATGCTCAGAAAGATAAGGCCTCCAGACGACCCCGGCAGCCGTGATCAGCTCCAGCTGGATGCGGCAGTGTGCAAAGCTGCCTGATATCGGGACCTCCTCTAGAGTGCTGTGATGCCATCGTCGGCCCCGGGATAAGTATCAAGGCCGAGAGTAGTGACAGGCCTCAGGCATGGAAGACGCTCGTAGGCCCAGAACTGCGAACAGGAAACAGTGAAAAGCATGAGAAACCGACAGACGCAGAAAGAAAAGAAATGAATTGACGGGAAATACATTAAGAAAAAAAGAAAGAAGTCTCACCAGCAGAAAATGATAGAATCCAAGCCAAGCGTCTGTCTGGCCCTCCGAGCGTAGACGCATACCATGGAGGAAATAGGCAAAGGTGAATGACCCCCAGTCATAGTCACTGATGCGATCCACGTCTCTGACCGCTCCCACGACGCTGAAATGAAATGTGGAGGAATTGTTCCCTAGGAAACAACCCCTCATGATCGTCAGGAACAAGCGTCGGAGTAAGATGTCCCGGGTACCCTGATCCGCTGGAATGGGCAGCGCGTAGAGACCCCCGACTGCATCGACAGCCAAGGCACTGGATCGAATACTGCGGGCCTTAAAGACCCGGTCCTCAGCGGTAAAGCCCAATAGAGCCCGGACCTCCGCCGGAGTGATGTCGAGATCTAGAGGAACGCGGGACCCGGTAAACTCTATGCCCGTAATGTACCTCCAGTCCCATGGGGTCAGCACAACCTCGCAGTCAAGAAGGTTGAAGAGACTGCGTCTGGTGGAACCAGCGCTCGGATAAGGCCCTCATGTAACCCCAGGGACACTGCCGGGGGATGATAGTGAAGAAATGACGGAGGCCCCAAGAATCCACCATAGCCCGGTAGTCGCTGTGCAGAGCCGTGTAGAGGGAGTAGATGTTGAACCAGTTTGCCCCCTCGGCTGGGTAAACTCGGGTACCTGGGGCAATCACCAATGGGGTCAGTCCGGATAAAAGGAGAATTGAGAAATTGAGAATAAAATCAGAATAGAACTGAATATACCTCGTTAGCCACGAGAGATGCTGAAGGGTGACGACTGAGATCCCGACCCAAAAGATCGGATATCTGCACAGAGGCGCCAGAAGAAGCCTGATGAGTAGATGGAGCCGGTATGCTGGAGGATGGCCCCTCTGCCGCGACCTCCGGAGGAGCAGCCTCCTCAACGTCCGGAGGACCAGGGCGAATGACAGCCTCTGCCAAACGACGAGCCTGACGGGTCCGAGGAGGAACAGGAGCGGGTGTAGCCCTACGAACGGGCGAACACCCGAGGTCCGTGACACGGAGGAAACTACTATGAGCATCGGGATCCATGACTGGAATGGAACGGGCGAGAAAGAAGGTAAGTTCCCTTTTAAAATTATGTAATGAATATTCTAAATTTCTAGCCTCGTCATATAATTAATGCAACATGATGCATGGTTAAAAAAAAAAAAAAAAAAAAAAAAAAAAAAAAAAAAATAAAAAAAAAAAAAAACGGCAGAGTTTCCGTTTGTAAAATGGACATCCCATGCATGTCCAAGCAGGTTTTTCAAAGAACTCAGGCCCCAACAGATCATATTTGCATTCATACATGTAAATAAAGCATGTAAAATACCATAAATGCATGATTTTCTTTCAAAAAGGAGCAAACGTATACGTGGGACCGCCTCATGAACATAAAATAGGACCCACACAGTTAAGACACAGCATGTATATATGATAGTACATTACATAGCATTGTAAAGCATACATTTTATCTCTAAACATGCAAATAGTCAAATGTATAGCGAAACATTGAAGAAATTGAAAAGTGACCGGTCAAAGTGTTACCTGTAGCGTGTAGATCAATCCTACCGGAGCAGTTTTTGGCAGGAAAGTTGAAAAATCGACAAAAAGCCCTTGCGAACAAGCAAAAATCGCGAGAAATAGGTGTGAATTGGAAGTTGAAAGTGACAGATCTGGAAGCGGGGAACCGCTTAAACATGCCGATCTTGGCCGCAGATGTATCTGCGGCTGGCCGCAGATCCATCCGCGGCTGGCCCTGGTGGGTCCCACCTTGCTCCCTTGCAGCCAAATGACGTGCTGAGTAAAAAAGATTACGAGATGGGTGACCGGCGACGATACCCGGCCCCGACGAGACGATCGACCGGCGACGATAACCGGCGATCATGAGATGGATGTCCGGCGACGATAACCGGCTCCGACAAGATAACCAACCGGCGACGATAACCGGGGGTTACGAGATGGGTGACCGGCGACGATACCCGGCCCCGACGAGACGATCGACCGGCGACGATAACCGGCGATCATGAGATGGATGTCCGGCGACGATAACCGGCTTCCGACAAGATAACCAACCGGCGACGATAACCGGGGGTTACGAGATGGGTGACCGGCGACGATACCCGGCCCCGACGAGACGATCGACCGGCGACGATAACCGGCGATCATGAAATGGATGTCCGGCGACGATAACCGGCTCCGACAAGATAACCAACCAGCGACGATAACCGGGGGTTACGAGATGGGTGACCGGCGACGATACCCGGCCCCGACGAGACGATCGACCGGCGACGATAACCGGCGATCATGAGATGGATGTCCGGCGACGATAACCGGCTCCGACAAGATAACCAACCGGCGACGATAACCGGGGGTTACGAGATGGGTGACCGGCGACGATATCCGGCCCCGACGAGACGATCGACCGGCGACGATAACCGGCGATCATGAGATGGATGTCCGGCGACGATAACCGGCTCCGACAAGATAACCAACCGGCGACGATAACCGGGGGTTACGAGATGGGTGACCGGCGACGATACCCGGCCCCGACGAGACGATCGACCGGCGACGATAACCGGCGATCATGAGATGGATGTCCGGCGACGATAACCGGCTCCGACAAGATAACCAACCGGCGACGATAACCGGGGGTTACGAGCTGGGTGACCGGCGACGATACCCGGCCCCCGACGAGACGATCGACCGGCGACGATAACCGGCGATCATGAGATGGATGTCCGGCGACGATAACCGGCTCCGACAAGATAACCAATCGGCGACGATAACCGGGGGTTACGAGATGGGTGACCGGCGACGATACCCGGCCCTGACAAGACGATCGACCGGCGACGATCACCGGCGATCATGAGGTGGATGTCCGGCGACGATAACCGGCTCCGACAAGATAACCAACCGGCGACGATAACCGGGGGTTACGAGATGGGTGACCGACGACGATACCCGGCCCCGATCGAGACGATAGATTGAAAGAATGAACCCAACGACTAACAAACACGGTCAGAGGGTTAAAGCATCGACACTCTTGCGGATAGTTTGCATGCGTTACATCTTGTGTTGCATCATAAATCAGATGTGTTGCATCATATATGTATTGTCAATTCTTATACACTGCCATTCATGCATCGGGTGTCTGTTTCTTTATCCTGTTCATTTCATTTAACATTTCATAAACATGATAAAGAGGGGCAGCTGTAGACACCCAAATTTTGCACTTCGTATACTAACCTTGACAGGAGGGCAAATTCGTCAAATGGATCGGCCTGCGAGAGCAAAAGATGGAAAAAATACGAACACTCGACGCCACTATGATAATTTGCAGCCGAAATCGACATGACAGCAGGGCTATCCGAATTTGGCATTCTCGGAAGGTGTGGCGCGCTTCCCGGAAATTCCCGGACTGCGGAATACGAGCCTGTCAGCGAAAACCGACATTGCGGCACGAAAATCGAGGCGTGGCACGAAAATCGAGAAAGTCAAGCCCGCTAGCCGCGGATAGATCTGCGGCCAAATGAGTGCGCCTTTCTGGAAAGTCAGATCCCGAAAACCGGGCTGAGTGGCGAGCCAGCTAGCCAGCCTATTTAAACTCAGCTTCGGACAGTATACAAAAGGTTGAGCAGTTTGGCGGAAGAAGAAGAAAATCAGCAGCAGTTTTAGCTCGGAAATAGAGAGAAATAGCACAAATTCTTGCAACAATTGAGAGAAAAAAGAGAGGAAGTTTCTTTGTTGTTAGATTATATCAATATATCTCATATTTCAATCAAATACACAAGTTTCTACACAATTTTGGTATCATTTGCAAGGTGAAAATCTCATTATTTTTGCAACTTCTATCATGTCATTTGGCTAAATTTAATTGCAATTTTCAAGAATATTGTTGAAAAAAATCATGGATTAGGGATTATTGGTGAGGGTTCCATTGGAACGAGATTCTTCCCAATAATCCGATGATATCTAATTGACGAAATTTCTAGCTTATTTATGGATATATATTAGGCGTAGTTTGATTGATTGTATTTTTAGGATGTGTTAGGCAATCTACGTTGTTGTTATTGTAGTATTCATTTTGTGAGTATGTAGTAATCGTGGTTGTGAGCCTAGGAAAGCGACCCCGTGGTTCAAATCCGATGATGGACGTTTTGGTGTATGTAATAGATTCAAGATGCTTGTTTTGTAATATGTAACTATCGGGCCTTAAAACGACGCTAAGGCGAGAATCGGGTTTAAGGCCCCGTATTAGTGGAATATGTGATAGTTGGCGTTCGGGGATATTTTGATGGCTTACATGCCCATGGATAGCCCCGACGCATGTTTATACTTGATTAGATTTTTGAGGCGCCAAAAGGATTTCAAAAAGATTAAACGATAAGGATCTTTTCTAAAAATCAATCAAAGTAGGATATTAGCATCACGAGGCTAAAAATTTGGGAAACGCTAACGAAGGTCGATTCCTATCCTACGGGAAAAGCTAAAAGAGGTTATTTTCAAATGTCAAAAAAAAATGGATCTTACAAAAGAACGAAACGTTTTATTAAACCGTTGTGCATAGGGTGAAAGAGATCCTAGAAGTTGCCCATCATTTGAGTTACGAAAGCAACGTATAGATCTTGATTCCTATTTTGATGAAGGTTTAAAACTCTTGTTTTGCCAAAACAACCCCTAATGAAAATTCCATGGCTTTTGACGATTAAAATCAAATCTTTCTCATAAAAAAATAAAGCTTTCTCGTATTAAAGGAAAAGACATCCTAAAGCACTCTTCAAAATAAAGCACGTCTCTTTCATAAAATACCCGAAAGAATTTCTTCCATACAGAACTCACCATAACATTCATTCAGGCACACAGACACACACACACACACGCACACATACACATTTTATGAGATAAGGGATAGGAAAGTATCAAAATTGCGGTAACCGTGTTTCACGGGAGTCGAGGGGTGCCTAACACCTTCCCCTCACTTAAAGCAAGCCCCCGAACTCTATGAATCTCGATTCGCAGACCAATTAATTCGGAGTCACATATGAGCCAGCGATTTATAAAAAAAAAAAAAAACTCGGATGAGTTGGTACATCCATTTCAAATATACCAACTGGCGACTCTGGTTAATCGGCTCATCATAAAAAACGATCTTTCAAAACCCCGTCGATCTCAATGCCGACCTTTTCCAAAAATCATCTAAACCAAAAGGCTAAATTGGAAAAGACAAAAAAGGACAAGCGGATAAAACCGGCGTCGACAATTTGTGATGAGGATTATGGTGGATTCTAAGGTATAAGGATGGTTGTGATAGAGTTATACGCTTATTATGTGTTAATATGTATGAAAACCAAGAGATCATGAAAGTTTCCATAGTAAACATAAAAGTCAGAAAAACTATCAAAACTTAAAAACATAAACTAAAATTTGAACTACCATAACTCTCACTCTATTTCGAATTTTTGAGTGTGGTCTACTTGTGGAGATAGATATTTGAGTTCTCTAAACACTAATAAGAATTTCCGAAAAATACCTTGCAGATTATTTATGGTGGATTTTCTACCAAAGTAGGACAAAACAAGAAAAACCTTAAAAGAAATCTATTTTTTGTGGATAGTTTCTTCCACTTAAACATTTAAATAAATTAAGATCTTTTGAGACATGAAACTATATGGTACAATGAAACTCCTATTCGAAAATAAACGTATTCTGATTTAGGGAGTGAGATATGACCAATTCAATATTTGGATTTTTCTGACGAAAACTGCTATAACTTTAGTTCTGTAGAAACTGACCAAATTTAGTGATTTTTGGAATTAAGTACGATATAACAAAATTTGCTAAGTTACGAACCAAAATGGCCCTTTGAAAAATACTTAATAAAGCTGAAAAATTATAATAAAATTATTTTTACGTGTGGAATGTTTTTAAGTATGTGGGGCCAGAAGAGAAAAAAATAATAAAATAGCTAAGGAGGCTTAATGAAGAAAATAGAGTTACGAGGAGGTAAAATAGTTGATTAAAGTAAAGTCGGGAGTTATTGATATAAATTCTTCCCGCAAAAATATGTCGATATGGGACATGTGAGTCTAAGTAAAATTTAATCATATATTTTTATGAAAATATTATAAAAATGATGTGAGGGGATGTTTACGTTGGTTTAAGTCATAATAATTTTTACGAGGCAATGATTAACTTAATCAAGTAAATCCTTATGGATGATGTAGGTTATTATTTGAAGGAAGAAATTATGGATGTGAATTTGGTAGATGATGAACTACGGATCGAGGTAAGTTTTTCAGAACTTATTGTTATGTGTGAACTTGTTAATTGTTATGTGCAAGTTTTTCCTGTATTATGTGAATTTCTTGTGAATGGGTTGAAATGTGCACTATGTGCTATACTGTGATATAAATCTATTGAATTAAATTAATGATTGAAGTTGTTTGAGTTATGGGAATTCACTATATTTGTGATATGAGATATATGATAAGCATGAAACATGTATAACTGCTAAGCATGAACATTATGATGTATGAATAAATGCAAAGCATGAGAAACATGAAGCATGTATAAAATGCGGAGCATGAAAAAGGTAAAGTATGTTTGAAATGCGAATTATGTGTTATGTGATAATTGTTAAACTTGTTGAGTAATGTAGTTGCTCACACTTGCTTTAAATTAATATTTTCAGCAAAGTCGAGAAACCCGGAGGTTCCGATAAAGACAAAAGAGGCAGAAAAATAGTCACGACGTTAGGAGACATAAATTTATTTATCTTTTTATTTGTATTACAACCTAAAGTTGTAAGTTGTTAAGTCATATAATTATGATAGATACTTGTTATATTACAAGTCTTGAGTGATTAATTGAAGTATAATGTATAGACAGGAAGTTAGCGTTTGGATTTTGAGTAATAAGTACTCATAATCATTGTAATAGAACAAATCATAATGTATATGATTCAGATATGGAAATGTAAAGATTTTGATTCGAGAATAAAAGAATGTTGTAAAGCTTCTATTAATTAAATTTTATCAATAATATTGATGTTGAATGTTATGGATAATAAGGAAGAGGGTGCATCATAAGCACCATACCCGAGGTTAAAAGAACCCAGATTTGGGGGCATGACACGAATTATGACCTAAACTATGTGTATGTAAGTGAATATATGTGTTGTTGTTCGTAATATGAAAAAAAAAAGTTCGAGAAAAAAAAACGCTAAAATACTATTCACGTAGAAAACTCTTTTTCATTTTTTTTGACTTTTCAAATTACGTCATAGCGTTTTATTCGGGAGATAGAGACGTAATCTCCAATAAAAAGTACGAAAGAAAAAGTCAACTTTTTGACTGATCGGAAGAGTTAGGAAGTCTAACTAATTGTCAAACTCAAATGTTATTGTTATTGGGAGTCCAAGATAAAGGGGTTAGGATGTGACACCCCCAAATCCAGATACTTAATTCCCATTGATTTGGTGCTCACTATAACATACATTCACATCTAACTACCCAATAAAAATGACAATTAGATAAACTTGATGAAACATCTGCCCAAAATGGGTTACATCACCAAACTATTAAATAGTCAAATCCCAGGTTATCTTAACCTTAATACATCAAATGCGGAATAAAATAATTTTAAACAAGTCTTTGATACAAATAAATATCAAGTGGATAATAAATCTCTTGCTACTTTGGCATCTTGCCCTTGCCTTTACTCGTGGACGGTTCATCCTGCTTTTCTGGCTTAACTGCAAAGATTAATGCAAGAGTGAGCAAACAATTGCTCACAAGTACGATAACAATAATGTTTAAATGAAATAGATTTCAACTGAGGAATAATAATTTTCTGAATCTCGGTCAATAAATGATCAAAGTCTAAAAGCTCGTTTGAATGCTCGATTCAAAGAAAAATAGATTTCAAGATTTAGAAATTATATCTGAGGGTCACAAGACCTCGAACTATGTCCTAAGTTAACAAGTATCTCTACCGTAACCTTTAACAGTCATATAGACTATGGACCAACATCTCGTACTCAGGGGGATCAGCCCTTTATACAATGTATTGTGCACAAACATTTTAACGTTGTCGCGTAAATAATCCCCTATATAAGGGTTGTTCATCTCAGTTTATCGTTTGAATCCGTACCAAAAAGGAACTTGGTTTGGAACAAGAATAGAAAATATTCTAAGTCTTTGAAATCGCTCATCAACTAAGGACTAGCTGAATCAATAAGGGTTTGCTAGTCTAATTCATCAAATAAGCTTGCTCAATAGAAACTATACTCGAAATTTGAATAACAAACAACGATTGGAATAACGCTTAAGTACGTAGCATAATAGTAACCTTGCTTGAATATCAATAAGCTAAGGTCAATAAGCTTGCTTAATATAAATAAACTTGCTTTGAATAAATTAACAAGTTAAAAGGAAAGAACAACTTGCTCAACGTAAAAGTATTGAATTGAGATAAGGAACTTGCCTCAAGCGTAGATTACAAATTTAAGTAATTCACGATCCTTAAACAACCTATACATTTAATTATAGAATGGTAACATAATTAGTCACAAGACTAAAAGTATTATAGGTTTGCTCTTTATCTCATTTTATTATAATATCTCATTTAGCATACTATAACAAACAAGTATCAACCATCTTGAAATTTCATTAATCACTTAATACATTAATATAAGTTTAATTCTGTATCATAACTTCCAAGAAAAGAAAACAAAATAATAATAATAATAAATTTTTTTTACAGCAGTGATTCTCGCCGGGGCGGGAATTCCCTAAATAAAACTCTCGCCGAGGCGAGATCTCGCCGGGGCGAGAATTCACTATACAAAAAGCTCGCCGGGGCGAAGATTCCTTTGCATTTTTCTCGTCGGGGCGAGAGACTCGGCAGTCGTCTTCCCCAGCTCGCGAACAGTGAAAACTTAGGACAAATTTGGCCAAAATTTTCCGAATTCTACCATCCAGTAAACAAATTAAATATACCCAGACATCATATATCATACAAAACATTTACCCAACATGTTTCTAACCAATCTAAGCATTATAAAACACATAATCAACCAATTTAAAACCAAAAATTCACTGTTAAAACCAAATATTCAAGTTTTAACCATTCTCATGAAATTAAACACTGTAACTTCATCTTTCAACCAATTAAAACTATTCTTCTTGCATTATTCTTGTTTTTCATCATACAATCATAAACAATTATTAATTCACCGATTAATAACCAAATTGAATCATCAATTTTCATACAAATATGCCATACATGAAATAAAGCTCTGTAAAACTAAGAACTCAATTCTAAAGCATGTCTTCATGAATTAATACTTCTAAATTAATTATTATTCATCATGTAATCATCTAACACATGATTACTATCAAATACACCAAGTAATTCATGTTTTAAGCAAGTAAATTTTATATAGAGAACTAAAATAATGAAATACAGGAAAGAACTTAAAAAGGATTATACCTTCAATTGTTTAGAAAATTTTATTAAACTTCCTTGCTTGAATTCTTACTCCAATCTCCAAGCTTTTCTCACAATTTCTCTCTTTTCTCTCAACTCTCAAATTCACAGAGTTCTCTCAATTCTAACTCTCTCAATACTCTGTTCTTTGCTCTTCTTTCTTAACTGACGTAGTTTAGAAAAATAAAACTGATAAAAAAAATAAAAACTGATAATTAATATAATAACGTATAATCTAAATTTAATCCATCAGTTTAAAATTTCAAAAGCCATAAGGCTATGTTTGGCAATTACAAAATAAAATAACCCATTATTCTAACTAAAGGACTTAAGGCCTTGTTTGGTAAAACACAAATAAAATAATCCATTATTTCCAAACAAAAGTCATAGGGCCTTGTTTGATAAAACTGAATTAAACACTTTCTCATTTATTTTAATAAAGCATTATAATATATAGTTTTAAAATGTCACACTTCTAATTTAATTGAACTTATTATTAAATAAATTCAATTAAACCTTATTAACTAAATTAATAACTTATTTAACCAATAACAATAACACCACATGAATTATATTATTCAAATAAATCATTTATTCAAATAAACCTATTCATCATCTAATTTAATTATTAAATTAAATTAGAATAAACATAACAAATCACATTCAAATAACATTTAACATTATTAAACTTAACATATACCCATTTTACAAAAACTTAATAAATTATTATTTAGCTCAATAAAAAATATTTATATAATTCAATAAATATTTTTATTCAATCACAAAAATTGCATTCGTTACATCTTTCCCTCCTTAAAAGGATTCTGTCCCCAGAATCACAACATAATTAAATCGTCTGTTACATTCTCCCCTCCTTACAAAGATTCTGTCCCCAGAATCGCAATATAAAGATTAAACAAATAATTGAGGAAAATTTTGCATCATTTGCTCTTCGAGCTCCCACATTGCTTCTTCAGCACTGTGGTTCCTCCAGATTACCTTAACGGAAGGTATCACTTTATTTCTAAGAACTTGCTCCTTCTTGTCCACTATCTGAACAAGTATCTCTTCATAAGACAAATCTTTCTCAAACTGTATTGGTTCATACTCTATTACATGTTTATAATCAGACTTATACGGTCGTAGCACCGATATGTAGAATACATTATGAATGTGGCCTAACTCAGGAGGTAAAGCTACCTCATAAGCTACCTCACCCACCCGTTTCAACACTTCAAAGGGTCCAATGAATCGCGGACTCAACTTACCCTTTTTACCAAATCTGATTTTTCCCTTCCAGGGAGATACTTTGAGGAACACAAAGCTCCCGACTACAAATTCACGATTTTGTCTGTGTTGATCAGCATACTTTTTCTGTCTGTCTTGAGCGGCTATCAGTCTGGCTCTTATTACTTTGACAATTTCAGCAGTTTGTTGTACCAGCTCGGGTCCCAATAGGCGACGCTCACCAACCTCTTCCCAACATAACGGAGTTCTGCACTTTCTTCCGTATAATGCTTCATAAGGCGGCATGCCGATACTAGCGTGATGACTATTGTTGTAAGCAAACTCGACCAGAGGTAAGTGATCATCCCAGTTGCCTTTAAAATCCATAACGCATGCTCGAAGCATATCCTCCAACGTTTGAATTGTTCTTTCGCTCTAGCCATCGATTTGAGGATGATAGGTTGTACTCATTCTCAACTGCGTTCCCAAACAAGCTTGCAAACTCCTCCAAAATTTTGATGTGAATCGTGGATCTCTGTCTGACACTATTGACACTGGAACACCGTGCCTTGAGATAATCTCTTTGACGTATAATTTCGCCAGCTGATCCAAAGTAAATTTGATTTTGATAGGCAAGAAATGTGCTGATTTCGTCAATCTGTCAACTATAACCCATATTGCGTCATAACCCTTCTGAGTAGTCAGAAGCCCTACCACAAAGTCCATTGTGATATGCTCCCACTTCCATTCTGGTATCTCCAAGGGCTGTAGCAAACCACTTGGTCGTTGATGCTCCGCTTTAACTCTCTGACAAGTGAGACACTTCGCAACACACTCGGCAACCTCTCTTTTCATGTTTGGCCACCAAAAATGTTGGCGAAGATCTTGGTACATTTTTGTACTTCCCGGATGAATCAAAAATCTTGAACTATGAGCTTCGTTCAGAATCTCCTCTCTGATTGCCAATACTGACGGTACCCAGATTATGCCTCCAAATCTCAGCAACCCTTCGGTATCGATTTTATATTGGAGCTCTTCACCTTCAAGCACTCTTTTCCGTATATTAATACACTCCTCATCCTTGAGTTGCGCTTCCTTGACTTTTTCCACCAAAGTTGGTTGAGTTTCCATCTGGAACAATTTTTCATCAGGCTCTGCCAGATTCTTCACCTCTAACTCCAATTTAGCCATTTCTGCTACGAGCTTCTCTTGAGCAGTTAACAAAAATAGTTTCTCCCGACCCTTTCTACTCAAAGCGTCGGCAACCACATTAGCCTTTCCCGGATGGTATAGAATTTCACAATCATAATCTTTGATCAATTCTATCCATCTCCTCTACCGCATATTCAAATCCTTCTGCGTGAAAATATACTTCAGACTTTTATGGTCTGTATATATTTCACACTTCTCCCCGTAGAGATAGTGCCTCCAGATTTTCAAAGCAAACACCACGGCTGCTAGCTCCAAATCATGGGTCGGATACCCTTTTTCATAGTCTTTTAGTTGGCGCGATGCATATGCAATAACCTTACCATTCTGCATCAACACACAACCAAGTCCTTTATGTGTTGCGTCACTGTACACCACAAAATTTCCTGTATCATCTGGTAAAGACAACACATGTGCCGAACTTAGTCTCTTCTTCAGTTCTTGGAAACTCTTTCGCATTTCTCCGTCCAAAGAAACTTCACCGACTTTCTTGTTAAATTTGTCAACGGAGTGGCGATCCTGGAAAAATCTTGAATAAAACGCCTGTAGTATCCTGCCAAACCAAGGAAACTCCTCACTTCTGACGGTGTCTTCGGCTGATCCCAGTTCATTACAGCCTCGACTTTTGCTGGATCCACCGAAATCTCGTCTTTATCAATAACATGTCCAAGAAATTGAACACGCTCCAACCAAAATTCGCACTTTAAAAATTTTGCATACAATTTCTCTTTCCTTAACGCCTCCAATGTCACCTTCAAGTGTTCCACGTGTTCTTCTTGTGTTTTGGAGTAGACCAGAATGTCGTCTATGAATACCACTACAAATTTATCCAGAAATGGTTTGAATGCCCTATTCATTAAGTCCATGAATGCTGCAGGCGCATTCGTTAAACCAAATGACATAACCAAAAACTCATAGTGACCATATCTGGTTCGAAACGCCATCTTTGGTATGTCTTCTTTTCTCACCTTCAATTGATGGTATCCACTTCGCAGATCTATCTTCGAAAAATATCTTGCTCCCTTCAATTGAGGTCATCGATTCTTGGCAACAGATACTTGTTTTTAATCGTGACCTTGTTCAACTCTCTATAATCAATGCAAAGACGCATTGACCCGTCCTTCTTCTTGACAAACAATACCGGCGCTCCCCACGGCGAAACGCTCGGTTGAATATACTTCTTATCTAGCAGCTCTTGCAGCTGCACCATTAACTCCTTCATTTCTACCGGAGCCATTCTATATGGGGCTTTCGATATAGGGGCCGTTCCTGGTGCTAACTCAATTACAAACTCGATTTCCCTATCTGGCGGTAATCCTGGCAAATCATCAGGAAACATGTCCGCAAAATCCCTTACTACTGGTATCTCCTCTAGTTTTGCACCCACCTTTCGGGTATCAACTATGTAGGCTAGATATCCTACACATCCTTGTCTCAACATCTTTCTGGCCTGCACCATCGTCAGACAACTCGTTTGTCTAGGCGACTTGCTGCCATAAAACACTACCTTTGACGGAGTCATAAGGTTTACACACTTCTTTTGACAGTCAATAACTGTCCCATGGTTGAACAACCAATCCATACCCAAAATAACATCAAATTCCCCAAGACGAATTGGGATCAAGTTTACTGTCATCACATGACCCTTAATATCTACTTGACAGTTCTTGTGGACAAACTTAACAGGAATCACCTCCCTATTCGCAATTTCTATATTCATAGGGTAATCTAATTCTTCCTGAGGTAACTCTAATTTCTTAGCAAAATCATCGGATATAAATGAGCAAGTAGCACCCGAGTCAAACAATACATAAGCATTAACATTATTGACTGGAATGATACCTGACACTACATCCTTTGATTGCACAGCATCCTGCACCGTCATATTGAACGTTCGAGCGGTAGGTCGTTTGGGCTGTGCCGGTCCTGTGATAGTAAGATTGCCACCACCGTTGTTTCCTTTTCCTACACTGGCTCCACCTGTAGTTGCTTTCTTAGGACAGTCTCGGGCAAAGTGATCCTTCGACCCGCAAATGAAACATGTTCCTTTCTTCGGATTAGGGCAATTTGGTGAAATATGACCCTCTTGTCCACAGTTAAAGCATACCCTCTTACCCTTCAAACAAGCACCCATATGGCTCTTTCCACAGTTGCTGCACACCTCCACCTTCTTCTTCTGATTACCTTGCTGACTTCTCGCAGAGTTACTATCATTCCATTTCCTCTTCTGATTACTGCCCCCATGGCTACCACTTGCCTTGTTTTCACTTTCATTCTTCTTCTTCCTCTGCTCCTGATTGTACTTGGACAACGCATCACTGCCTCCTTCAGCGATAATTTCCTTTTCTAACACCGCCGCAAATGAGTTCAGTTGAAACAACGAAACTCGACCATATAACCAGGGCTTCAATCCCTGCTCAAATCTCCTAGTCTTTCGCTCATCTGTGTTGACTTGGTATGGCGCAAACCTCGCCAACTCATTGAATTTTGCTGCATACTCAGGTACCGTCATATTACCTTGCTTCAGCTCTAGAAACTGCACCTCCATCTAATTCTGAGCACTTGCCGAAAAGTAAGTCTCGAAAAACATCTCCTTAAATCGCTCCCACGGAATAATCCCTTGCCCACCTCGGGTTTTATTAGCTTGTCACCAGTAGCTAGCTTCTGACTTCAGCATAAAGGTTGCAAATGCCATCTTCTGGTCCTCATTGACCCTAGCGACATCAAACACCTTCTCCATCTCCATGACCCAGCTTTGTGCCTCGATCGGATTCATAGAGCCATGATATTCCGGAGGTCCGACAGCCTTGAAATCTTTAAAAGTTGTAGCCTGAGCTTGGGGTTGATTCGCGAATGCTCCAGTTAATAGATTCACTAACTGCTGCATTGGGTTAGTGTTAGCTTCTTCGTTGTTTGTAGATCCCTCAGGAGTTTGTTGACGGGTTAGTTGTCTTCTTGGCGGCATCTTACTGTTAAAAATTCGCGCTATTAGATTATTATTCAATTGCTTAAACATTTAAGTCTTAACTTAAACATTTATAAACAATACTTAAACACATAACACATCTGATAAACTTTCACATTTTATTCATTTACTGCTTCAAAACATAATAGGAATAACATCGTGGTTATATACATCAAATCATCTATCCTGAAATCACAAAGTTCCAGGATTACATCATTATTCTATCCCATTATATAAACTGGGATTAACAACTTATTAACTCATAAATTTCATAATAACACAACTAATCATAATCTATGATGACATCCCACGACGCACAGCTTCCTGGCGTTCCTGCTCCATAATACGAGTCACCATCCTTCGATCCACCATATCTGGATGACGATGAACTCGATCCAGAGCTCTATCCACTGTGGTGTGAAAAATATACTCCATATCATCAATCTTGGCCTTCTTTGACCGCACCTCACATTCAACACGATCTGCGCGGTTAGCCTCCCTCAACCAAGCAGTCTCAGCTCTCGCCCGCTTAGCCGACTCTTCTTTCAACTCATCTCGTACAATCTCATTCCTGGCTATCAACTGTCCTCGTCGATACTCAGATTTTGCTAGCCTCTGCTCAGCCTCTACAAGACATGATGAAAGGTCTTGGATCTCAGCATCCTTCTGCTCTAGAGTGACTTGACGTTCCGCAACCTGTTCCTCTAACTCCTCCTTTTCACTCTCTACATGAACCAGCTTCCATTCCACGTTTTCAAGACGTATATCGAGCTCCTCAATCTCACTACTCTTCTGCTCCAAGGCTGTCTGTCGCTCTGCCAGCTGCCTCTCTAACTCCTCCACTCTGTCTTGCATCTCTATGTTGCGATCATACACCTGCTCGTACATCTAAACACCTAAGGAAGATAGTGATATCCCCTCAGGGTCCTCCTCCTCCTCAACCTCTTCAGGTTCCTCCTCAGGGTCCTCCTCAGGGTCAGTCTCAGGCTCATACTCGTGGCCTGTAACTGTAATCAATGGGGATGGCTCCCTCTGCACTAGCTGCTCATGAACTACGTGAATATCTCGGGACTCCTCCTCCCTAGCCTGGCTGGGCTCTCCTCTATCAGTCATCCTGACAACAAAATTTTAAGTTTTAATTACTAATCGATAATACTCGCGAGCACATAAGTTTCTTATCAAATAAGCACATAGCACATAATCGTTTTATTGTCTTTTATGAATTTTCGTAATTCATTCCTTAGAACTCGATAAGAGTTTATCACCACTATATTCTCTATCTTCTAAAAGGCTACTACCCTAAGGTTTTCCCCACCTAAAAGTTCATAACCTACAGCTTTGATACCAACCTGTGACACCCCCAAATCCAGGTACTTAATTCCCACTGATTTGGTGCTTACTATAACATACATTCACATCTAGCTACCCAATAAAAATGACAATTAGATAGACTTGATGAAACATCTGCCCAAAATGGGTTACATCACCAAACTATTAAATAGTCAAATCCCAAGTTATCTTAACCTTAATACATCAAATGCGGAATAAAATAATTTTAAACAAGTCTTTGATACAAATAAATATCAAGTGGATAATAAATCTCTTGCTACTTTGGCATCTTGCCCTTGCCTTTACTCGTGGACGGTTCGTCCTGCTTTTCTGGCTTAGATGCAAAGATTAATGCAAGAGTGAGCAAACAATTGCTCACAAGTACGATAACAATAATGTTTAAATGAAATAGATTTTAACTGAGGAATAATAATTTTCTGAATCTCGGTCAATAAATGATCAAAGTCTAAAAGCTCGTTTGAATGCTCGATTCAAAGAAAAATAGATTTCAAGATTTATAAATTATATCTGAGGGTCACAAGACCTCGAACTATGTCCTAGGTTAACAAGTATCTCTACCGTAACCTTTAACAGTCATATAGACTATGGACCAACATCTCGTACTCAGGGGGATCAGCCCTTTGTACAATGTATTGTGCACAAACATTTTAACGCTGTCGCGTAAATAATCCCCTATATAAGGGTTGTTCATCTCAGTTTATCGTTTGAATCCGTACCAAAAAGGAACTTGGTTTGGAACAAGAATAGAAAATATTCTAAGTCTTTGAAATTGCTCATCAACTAAGGATTAGCTGAATCAATAAGGGTTTGCTAGTCTAATTCATCAAATAAGTTTGCTCAATAGAAACTATACTCGAAATTTGAATAACAAACAACGATTGGAATAACGCTTAAGTACGTAGCATAATAGTAACCTTGCTTGAATATCAATAAGCTAAGGTCAATAAGCTTGCTTAATATAAATAAACTTGCTTTGAATAAATTAACAAGTTAAAAGGAAAGAACAACTTGCTCAACGTAAAAGTATTGAATTGAGATAAGGAACTTGCCTCAAGCGTAGATTACAAATTTAAGTAATTCACAATCCTTAAACAACCTATACATTTAATTATAAAATGGTAACATAATTAGTCACAAGACTAAAAGTATTATAGGTTTGCTCTTTATCTCATTTTATTATAATATCTCATTTAGCATACTATAACAAACAAGTATCAACCATCTTGAAATTTCATTAATCACTTAATACATTAATATAAGTTTAATTCTGTATCATAACTTCCAAGAAAAGAAAACAAAATAATAATAATAATAAATTTTTTTTTACAGCAGTGATTCTCGCCGGGGCGGGAATTCCCTGAACAAAACTCTCGTCGGGGCGAGATCTCGCCGGGGCGAGAATTCACTATACAAAAAGCTCGCCGGGGCGAAGATTCCTTTGCATTTTTCTCGCCGGGGCGAGAAACTCGGCAGTCGTCTTCCCCAGCTCGCGAACAGTGAAAATTTAGGCCAAATTTGGCCAAATTTTTCCGAATTCTACCATCCAGTAAACAAATTAAATATACCCAGATATCATATATGATACAAAACATTTACCCAACATGTTTCTAACCAATCTAAGCATTATAAAACACATAATCAACCAATTTAAAACCAAAAATTTACTGTTAAAACCAAATATTCAAGTTTTAACCATTCTCATGAAATTAAACACTGTAACTTCATCTTTCAACCAATTAAAACCATTCTTCTTGCATTATTCTTGTTTTTCATCATACAATCATAAACAATTATTAATTCACCGATTAATAACCAAATTGAATCATCAATTTTCATACAAATATGCCATACATGAAATAAAGCTCTGTAAAACTAAGAACTCAATTCTAAAGCATGTCTTCATGAATTAATACTTCTAAATTAATTATTATTCATCATGTAATCATCTAACACATGATTACTATCAAATACACCAAGTAATTCATGTTTTAAGCAAGTAAATTTTATATAGAGAACTAAAATAATGAAATACAGGAAAGAACTTAAAAAGGATTATACCTTCAATTGTTTAGAAAATTTTATTAAACTTCCTTGCTTGAATTCTTACTCCAATCTCCAAGCTTTTCTCACAATTTCTCTCTTTTCTCTCAACTCTCAAATTCACAGAGTTCTCTCAATTCTAACTCTCTCAATACTCTGTTCTTTGCTCTTCTTTCCTTTCTTTCTTAACTGACGTAGTTTAGAAAAATAAAACTGATAAAAAAAATAAAAACTGATAATTAATATAATAACGTATAATCTAAATTTAATCCATCAGTTTAAAATTTCAAAAGCCATAAGGCTATGTTTGGCAATTACAAAATAAAATAACCCATTATTCTAACTAAAGGTCTTAAGGCCTTGTTTGGTAAAACACAAATAAAACAATCCATTATTTCCAAACAAAAGTCATAGGGCCTTGTTTGGTAAAACTGAATTAAACACTTTCTCATTTATTTTAATAAACCATTATAATATATAGTTTTAAAATGTCACACTTCTAATTTAATTGAACTTATTATTAAATAAATTCAATTAAACCTTATTAACTAAATTAATAACTTATTTAACCAATAACAATAACACCACATGAATTATATTATTCAAATAAATCATTTATTCAAATAAACCTATTCATCATCTAATTTAATTATTAAATTAAATTAGAATAAACATAACAAATCACATTCAAATAACATTTAACATTATTAAACTTAACATATACCCATTTTACAAAAACTTAATAAATTATTATTTAGCTCAATAAAAAATATTTATATAATTCAATAAATATTTTTATTCAATCACAAAAATTGCATTCGTTACATAGGAGGCCCAAGTAATTATGAACTTAGGCCCAAAGTAAGCCCAAGATTAAGCCCAAACCATGACCCAAGTCAAAGTCCAAGAGCATGGTCAATGTGATGGCCAAATGAAGATGAAATGAGAAGAAACAAAAAGCCAAAGACGGACCAAGAGGGGAGGTACCCGGCCATGTGGGGAGGGGGGACCAAGTGGAGGCCAAACTTACCATTTATGGTAAGTTTTGGTCTTTTACAAGCAAGCCTTTAATGCCCCAACCACTTCCCTTCCCAACACTTAAACAAAAAGTCATATATGCACTCATGTTGTCTAGCAACTAACCTTGATTAACTTAGTTGGTTAGATGATTAAATTAACTAAGGGAGTTAGTTAACAAGAGTTGAGGAGTTGGGGGTTTGTCTAATTATAACCTTAACCTAAGTGATCAAATTGTAAGGCCTTCCCAAAGTTATTCTATAAATACCCAAGCCATCTTCCATTCTTCCTTTATTCATTTTATGCTAAGTAAAATCTAAGAGAGCAAGAAAGCTTGAGAAATAGAGAGAAAGTGAGAGAGGGCTCGGAAATTGGAAGGAGAAGGAAGAAGAATAGCTAGCATCATAAGCAAGAAATAAGAACAAGAAGAGAACCAAGAAGGTAAACCTCAAACCCTAACTTTAAAACTTTTCTTTTATAAGTTTTTATTTTGCTTGTTGGTTGTTGTTGTTGTTGTTGTTGTTGTTGTTGTTGTTGTTATTTATTGACGATTATGAAGGATCCGAAGATATAAGGTGGTGTTAATGGTGTTTTTTATGTTAAAACATCGGTAATATGCATGAAAAATGAACGAAAAACTAAAATGAAACCTAAGCGTAAAGGATGGTCGAAAACCTTGTAGTGGACTGTTAATCGGACTAGTGTAATTCTTTGTTCGTAAGCTATTTTTGAATTCTGAAAAAGAAGGAAGTATGCGTACATGAGTTACGTAATTAACACATTTGGAACGAAGTAAAAATATGCTATAACAAATTTATGGAAAAATTTTCAGTAAAGTATGTTAAAATGGCAAAATCCTAGGTTGATATGACTTTCAGGCCATTTTTATGGTTAGTTAACCCTTTTGGAAAATTGTGATTTTCTGAGAATTTGATAGAGCATAGAATAAGTGAGCCGTAGGCTCAAGAATGAGCTCAATCCGACTTCGGATGAGTAAGTTACGAATTGTTGAAATATGGACGTTAGAATCGTTATATAGCGAAACCTAAGCCACGAAGGATTTTTGAGCCACTTGTTTAGCCTATTAACAAATATGAAATTCTGGCCTTTAGGGGTTTCGTAGTCTATGTTACAAGCAAGAAAATGGCTCAAGAATGGACTCATTCCGATATCGGATGAGCGAGTTATGAAGTTGCGAAGTTGGTACGTTAAAATCAACAAAAGCTGAAAATCTTGGAAAACTGGAAATTTCGGGACTGCAGAGGTGGTGTGGCAGCGCCACCAACAATGTATTTTGGGGTGCGGCAATGCCAAGTGAGCAGTGTGCTCTTGGCTTCTAGGCTGGGCTGTTGTGCACTTGGGCGTTCGCATAGGAAAGTGGGCGTGCAGGCGTGCGGACGTGCGAGCATCGTGACGCCGTGCCAAGTGTTTGAGACATTGTTTAATGTTTTAATTCTAATAAAAAGAAGCATTATAGAACATGAATTAAAGTCAACGTAAACCAATAATAAACGTCATTATGTGGCTAATTGGTATGTTATCGTTAACTTAATTGTGTAGGCTAATTGAAGAGCAATTTAGCGTAACTTATAAAGAACGCTTAAGGTAAGTTTTCTAACTTCATTCAACTTATGTTCTTATGATTGTTTTATAATGTTTGAAGTTCTAATTTGCGCAATGCTTGTAAATTGTGTGAATTCTAAAACTTATGCAAATATTTTAGTATTTGTACAAGTAGTTCAGCTATGCTAAGTTTTAAATTGCTAAAGCTTTAAAGTTCTATTATCCATGAGCTGTTTAAGAAATACATCGAGGCCATTTATTCCAGCTCAATAGATGTTGAAATATTTTATCAATTTAAAAATAAATCTTTGAAATATTAGTGATGTTAAGTAGAGCTATCCAAACCAAATTATTTTTGGCTGAGATGAACAACCCTAATATTAAGGGTAGTTTTAGTGAAAAATTCTGATAGACCCATGAGGCAGTCAAAACAAACACATATAGTCGTTTAAAAATAGAATGTTTTACAACATAGGGTACAATAGGATGATCACCTAGAAGTGCCTGTCAGCAAGACGGTTTATAGTTGAATTACTGTTAAACCTTTATGAAAAGAAAAGTTCAAGGTCTTTATGATCGCTTAGTATGTCGTTTCAAAAATGTTAAACGAAAGGAAAATTGTTATTCTTATTTATTCAAAGTTACCTCACAACTATTGTTCAGTTGTTGAAGTTTTTAGAGAAATATGATATGATTATTGATTTTGTTATTTATTCAACTGTTATACTTGCTGAGCAATTGAATGCTCATTCTTGCTTAAAATTAAATGCTTTTAGCTAAACCCGAGCAGGCCGAAGGTTTTGGAAAAAAGATAAAGGAAAAGGAAAGATGAACGAGTAGAAGACGTTATGTAATAGCATAGTAATACTATGTAATATCTTGTATTATTATGTTTTGAATATGTTAAGGTCTTAGAACTTAGGATTTAGAGCAAGACATATTGTAATAATATAATAATTACATTTATGTCATTATTATTGTGTTGAATGGGTAGTACCGTGGAGCACTAGACCCGGGTTTGAAGGTACCCGGGTTTGGGGGCGTCACAGGTTGGTATCAGAGCTGTAGGTTATAAACCTTAGGTGGGGGAAAGCCTTAGGATTTAACCTTAGAGAAATTAGAGAAACTAGTGAGCAGATATACTCAAATATAGTTGTAAGAGATGGATTGAGGAAATTTATCGAAAGAAGTAAAAGTAAAATAAAATATATTGTTGTGTGATGATAATAAAAATACTTTGTTGCTATGTGTTAATCAAGTTATTAAAATTGATTGTAGGATGTCAAAAGAAGTCGAATATAGAGATATTTATGTCATGAGCGAGGAAATTATAGCTGCACCAATGCCAATAGCCGAGGTGCCAGCTACTAGTGTTCCGAAAAGTGACCCTGAGGAGGAACCAATATAAAAGAATGAGGACGCAACGTCTGAGGTTGTACCTTCTGAGGAGGAATCGGAGGATGATTTTAAATCCCGAGATTCAGGAAGCGCCGACCCAGTTAGGAGCATTGATTCATCACCTGATAAACATGAATGCTGAATTGAATATTAAATTGCATGATGTAGAGAATAGGACACAAGATTTGGAAGCTAAAGTGCAGGATCTCCAGGTAGAGACGCATGCACTAAATGCCTACTAGGAGAACGAGATTATTGACCGGCTGAGGGTCGAGGATTTGGTCCATGACCTTGAGGAGGAAGTAAGGGTGAAAAAGAGGAAAATAGACAAAATGAACTACACTTACACCACTTCTATGGAGCAAGTTCAAGACAGGGTGTACTTTTACCCTGCCGAGGAAGGGCAAACTCGTCACACCATTAGTCAGGGGCGAGTGATTGCTATCACAGTTGAAAAGCGCACAGACGCTATTGTTAGGGGTCTAATGTAGTAAATTAGATGATGTATGTATGTATATATATATATATATATATATATATATCTCGTTGTAGTGATGTAAATCCTAGCTTTTGTATACGTAGCGGGATATTTTTTGTAAATCCCATCTTTTTGTAAGTAATAAAGGGATAAGTAATGTATATAACATAAGCTATATGATGTAAGTAGTAATAACTACAAGAAGCATATTAATATAAAGATATTTATTATATATGCTTTGTAATGATTATGTGTTAGCATTAATTATGAATGCCTTAAGAAGGAACGAATGGAATAATAATAAAATATTTTATTACTAAAAATATGCCGTCGAGACGTGCACAAGGGCAAAGAGAAGAACCAGAAAGTGAAAACGAGAATAGAGATCAAGTAAACCCTATGCAACAGTTTATAGATCTCTTAGTAGATGCTTGTAATAGAAACCCCACCAGAGTGACCGTAAATCCTCTAGCTGTGCAAGTAGTAAGCTTCAAGGATTTTAAGAGCGTGAGACCTCCTGAGTTTAAGGGGACCACTGAGCTTATAGATGCTCAATCCTGGATTAAGGAGATTGAGAAGGCGTTTATTATCGCTAAAGGGATAGGCCAACTTCTAGTGGGAGGCAAACCAGAATAGGGCTAGAGAAGGAGTGGTTGCTTGGGAATGGTTCAAGGAGTTATACTTCGAGAACTACTTTCCCGGGAGTATGCAGAGTAGGATAGAGAAGAGGTTCTTGGAACTTAAGTAGGGGGACATGTCGGTGCCCCAGTACACAACTAAGTTCAATGAACTGGCTAGTTTTGCTCCACATCAGGTGGACACCGAAGAGAAGAATGCGACGAGGTTCGAGCAAGGGTTGAAACCATGGCTCTGTCAACGCCGGGACAAATTTCCTAAATGTTATTTCTACCTTTTTTTAAGATTTTGATTTATTCATTTCGTTTAAAGGGTAATTTCCAGGAAAAAGCTGACATAAATGCCGACGGGGTTTTGAAAGGTTGATTTTAATGGTGGGCCAATTAGACAGAGCCGCTAGTTGGTAAAGATTTAAATGGATGTACCAACTCATCTGAATTTTAAGATTTTCGCAGTCGAGATAATGGCCCTAAATGTGACTTCGTAAAATTAGTCTCGAAACTGAGATTCATAGAGTTCGGGGGCTTGCTTAAGCGGTGGGAAGGTGTTAGACACCCCCCGACTTCCGTGAAAAAATGGTTACCGCATCTTAACGTTTTTCTAAGTGTGAAGTGTGTATGTGTGTGTGTGATTTAGAAGAAAATCTAGAATATCGATAACTAACTATGAATCGAACTCGTGAGACGTGCATTATTTTGAAAGCAACTTAAAACCTCTTTGGACCTATGCGTGAGGGATTTGATTTAAAGAAAAGGTTCGTTTTAGGTTTGATTTTGATGAAAAGCCTTTTTGGAGTGACGTTTTGGAAAATACAGTTTTCAAACCCTTCGCCAAATAGGAATTGAAATTCTTCGTCACATTAATTGTAAGTTAAAGTGGTCGTACTAACTCAAGCGATTTGAGTTTTATTTTAGAAAATTTTCGTCGTTTTGTTTAGAAATCGTTTTTTGGTGATAAACGGGAAATTAAGCATCAAAATAGGGTCGGGGCAATCCGTGGGCATGAAAGTTATCTCAATAGCCCCGAACACCCGCAATCGCAATTTTCACTATCACGGGGGCCTTAAATCCGATTTTCATGAGATGAAACCCTCGATACCATTTTAAGGCCCAAATTTACATTTACAATGATCAGATAATGACTTGACAATCGAAATAATGTCCATCGTGGGAATCATGCCAAGATCCATTTCAAGGATCTTGACTCTAATATTCCTAGGCTCACATTTGAAAAGTAAAAATAAAAAAGAGGATCTAAGGAAGGGCTCCCGTAAACCCTATCTCGTAGATCGCAAAATCAAAGCTGACATCGCGAGGGACTATATGTATTGATGAGATCTATTAACGGGACTTAGATATGTGGGAATAAATTCGCGGATCTAAGATTCTCTAGAACTATTCAATGACATAATCGAGATTTAAATCAAGAAATATATTCCAAACTAACTATCAGGTGATTCAATTGTTAGAATCCCTTGACGGTGGGTAGGTGGGACCCCCTTACCACCAGATATGGATCTAAGGTTTCACGGGGTGAACAAAATTGACTTAAAACATTGAAAACACATAGATCCTATGACACCCCCAAATCCGGGTACTTCAACTCCACAGATTTGGTGTTCACTATAGCATACATTCATTACTAACTACCCATGATTAAGATAATATAATCAAACTGAATAAAACATCTTCCCGCAAAAGGGGTTATATCTCCAATCTCTTAAATAAACAAATCCTAGGTTATCTAACCTCTATTACATTAATGCGGAATAAAAACTTAAAATTTAAATAAGTTTTGTTACAAGTAAACACTCAATGGATAACAGGTCTTTCGCTATTTCGGCATCTTGCCCTTGCCTTTGCTTGTGGACGGCTCGTCCGATTTCTCTGCCTTAGCTGCAATGTTTTAGTGCAAGAGTGAGGAAACAATTGCCCACAAGTGTGATAGCAATAACAATTGAATAACCAATGAAGTAGATTTCAACTGAGGTATAATAGTTTTTCTGAATTCAATCAATAACTAGTCAAGATCTGAAAACCCAATAGAAAGCTTAGCTCAAGAACTGAATATAGATTCAGGATTAAAAGTGTATCTGAGGGTCACAAGACCTCGAACTATGTCCTAGGTTATCAAGTATTTCTACCGCAACCTTTAACAGTCTTATAGACAATAGACCATCCATCTCGTAGTCAGGGGGATCAGCCCTTTGTACAATGTATTGTGCACAAATATTTTAAGGCTGTCGCGTAATTAATCCCCTATATTAGGGTTGTTCATCTCAGCTTAGCATCAGAATCCGTACCAAAAGGAACTTGGTTTGGAAAGATTTTAAAATATTCTAAGTCTTTAAAACGCTCATCAACTAAGGACTAGCTGAATCAATAAGGGTTTGCTAGTCACTAAAGCATTTGATTCATCAATGAAGTTGTACAATAGAATTTACAATCAAAGTCTGAATAATGATCAATGCTCGTATAATAAATGACTTGAATAATACATAGGTACTTGACATGATAACAACCTTGCTTGAATAACAATAAGCTAAGGTTAATAAGTTGGCTCAATGAAATTAAATTTGCTTTAAACGAAATAATAAGATTAAGGGTGAAAAACTTGCCTCGCTCGTAGATTACAGATTAAATTCACGTTCCTTAATCACCCTATACATTCCGATTATAAAATGGTAACAATAATTAGTTACAGATTCATATATATTTTAAGTCTCGTTCTTGTCCTATTTTATTGTACCATCTCGATTGACATTCGATATTCCGCAAATATTTGCTAACAACCCTCGTGGTATCTCATTGGTCATTTAATACCTCAATATAGGTTTTAAACATACATATAGCAATATCACAAAACAAATAAATAAATTTTAATATTTTTTTTTCAGTTACTGTTCCACCGCCGGGGCGGTGGATTTCTATACAAAACCGTCGCCGGGGCGAGGAACATAGTTCAAATATGCCGCCGGGGCGACAAGACCGCCGGGGCGGTAGACTCGACTGTCACCTTCTACAGTTCGCGAACCAGTGAAAACTTAGGCCAAATTTGGCCAAATTTCCCGAATTCTACCATCCAACACATAGTTTAAACATATCCAGATATCAAATACAATATAAAATAATTACCCAACATGTTTCTAAACATTCTAACCATTATAATACACATAACCAACCAAATTGAACCAAAAATTCTCTGTTTAAACCAAATATTCATGTTTTAGCCATTTTAATAAAATTAACCACTGTAAACTCATCTTTCAACCATTTTAATCCATTCCACTTGCATTCTTTTCATTTTTCATTATATAATCATAATCAAATGTCAATTTACCGGTTAAAAACCAAATTGAACATCAATTTTCATACATATATGCCATACATGAAATAAAACTCTGTAAACC
Organism: Aralia elata; assembly: GCA_034770075.1. NCBI lineage: Eukaryota > Viridiplantae > Streptophyta > Magnoliopsida > Apiales > Araliaceae > Aralia > Aralia elata. Next base: position 53,031,605 of record CM068378.1, read on the forward strand.
AAAAACTCAATTTTAAAACATGCTTTCATGGATTAATTCATTTAAATTGGTTATAATCATCACATAATCTCTAATTCATGATTACTAACAACTATAACCAAGTAATTCATGTATTTATCATATAAATTCATACACAGTAAAATATAAATCATATACAGAGAAGTAGAATAATAAAAATACAGTGTAGGACAAAACTAACAAAAATTATACCTTCTATTTCTTTGAAAGCTCCTTTGATTTAAGAATTTCTTTCTCAAATCTTCAAGCTCCTCTCTCAATTTTCTCTCTATTCTGTGTTAAACTTTTCTTCTCTTCTTCTCTGTTTTTTTTAATCAACTGATAAACCTTTAGTTCTTTTAACGTAACTGGGTTTAATGAGTCAGTTGAAATAACCCAAGAGTTAGACCATGTTTGGTAAACTCAATATAAAAAAAATAGAATTCCAAAGGCTACTAGGCTTTGTTTGGTTGAACCAAAGAAAATAATCCATTTTTTCCAACCAAAGGTCATAAGGCCCTGTTTGTTAAACAGAAATAAAACCTTTCCCATTTATTTTAGTAAATCATTATATTATATAGTTTTAATTGTCACACTTTTAATTTAATTAAACTTATTATTAAATAAATTCAATTAAACCTTACTAATTAATTAATAATTCTATTTAACCAATAACAATAACACCAAATAAATTATCTTATTCAAATAAATCATTTATTCAAATAAACCATTTAATCATCTAATTTAACTATTAAATTAAATTAGAATAATCGCATCAAATCACATTTAAATATCATTTAACATAAATTCTTTCACCATAACTTTATAAATTATTTATTTTACTCAATAAATAAATTAATAAAAATATTTATATAACTCAATAAATATTTTTATTTAATCACAAAAATTGCATTCGTTACAGATCCAACTAGATCCGCATCGGATCTAACATAAAGGTTAAAGTTTTTAACTTTAAAACCGATAATGAGTTAGATCCAAGCTAGATCTTATGTTAATCTAGGAAAAAATTTAAACTTTAACAACACATAAGTAAAATAATCGATAAAATAGGCCAAATCTAACCATCCATGATCCCATAAAGAGGATCCCCACACCCTAGATATAGATCTAGGATGCAGGGAGAGCTTCAACATAATATTAATCAGAACATAACCCAAATCCAAGCACAACAACGTATAAAATAAACAAGATTTATACTAGATCTAATAGATCTATATCAAATCTGTATAAAAATTGAATCTTTTGCCAAAATAAATGAGATATATACTAGATATATATTAGATCTACATTGAATCTACATAAATATCGGCTCTTTCACCACAAAAAATGGATCTATGCTAGATCTATACTAGATCTATTAGATTTACATTAAATATTGTTGGTCAATTTTGCAACTGAAAAATACGCGTAAGTATACGCGGTCAACAAATAATAAAGTGATAAGAGAGTTGTCGAACCCACAAGGAATTATCTCTAGTGTATCCCAAGTACCAATTATATATCGTCTCGATTTTATTTAGATAATTGATGATTTGAGTTTTTGTTGTTTTGTAATAACTAAGATAACAATAATCAAGTAAATATGGAAAGCTTATAAGATAATTAAACTCTAATATTAACAAGTCTAAGATTGCAATTTCCCCCAACACTTCATTTGAATATCCTAACTCTCTCATTTGAACTAATTAACAACATAGAAATGCCAACCGAGAAATCAAAGTTACTTATAAGCCTCTGTCGATGGTCAAATTCGAATCTTCCTAATGCGACATGTAGGTATATGTCTATCCTACACACTATCAAGAGACCAATTTCAAGAACAATTAACAAGACACGTGTCACTAAATCTCATTAACCGTCCTTTCAATTACCAACTTTCACATAGGAAGTCATTAAGAATAGATTCTCCATTGGTTGCACACGGTATCTAGGTATACGTCTATCCTAAATACTATCAAGTTACCTATCATTCAGAATAATCAACAAGACACATGTCACTAAATCTGTATTAATTACCCACAACAATCTTTAACTCTCGCATGATATCATAACAAGGTCTCAACACTATAATCCGTTCGTCAAGTTCATATAGGTTCCCACGGTAATTACTAGCTAGGCAATCAAGATATGAAGCATAAATTATGATATTCAATTCACAAATGAGTAATTAATAACAAAGAGAGAAAAGTTAATTCAAACTATGTGTTGGGTTCTATTGAAATTTTATAATACAAGCTCTAGTTCATGGTAGCTAAGCAAAACATCAAACACAGGCGCGCCCGCGCGCTCCCTGCCGCGCCCGCGCCCAGCCCTTGACGCCTGCCACTCGCCCACGCCGCGCGCGCACGCACTGGCTGCCTGGTGTCTGGCGCCGCGCGCCCGAGCCCATTCCGCGCGCCCACACCCCTCTACTGTCACCCGACTCAACTTTGACCTCTGTTAGTAAAATGGCCATAACTTTCTCATACGAACTCAAAATAAGGCGATTCAAGAGGCTACAGAAAGCTAAGAAGTAGATCTATAATTTTTGTAACTGGAGTTTGAAAAGATAATGGCTGAAGAAAGGGTGAAATTGAGCTTCAAAGTGGCCGCTGTGTAAAATTCATGCTAAATCCGCTGGTAAAACGACCATAACTCCCTCATACGAACTCGCATTGGGATGATTCAAGATGTTTCGGAAAGCTAATGAGAATATCTACAACTTTCGTTCTTTGAGTTTTGAGAGATATAGACTGGATCATGGTTGAAATTGAGCCGCAAGCAGCTGCTATGTCAATCGGAAGCTCAAAAATGGCAAAAAAGGCACCCAAGCGTTGACGTTTAAATGGCTTTACTCTATGTCCTACAAAACTAAGTAAAAATACATAAAAATAATACAAAACATATAAAAGCAATATAAAACTACAATATCTAAAAATAAGATAAAAATACAATAAAACCACATAAAGTACCCAAAGACTTACAATTTATCAAGGCGAAAAGTACCCAAATTGTGTGTATAAAACACACTCATCAAATACCCCCAAACTTAAATCTTTGCTTGTCCTTAAGCAAAACAAACCTAAACTACACAATTCAAACACTTCTAATACAACCTAACTTGAGAAATAAATTAATAAGCCGACAATGGTCTCAAAGGCATCAACACATGGAACTCAAGAGAACAAACAAAACGTTGCAAGTCTAAAATTTCAATTAGCAAGTCATAACTTGCTTAAGGCCCCTTCTGTGTGTGTATGAGTACCCAATAGCACTAAATCAATTATAGCTCGGATGCACTTATGCAACCACATTACCTTATGAAAGAAATCAAAATAAACTTCAAAAACCACATGCTTGACACATCACTCACCGTAAATGTATACAAATTACAAATTTCCATAAATTTTGAGATCACATGACTTTAGGCGAGCGCATTTTATGCTCCATTTCAACCTAAGCCCGCTCTTATGGGCGAGTGCATTTTACGTTCCATATCAACCCACCACAAGATTTGCAATATAGCTATCTTTTTTTTTCAATATATAGGAGAGTGTGTCTTGCGTTCTATCTCCCCTAAGCATTTATTTATAAGTGAGTGCGTTTTACGCTCCATCTCAACTCACCACATGACTAACAAATCAAACCAAACGGACTTGGACACCTTGCTTTGAGTGATGTTTAAACGAGTTCTAGAGCTTATAGATCTCTCCCACAAGCATTCGGTTATAAAAGCCTTCTCTAAGCATACAACTAGCTTAATACTCATGGGTAAATGCATAAAAGTGAAAGGACGCATAAGCAAAATAATAACCAATAAACGATAAGCACAAAGACTAAGCAACAATTGTCTCATGAGTTAGATTCTCTTCAAACAAGCTATTATTATTGACCATGGATTATAGTTCAAAGGACATTAAAACAATGCTCAAGGGACATAACTTAAAAATAAATACATTTTTTTTGAATATGAAAACCACACTTAAAACACACAAATACTAAATTAAAAACATACAATCACTAAGTACTACCCCTAAACTTAAAATTAATATTGTCCTCAATGTCTAAGATAGGAAAAATTAAAATAGAAGACTTCCATGAGAACGTGTCAAGTGCCATTGATATCATCTTTTAATACCTCTAAGTTAGGAGCGTACATAAAAACAGATGACTAAAGAAGTTAAAATGCAATTAAACGACTAAAATGCAATCAAACAAAAACAAAAGCAAAACAGTAAACTTGGGTTGCCTCCCAAGAAGCACTTGGTTTATAGTCGTTAGCCCGACTCCTTCATTTCCTTTCAGTTCGACTCAATTGCAAAAATGACCATAGCATGCCGCCTCGCTGTTCTTTCTTTGATTTGCATGACGTGCATGTCTGATTGGTGACCCTCAAACTTAGCTTCAACTGGTGGCAAAAAGAAGCTTTCCTCATCCGTTTTATCCATTATATATTGCACTTTTGTCAAGATCAACATTAATACATTCTTCATGAACCAATGGGTGCTCGGTGGCTTTGAAAACCTCAAATGTGACTTCTTGATCTTCAATTTCTTTTTCATAATCCCCATTCATTCTCCTCGTCTCATCAACCTCATAATCAACATCTATAATAGGATGCACACTCTCAAAATTTTCACTAATAGCTTCGTGCGACTCCTCGCCACTTCCTTGATCATCCACCATGCACTGCTCTTCACCTTCCTCTATAGGGTCGATCTCTGTATCGCTAGATAAGGTGCTTTGTGGGTGAATAATGTAATTATTGGCAACATAGTTCATGATGCTCTGCACTGAAGCTTGCAAATTTGCTAACCTAACCTCATTTTGAGAGATATGAGATATGTTCTGAGTCATGAGCTCCTCCCTCCTTCTTTCCTCTTCGTTACATCTATGCGAATTCACCATACATTGCTTTTCACCTTCCTTTGTAGGGTTAATCTGTGTAATGCAAGGTAAGGTGCTCTGCGGGTGAATAAGCACAGCCTCGACAAGTTGTGCTATTTGGTTCTTGAGGTTCCGTAATGAATTTAGTTGCTCAAGGTACATGAGAAGAATCTCATCCCAATTAGATGTATCCTCATGGTATGGTGGAGGTTGGTACACAAATTCTGAATGGTATGAAAGATTTGGATCATAGCATTGATCTTGATTGTTATCCCATGAAAAGCTTGGACAATCATGCCAACCCGGATGATAGTAGTTTAGGTTGTAGTTAGCTTGATTCTGACAGTAGGCATTTTGATTGACTCTCAAGAGTGTCAACAAACCTTGCACCATTTGCAATTTGTTCTTGCAATTGCTCAAGAAGTTTTGACGAACTTGGTTGTGTCGTCCCCTCATAATCCCATTGATAGTTATGTTCATCCATTAACTAAAACAAAAATCAAAACAAAACAAAATGAATGATAAGAAAAATTATTTACAAGTCTAAATTAAGACTAATTCGATTGTAATTAATATTGAAAAAACACTAGAAATCCAATTCCGCGGCAACGACGCCAAAAACTTGTTGGTCGATTTTGCAACCGAAAAATACGTGCAAGTATACGCAGTTAACAAGTAATAAAGTGATAAGAGAGTTGTCGAACCAACAGGGAATTATCTCTAGTGTATCCCAAGTACCAACTATATGTCGTCTCGATTTTATTTAGATAATTGATGATTTGAGTTTTTGTTGTTTTGTAATAACTAAGATAACAATAATCAAGTAAATATGGAAAGCTTATAAGATAATTAAACTCTAATATTAACAAGTCTAAGATTGTAATTTCCCCCAATACTTCATTTGAATATCCTAACTCTCTCATTTGAACTAATTAACAACATAGAATTGCCAACAGAGAAATCAAAGTTACTTATAAGCCTCTGTCGATAGTCAAATTCGAATCTTCCTAATGCGGCATGTAGGTATATGTCTATCCTACACACTATCAAGAGACCAATTTCAAGAACAATTGACAAGACACGTGTCACTAAATCTCATTAACCGTCCTTTCAATTACCAACTTTCACATAGGAAGTCATTAAGAATAGATTCTCCATTGGTTGCACACGGTATCTAGGTATATGTCTATCCTAAATACTATCAAGTTACCTATCATTGAGGATAATCAACAAGACACAAGACACACGTTACTAAATCTCTATTAATTACCCACAACAATCTTTAACTCTCGCATGATATCATAACAAGGTCTCAATACTATAATCCGTTCGTCAAGTTCATATAAGTTTCCACGGTAATTACTAGCTAGGCAATTAAGATATGAAGCATAAATTATGATATTCAATTCACAAATGAGTAATTAATAACAAAGACAGAGAAGTCAATTAAAACTATATGTTGGGTTCCATTAAAATCTTAGAATTTAAGCTCTAGTTCATGGTAGCTAAGCAAAACATCAAACACACGGTGTTCATCATGAATTAGAAATACAAATTCAAAGGAAAGCTAGAGATGATAAAACCCATTTTGAAGATGAATATATGTTGCTTGCTTGGTTGATGTCAATTTCTAGCTTTTCCTCTTCCTTTGGCAATCTTTTCTCATTTTGCTCCTTAGCTTGTTGCTGGAAATGTCCTTGAATTGCAGCCCTTAAGCTCTTTTTGGTGATGTATATGGTAGCCTACCACTCTCTAGATATGAAATATGAAGCCCCAAAGAGATATTATATAGTGCCTCCATGAAAAACCCTAGCAAAACATCAGATTTTTGGTCAAAAAGTGAGCTGGAATCGCACTAGGAGCTCAAACGATCGCACTCAGCATGCACAGGCATGCCCGCGCGCTGCCCGCTGCGCCCAGCCCCTGACGCATGCCTCTAGCCCACGCCACGCGCACGTGCGCGCGCTGGCTGCCTAGTGCTTGGCGCCGCGCGCCCCTCTGCTATCACCCAACTCAGCTTTGACCCCTGTTAGTAAAATGGCCATAACTTTCTCATACGAACTCAAAATAAGGCGATTCAAGAGGAAACGGAAAGCTAAGAAGTAGCTCTACAACTTTCATAACTAGAGTTCGAAAAGATAATGGCTGGAGAAAGGGTGAAATGGAGCTCAAAGTGGCTGTTGTGTAACATTCATGCTAAATCCGCTGGTAAAACGACCATAACTCCCTCATACGAACTCGCATTGGGATGATTCAAGATGTTCCGAAAAGCTAAGGAGAATATCTACAACTTTTTTTCTTTGAGTTTTGAGAGATACGGATTGGATCATGGTTGAAATTGAGCTGCAAGCAGCTGCTATGTCAATCGGACGCTTCAAAATGGCAAACAAGGCACCCAAGCGTTGACGTTCCAATGGTTTTGCTCTATTTCCTACAAAACTAAGTAAAAACACATAAAAATAATACAAAACATATAAAAGTAATATAAAACCACAATATCTAAAAATAAGATAAAAATATAATAAAACCACATAAAGTACCCAAAGACTTACAATTTATCAAAATCAAAAGTACCCAAATTGTGTGTATAAAACACACTTATCAAATATACATAAAGATTGAGTCTTTTACCTTGGGAATGGTGAAATTCTCCTCCTTGAGCTTGAATTTAGATGGTTTGGATCAAATTTGATGAGATTTGATAAGAATAACTAGATCTAGATGGGTATTAGAGAGGTTTTTTGGTGTTTCTCTCACTAAGGGCACATTTTCTCTCTCTAACCAAGGTAAAACTCCCTAAAAATGCTAGAAATTCACCCATATATAGAGAAAATAAGGCAGCCATAGGTATGATGGAGGCTGGCTATAGGTAAGCGGCTGGCCTAGGGTGGGCCCTATTTACTCGATTTTCGTGTTGCGAAGTTAGTTTTTCGTGCTGCGCGCTAAAACGTCCATAACTTTCAATCCGAGAGGAGTTAGGAGACGTGCCATACCATTCCAAAAAGCTCTTTCTGAGAGCTTCGAAATAATATATAATAGCTCAATTCCGAGTTGAGCAAGATAGGGAAAAAGGGAAAAAACCATCCCTTGGTAGATGCTAGCTAGTCATTCGCCTTGCTTTGCGTAGTCGGTTATTTGGGAGGCCTTTGTGGGAGCTTCATATATTTTTTCTCAACCTCTATTATGCAATGGCATTAAGTTTAACCAATTCTGGGTCTTTGAAGATGGAGTAAAAAACAAGAAAAGTATCGTCCTGAATACGCCGGCTAGTCAACCGTCTTGCCTTGAATAGTCTGCTGCTCGGTAATTGTGGTGATATCTTTATATATTTGTCTCCAACTTACGAATTTGCTCAGCCATCATGACCTTAGGGTAAAATGACACTTTTGCCCTCCTGCTATGGTTAGAGAACAAGTGCACCATTTTGGGTGTCTACAGATGCCCCTCTTTGTCATGTTTATGCAATGCAATGAAATGATCATGACAAAGATATAGACACTCGATGCATGACAAAATATATCGATGGCGCAAGATATTTATAAAGTGATGTAAGACAATTATAAAATGATGCAATGATGCAAAATATTGAATATCAATACCATGCCGTTACACTAGGGAAACCCGTCATTGTATTGACATCACCGAGTATCGTCTCTGATGCCTTCGCTGGGAATCGTCTCCAACAGACTCATATTACCGGGTATCGTCTCTGATGCCATCGCTGGGTATCATCTCCAACGAACTCATATCATCAACGCTAATCGCATCGTAAATTGCATATTATCGCCAATTGCATCACAAATCGCATATCATTGCAGATCACACATCGTAAATTGCCTTGCAAATCGCACATCACAAATCGCAAATCGCAAATTGTAAAATCGCACGTCGAAAATCGCACATCACATATCACACATCGCATATCGCAAATCGCATATCGCACATCGCACATCGCACATCGCAAATCGCATATCAAATCGCGTATCAAATCGCATATTAAGTCAAATCGCAAATCAAATCAAATTGCATATCAAATCTCATATCAAATCAAATTGCATCTCAAATCGTATATTAAATTGTATATCGAATTGCATATCAAATCAAATCGCATATCAAATCACGTATCAAATCAAATTGCATATCAATTCGCATATCAAATGTTATCTCTCATCGTAAATCGCAAATCGCATCGCAAATCACATCACCAATCGTATCACCAATCGCCATTCACATCGCATTGCCAATCGTATCGCAAGAGATAATTCATTCTCGCTTACTTATCTGCTCTCCTTATATTTTTGACCGTCTTTTCATACCTCACAACTCTTTATCTTAGATTTCAGTTTTTCGAAACGCTTTGTTTTAATAAAATATGATTTATAATTTGTAAATTCGTTTTTCTTCCACTTAATTTTAACACATCGCACTTAACATGACTATTTATATTTCTTATTTCGGTAAGGAAAACGCAATAACCGGTTGAACCAAATTGAAAAGAAAACGTACCTAATTAGTTGCCCAAAGTTTTTCTCCATGAATTAGATATGGATCCCCACGCGCCAAGTAGTTCCATGATTCTTAGGGCCTCTTTGGGGGGTTCGTCCACGTAGATTGGCTTTCGCAACCATTCTCTTCGTTTGACGTGCCATCCTCGCTGATTAGCTGAGTTATGAATTTGTCCGATCTGTGTTGATCCTCAATAACATCTCATCGCAAATCGTATCGCCGCGCCAATTGCACCGTCAATCGCATCGTAGATATCTACCTGTACATCTTTCTTTATTTTTGACATGTACATGTATAATCGCATTCTAATATTTCGTAAGTCAATGCTGCCAATAATAAATGTGGATGAACAAATGATTAATATCTGAGAATTCAATGAAAACGGTATGAAATGACCCCTGCTTAGTCAAATGATACGTTTTTATCAACAAGGCGGTCGTTTTTGGGTTAAGGATTCTCTTGGGTTAGGAATTTCGTCTTTTCCCTTCCTTTGTCGTAGCGAACTTACTTCATTGTAACTTCTTTCGAGAGTCCCCCATTTTTTTTGATGAGAAGTTGGTATAGCCTTGGACTCCTTCCATTTCAATGAATCTTAAAAATGCCCCAGCACTTGTGCATGCTGTTATTGGGGATTCATAAAAGAAACTCGCTTCGTTGACCACGCAAAGTTACCCATAGTGAGCAATATCCTACACACCCCAGGTAAATAACAAAATGCGCAAAAGGTTAACGGCTCGGGCCGTTAGGGATATCTCCGATATAAGTATTAGTATAATCTCGTTAATAAGGCATATAAAGTTAACGTATACGAAATTGAATGCTCATTCGTTCTACCATTTAACTCGTATTCATTGTGCTTTTATTTTATCGCTAAAAAACTTGAAATCGCTTTGAAAAATGAATCATTTCTAAGCAAGTTGTGAATCGTGAATGATGTGTCCTTTATATACTAAGCTCAAAGTTATTTTTATTTCTTTTATTTTGACAAGTTATGAAATCGTAAGAAAACTTCTAAGCTTCCATGGTTATTATACATGAGTGGGATCAAATTCAAAAGAACTATCTTCCTTTATCAAAGATACTCCGTCTTCATTCTAGATGTCATTCTTCGCAGAATTAACGTCATATGACATGTGCACTATGAGTGACGTAACCCTTAGCACGGGTTTTTCTTCCATGACTTTAGATGATCTCATTTCCTCTCATCAAAATTTTTTCTTCTTTTTAACTCCATATTTTCTTTTTTTTTTCTCACTTAACTTATCTCATTTTCTTAGGCTATTCAGAGTTACCCATTTAACGAGTTTTGGACCAATGACTCCCAAACCATACGACTTTAGGGCACTAGGTGTAAAGACACCCCTTCGAGTTTACTTGTTCGAGTAACAAAGGCCACACTTCGAGACAAATTAAGTAGTCTACTCTATTTATTCCTCGTCTAACCTTATATAAGATTCATTTTCTTAGGCTTAAGTTACCCATATAGCGAGCGTTGGGTCGGTGACTCCCAAACCAGACGGCTTTAGGGCACCAGGCGTAAAGACACCCCTCAGGCTTAATTACTCGAGTAACCTAAACCACGATTCAAATCTGCTTAGGTCTCGCCTCCTTCTAGCATTTTCTCCCTTGTAATGCTCATTTTCTTAGGCTCTATATTACCCATGTAGCGCCAGTGGCTCCCAAACTAGACGGTTTTAGGGCACTAGGTGTAAAGACACCCCTCAGGGTTAATTACTCGAGTAACCCAGGCCACGATTCGAGACATTAGATTGGCCATTATTTACCCTCTGACTTCGCACTAACTGTCATCATTGTCGTCATAACTTTATACCCCACAACTAAGAGCCAGGCAAATGCATACTGCAGACATGCATATGAGGTCGATTTGTTCGAAACAACACTTTAAACTAAGATTGTGTGCCTAATCAAGGTCAAATAGTTTTAATCTTCTGACCCTACTCGTGATTCCTGCTCCACGGACGCTTATTAGAATTAATCTGATTCATAATAAGTTAAATAAATTTTCTTTTCAAAATTCTTTCCTTTTCTTTTCTTTTTTTTTCTTCTTTTTTTTTTCTTTTCTTTTTAGGCTCTAATGCAAGATTTATCTAGACTTAAACTATCTACCATCCCTAATGTATGTAAATGGAGACAAAAAACAAATAAAAAGATGAAAGAGTTGTACCTTACATGTGGGTCATTCTATTTTAAGAAAATTATGATTGAAAAAGACTAACTGATCGTACCGGATAACCAGTGAAATGATATGAGTGAAATTCTGATGACGACACATGCTAATGGGCGCTATGGGTGCCGACTTGCGCATTTTCCCTTTTGGGATGGTCGATGAATGCCCTAGTGTCGAGTTGTCGTTGGTTCTAAAATTATTCCAGTCTTGTTTGTCATCAGGGTAGTCGCTTCTTTGTGTGTTTGACGGGTGGACTCATAAAATGCCTAAATTGCAAGAATCTTTTACCTTATGACCCTCATAGTGATCAGGTAGAGGGTATGAGCTTTGACGTTCAGGTGCCCCAATCATTATTTCTAACTTGTACGTGCACTTGGCTTCAACGACCTTTTTATATTGATTTGACAAAGACTTGTGATTGAGGGTATCAGCTTTTTGAGGGTCATGAAAGTGGTCATTAGATAGTTACTTTGCATCATTGACTCGATATTTGTCATGATCTTCTTTTTATTTGCATTTCTTATCGTCTTGGGTTGTATTTGTCCTTGTTGATGATCATGCTTGATATGTTGCCACGTTTCTCATTTCATATTATCGCTTCAACTTCGATGATTAATGTCGAGACGCCTTCAGATTCCATTGGATTTTACGAGCTCGACATGGTTTAGGATGTGACGATTTCAACCGGGTTTGGTTCGATCTGTAAGGCTTGATTTGTGGCTTTTATCTTAGGGAATAGGTTGTCGGGTATGAGATAGACTTTGCCACAATGGCCGCCTACGTACTTTTATAGGTCAAAAAGAGATTAAGTCTTTTCGTACTTCATGGGTTGATGAGTTGTTGAAGAGTCGTATCTTGTGATCGCTGAATTGTTGAAGGGGTTTTCGAAGTTTTTGTAATGATTAGATCGCGCCATTACTGGCTGCCTATGTACTCCTATGAAAGGAGATTAGGTCTTACGTAGTTCACGTAAAGGATATCATTGACTGATTGATTTTTTTTGATTTTTTTTGAATAAACAAAGCATAACATAATAATGCATGGAAAATAAAACAAGGCATAAAGCTAAGCAAATGGAAATGTCCCAATATCTCTTGGGACCTATAACCGTATCCTTTGAATTTACCCTCTCCTAGTTAGTTGAGGCTCGATAGTCCATTCATCGGTGGTCATATTGCCTTTGATGCTGACAATGGAGGTTACTTCCTTATTGGGAATATCTTCAATCATTGTCATAACTTGATCACCTCCTGATTCGGCACACCATTCAGGGATGCTCAAACTAGACTCGTCGATAAAAGGGATGAGCTCTTGACTCTTTGATGGGTTGGCTTCCCCAACACCCTCACTCCCTTTTGCTTGGTCTTTTCCCCCTTATTCTTCCAAGACCTGAGATGTTTTGACTTTGAAATTTTTTTAGAACTGTTGTTCTATTTCTTGTAAAAAACTTTCCATATTTGCCTTTTCTTCATTGGAAGGGATCAGTATTTCCTCCTCATCACCTAAGAAGGTTGAATAGAGAATTTGGTTGCTAACTTTGGGCAACAAGATGTTTGACGGTGGTGGAGGAATTTCCTTAGGGGACTTTCCTCTTTTCTTTGCCAATCCTTGAATTATGATCCGTGTATCTCGTGTTCCGTCAAGATTAGTGATCATAGCTTCCTTTGAACTATCTATCTCGGGTGGAAATCTTAAGCTCTTCATTTCTTTTTTATCTTCCTTGATCGTGGGGATTTCTATCTTCAGCTCTCTATTTTCAATGAGATTTTAGATTTTGTGTTGCAAAGCCTAACATTCCTCGATCGTATGTCCAAGTCAGTTAGAATGGTAGAGATATATCTTGGTAGGATCATATCTCTTTATCCTAGGATCTGTGGGAGGGAACAACTTTGTAATCTTTCCTTCGCTTATTAGAAGATGTATCACTTCTTCCTTTAACTTGTTCAGAGGGGTGAATTGTCAGTCTCTAGTGGATGCTGTTTGATCCTTCTTCTTTGAGAATTCGCGTTCCTCTAAGTAATTTTTCCACATGCGAGATCTTCTAGTAATTCTATTATTCCACTTTTCCTGCCCTTTCAGCCCACTTTGACCTTCTTCAGTTAGCTAGATCATCTTGGGGGGATATAAGCTTGAATTCTGGTTAACCTCTTCTTTCTCTTAGCTTTTCGATAGTTGAATGAAAAGCTGCCTTGTAACCTGATGTTGTTGTACTATCAGCTCAGCTAACTGATTTGTTTTATGCCTGATCATCTCTAATTCTTTTCTTACTATCATACTCTCCTCTGGATTTTGCCATCCTAGGATATTGGTTCTGCTCCTTTTGGGGTATTCTTCAATCATCTGCATGTACTTGCAATTTGGATCCATTACAAAGCTTCCTGACTCGATTATGTTTACCCCTTTCGTATTGTGTTGAGGTAGAGGGTTGGTATTGACATTTAGCTGGTCAGGTCGTTTGACCACACTATCGCCACTTTCAATCAAATTTTTGATTTTGTGTTTTAAGGACCAACGGTCTTGTGTATCATGTCCTAAAGACATTGAGTGGTAAGCGCATCGCTTGCTTGGGTCATATCTTTTGCTCTTTAGATCTAGAGGTGGAGCCAATTCAGTAATTTTCTTCTAGTCGATTAATAATGCCAATATGCTCTCGAGGGAATCGCTTAGAGGAGTGAATTCACGATTTTCAATTCTTTCAAATTTTCTTTACCTATCCTGGTTTTGGTTGAACGCGACCTGTTGTTAATGTGGCAGATTGCCTCCCCTCATCCAGCTAGGGGGACTATTGTTGGGTCTCCTAGATTGCCCCTATAAAACGAGGGACACATCTTCTTCGTTCTTCTTTTGGCTTCTTCTGTCACCACTATCATAATTGTCGGCTTGGAGGTGTTCGGCTATAGTCTCCAAGGTGGTGAAAATCTTTAATCTTTCCTGCTTTTAATCCCATTTCTGCCATCTCTCTGTGTTTTATCATTTCTAAAAATGTCTTGCCAATGCCAGCCAACACTCTCTCATAATATGGTGCTTCTTGAATGTCTATGAAAGTCATCACCATTTCGTTCTCGTCCATGGGTGGGCTTACTTAAGCTGCCATTCGTCTCCATCTATGGGCGTAATCACGAAATGACTGATTGGGTTGCTTTTTAATTTTGGTCATTTGATACCGATCCAGAGCCATCTGGGACTGAAAACTGTACTAGTTTAGGAAAGCATGGACCAACTCTTCCTAGCTGTGGATCTTTATATTGTCCAGTCTCGCATACCAGGTCCTGGCATCTCTAGTTAGGCTCTTTTGAAATAGTTGCATCCTCATGTTTTCATCCTCGGCATATGATCCCAGTTCTCCTATGTATACTTTTAGGTGGTTGTAAGGATCTCTTGACCTTTTGTATTTCTCGAAGTCCGGTACTTAGAATTTGTTCGGATAGCGAGCATTAGGAAATATGTAAAGGTCTGAGTAGTTGACACTGTCATAGGTTCCCACCCCTTTCATAGAGCGGATGGCTTCCTCCATTTGTCTTATCTTCTTTTTGACTTCCCTGGTTTTCTTGTCCTCGGGGGTATTGACTATTTCCCTCGTCTGGGTTTTATTGGCAGCATCCTTGGTTACTTTACCGCTAAACTGGAATATCGGAGCGGGAATTCGGATGTCGTTTATCTTGATTAGGATTTGGATTCCTCCTTGTGTAGAGGATTCATATTGAGTAGCTGATTTCAGATCTTGGATCGTCTTACATTGTTCCTTCAATAGATTAGCCATCTCGGAAACTTGCTTTTTGAAGCTTTCGAACTCATTTCGAGAGACGGGAACTAGATCAGGTGCAGAATTTTCAAACATTTTGATTGGTGGGGTTTGGACCTTTCGGGCTCGTAGTCGTGTTCGAGGACCAATCTATAGATAAAACATGACGTAGTTTAGTTTTGAAAATTGGTAAATACAGATGCATGCCAATGTATTATATATGTTTTGAGGTTTTTTAATATTTTCTTCCAAAATAATGATTAACGGTTTATAACAGCATAAGAAGATAGTGATCAATTTAAAGGATGACATTTTGCATATGTAAGGAGTAACAGGGCATGAAGAGACTTCTCATAATGTTGGGTTTATTTGAGGCTGACCTACCCTAGGGTTACTCTCGCGGGCTTTTTGGCACGAAGGTCCCTAGATCTTCGCAATTTACTTAATGGGAATAAATCTGATCTTTTAATTGGAGCGGATCTGACTGGTGCCTTTCCTGAGCCTCGCAGGGGAACGCCCCCTTGAGTTTAGTAATCAACAACCGACAGGTTCGCCTCCTGGTGGATGAATCACATGACATACATTCACATACATTCATCGTGCCTCACCGCATGCATATGATGACATTGTGCGAAGCACTAGCATAAGGCATTCATCGAAACATTCATTCAAACCATTCACACCACACAAAGATAAGAAACAAAATTAAAACAACAAGATTGTACGCGGCAACCCGAAGAAGAATAGTGGGTGTTTTGTCTGCGGAGCGACAGATCATATGGCAAGGAGTTGCCCAAAGAAGGGAGTTAACGGGGGAAGCGAAATCAAAGTGAATAGCAGTGGCAAGCTGACTATAACTGGTCTAGCTCCACCAAGTAGACCAACAGCCCGAACCTTCAACATGACGGTCCAAGATGTCGTGACATCTGGAGATGTAGTCTGAGGTATCATTCGGATCAATGATATAAATGCATACGTATTATTTGATTCGAGTGCGACCTATTCTTTCATATCATGTGAATTTGTTTGACGTTTAAGCTTACCTCTAGAGAAACTAGAGTCTCCCTTGAACATAGAAGTTGCGAATAAGGAGGTAATCCCCGTTGAACATATTCATAGTTGTGTAGAGATAAGGGGTCATAATTTGTCAGTAGATTTAATTCCGATTAAATTGGGAGAATTTGACGTAATTTTGGGAATGGATTGGTTATTTAACAATGGGACAATGATAAATTGCTAAAAGAAAAGTATAAACCTTCAGACCTCAAATCAGTCTAAGGTATTATTTTACGGTAGTAAATCGCCTAGATATTCTCGTTGTCTGACGATGATGCAAGCTAAAAAGCTATTAAGAAAAGGATGCGTAGGTTATCTGTGCCACGTTGTTGATACCTAGCGACTGGGAGCAGAAATAGGACATATACCTATAGTGAGAGAGTTTTTAGATGTATTTCCGGAGGAGTTGCCAAGTTTTCTACCAGATAGGGAGATTGAGTTTGTTATAGATGTAGTGCCCGGAACGACACTAGTTTCGAGGGCCCCATATAGAGTGGCACCAGTAGAGATGAAGGAATTGATGATACAATTACAAGAATTATTAGATAAGAAGTATATCCAACTAAGTGTGTCTCCATGGGGAGTACCAGTGTTATTCGTTAAGAAAAAGGACGGATCGTTAAGGATTTGTATCGACTGTCAGGAGTTAAACAAAGTGACGATCAAGAATAAGTACCCGTTGCCCAGGATCGATGATCTTTTTAATCAGTTGAAGGGTGCGAAGTATTTTTATAAAATAGATTTGAGGACCGGGTATCACCAGTTGAAGGTGAGAGGAGAGGACGTACCTAAGACAACATCTGGGACCCGTTACGGTCATTATGAGTTCCTGGTGATGTCGTTCGGTTGACGAATGCGCCAGCCGCATTTATGGATTTCATAAACAGTGTGTTTAAGCAGTATTTGAACAAATTTATAATGGTGTTCATAGATGATATTCTAGTCTATTCGAAGACGCAAGAAGATCATGTTGAATAGCTAAGGATAGTGTTAGAAATACTAAGGAAGGAGATGTTGCATGCAAAATTCTCGAAGTGCAAATTTTGGCTAGAAAGGGTCCAATTTTTAGGACACGTGATCAACAAGGATGGTATATCCGTAGATCCAGCAAAGCTGGAGGCGGTGATCAACTGGGAGCAGCCAAAGACGCCGACGGAGGTGCGAAGTTTCTTAGGATTATCGGGCTACTATAGTAGATTTAATCAAGATTTTTCCAAGATAGCAACCCCGTTAACCAATTGGACGAGGAAGACGGTGAAGTTTGTATGGTCGGAGAAGTGCGAGGAGAGCTTTCAAGAGTTGAAGAAAAGATTAAGTAAAGCACTTATGTTATGTTTACTAGATGATACAAGTGATTTTGTAGTTTATAGTGATGCGTCATACAAGGGACTTGGATGCGTGCTTATGCAACACGGTAAGGTCATTGCGTACGCATCACGACAGTTAAAGGACTATAAGAGGGGATACCTTACTCATGACCTAGAATTGGCAGTGGTGGTTTTTGCCTTGAAGATTTGGAGACACTATTTATACGGTGAAAAATGTGAGATATACACGGACCACAAAAGTCGGAAATATATCTTCACACAGAAGGAGTTGAATATGAGGCAGAGGAGATGGTTAGAGTTAATAAAAGATTGCGATTATGAGATATTATATCACTCGGGGAAGGCGAATGTAGTGGCAGATGCTTTAAGTAGAAAGGGTCGGGAGAAGTTGTCAATGTTAACGGCTCAAGATGAGGATGGAGTTAGAAGTGAGGTTTCTGATAGAGTCGGGGGAGAAATTGTTTATGATGGAGACTCGTCCAACTTTATTGGACAGAGTAAAGCAAGCACAGTTCCAGGAAGAGGAGTGTGAGAAGATAAGAAAGAGAGTGACAGAATGAGAAGAGCGTAAGTTTAAACTCGATAATGAGGGATTATTGAGATTTAAAGGAAGAATTTGGGTACCGGTAGTACCGGAGTTAAGGTAGGAAATTTTGCAAGAGGCCCACAGTTCGAGGTACTCGATTCATCCCAGTAGTATAAAGATATATCAAGACCTCTGATAATATTTTTGGCTGCCGAACATGCAGAGAGAAGTCGCGGAGTGCGTCAGAAGGTGCTTGACTTGTCAGAGAGTCAAGGACGAGTTTCAGAGACTGAGCAGTTTGTTATAACCCTTAGAGATTCTAGAATAGAATTGAGAGCATATCACGATAGATTTCGTGATAGGACTTCCAACTACATAGAAGGGATACGACGCTATATGGATTAAAGTAGATCGTTTGACTACGTCGGCCCATTTCTTGCCGATCAGAATTAGATTTAATCTAGACCAATTAGCGAAGCTTTATGTCAAGGAAATTATTTCAAGACATGGAGTGCCAGTATCAATTGTGTCGGATCGGGATCCGCGTTTCACATCGAATTTCTAGAAATGTTTACAAGAGTGTATGGGAACGCAATTGAGGTTGAGCATGGCATATCATCCTCAAATAGACGGGTAGAGCGAGACAACAATTCAGACCCTAGAAGATATGCTGAGTGTCATGGATTTTAAGGGGAATTGGATGACTACCTACCTTTAGTAGAATTCGCATATAATAATAGTTATCATGCGAGTATAGACATGCCGCCTTAAGAAGCGTTATATAGAAGAAAGTGCAGAACGCCACTATGTTGGAATGAGGTAGGGGAACATCGACTACTGAGACCAGAATTGGTTCAGCAGACTGTAGAAATTATCAGAGTGATACGAGCGAGGCTAATAATGCCTCAAGACAGACAAAAGAAATATGCGGATCAGTATAGTCAGAAACGAGATTTCGATGTGGGTAGCTAAGTATTTTTGAAGGTATCTCCTTGGAAAGGGAAGATAGGATTTAGGAAAAAAAGAAAGTTAAGTTCGAGATTTATAGGACCTTTTGAAGTGTTAAGAAGGGTAGAGGAGGTGGCTTACGAAGTAGCCTTACCTCCTGAGCTTGGAGCACATCCATAATGTGTTTTATGTGTCGATATTACGACCTTATAAACAAGATTACAAGCACGTAATAGACTATGAACCTATTCAGGTTGAAAAAGATTTGGCACTTGTTCTAGTACCACCGAAGGATAGAATTCCTCTATTTATGTACATCTCTGTCAACCCCCACGCTATGGGATGCATGCTAGGATAGAAGGACAACACGGGTAAAAAAAGCCATATATTACCTCAGTAAGAGGTTTAGCAGTTACGAACAAAACTATTTGATGATTGAGAAAACTTGTTGTGCATTAGCATGGGCCACTATGAGACTACAACATTACCTGCATGGCCACACGACATATCTGATCTCCCACATGGATCCTCTGAAATATATTTCGACCGACCAATGCTAAATTGCCAGTTATTAAGATGGCAGTTAATCCTCCAACAGTTTGATATCGTCTACGTAACACAAAAATCAATCAAAGGCCAAGGAATTACAGACCAATTGCCTAAGGCACCCACAGGAGGGTTCGAGCCATTACAAACATATTTCCCAGATGAGGGTGTAACGATCATCTAATCTCTAAGGAACGAAAGCGAAGGCCAATTTTGGAGATTATATTTTGACGGCGCTATGAATATGGAAGGAGCCGGAGCTGGGGTAGTCTTTGAAAGTAGTATGCACGTAAGCCAATCATATTTGATATGATGTAGCATATACTTTGTAATCTTATTCGTTTATTAATAAAAGAATTAATTTATTAAAGGCATTTTCGTTATCTACATGATGCTGTTATATTAAGTGTGATAAACCTATAGCTTTGAGCAATGCTTTTAGAATCATGATGATTATCATGCTAATGGGATCTAAATTCTAGATAGCTCACGAACTAAAATCGTTCCTAATCGTTGGATTACTAAAAAGGGGATTTGTGAATCCGGATAGATTTGTACATACTTTGCTTGCTCTTAGGAAGAAGATGATTGATCTCATAATCATTTGTGTGGAGACACTAAAGCAAGTATGTAGGTGTTTATTGGAGAATAAGTTCACTGAATGTGGCTCGCCAAAGGAATACCTAATGGAGTTTTACTTGCCTGTCAATAGGAATTCCTTAAGTGATAGTAGTACAAGTGATCCTTAGACTTGAGATCATCATAGTATCTTGTGTATGATGAGTTATACTTTGATATGTCCCTTAAAACCCTTAGGGTATATTAAAGGGTATGATTGAGTATAATAAGTTGTACATGGAGATAAATGAATGGTCAACAAAGAATCTACCACTTCTAGTAAAAGGAGAGAATGTCCTATGTGATTCGATAAATGACAACTCAGAAGTCTTTGGCCAAAGCAGAATAAAATTAGAAAGGTGTTTCTAATTTGCATTAATTAGAGTTGTGCATTTGAGAATTGAAATACATATAATCAAATAAAATAAGACTTGAAAGTAATTCTATGTCTTATATTTGATTGGGATGTTGTATGGTAGAATGATTGAATTATACGGTAACTATTCACTGAAAGGTTCTTGTAGACACCCAAATTTTGCGTTCCCTATGCTAACCGTGACAGGAGGGCAAAATTGTCAATTGAACCGGCCTACGAAAGCGAAGGATGGGCATAAGTACGAACACTCGACGCCACCACGACGATTTGTGACCAAAACCGACGTGACAACAAGGCCGTCTGGAATGGGCATTCCCGAATGATGTGGCACGTCTCCCAGTAATTCCCGGACTGCAAAACACAAGCCTTTCGGCAAAAACCGACGTCACAACACGAGAATCGAGGCATGGTACGAAAACCGAAAAAGTCAAACCAGCCAGCCGCGGATTGATCTGCGGCCAATAAGTGCGCCTTTTGAAAACACGGAACTCGAAACACGGAAATCGAAACCAGGCTAAGTGGCTGGTGGGCGGCCAGCCAGCCGCAGATCCATCTGCGGCCAGCCGTAGATTAATCTGCGGCTGCCCTGGCTTCCCTTATCAGCCTAGTTTCAGTTCATTCGTTGAAGAGAGCAGAAGAGAAGAGAGAAGCAGCAGCAGCAGCTCGGGAAAACAGAAAGAAATAGCAGAAATTTGCAACAAGATAGGGGAGAAAGGAGAAAAAAATGAGAGGATTTATAATCTTTTGATTTGATTGTATCATATATACTTCTCATTCTATTCAAATACACAAGTTTACATCCATTTTGATATCATATGCAAGGTGAAAATCCCCTTGTTATAGCAATTTCTATCATATCATTTGGTTAAATTAAATGTAGTTTTCATGTAATTTATGATGGGACAATGAATTAGGGATTATTAGTGAGGGCTCCATCGGAACAAATTTCTTCCTAATAACCCGATGATATTCATTTATTGAATTTTTTGTTCGTTTTACGGCGATATATTGGGCGTAGTTCCTCTAGGTTGCTATTTTAGGATGTCTTGGCATTGTTAGATTATCCGTGTTGGTTATTTCTTGTAATATCCGTTTTGTGGGTGTGTGGAAATTTTGGGTGTGAGCTTAGAAACGCGACCCCGTGGTCCAAATCCGATGATGGACATCTTTTGATATAGGTAGTAGGAACGATGTAGTCTTCATTGTAAATATGTAATCGTCGGGCCTTAAAACGACGTCAAGGCGAGAATCGTGTTTAAGGCCCCGTCGTAGTGAAAAATATATGAGTGTGGGCGTTCGGGGTTATTTTGATGGCTTACATGCCCGTGAATAACCCCCTACGCATTATAATGTTTGATTTGAATTGCAACACCAAAAAGGATTTCAAAGCTAAACGATGAAGATTTTCATAAAATTAATCAAACTAGGTTATTAGCATCACAAGGATAAGAAATTGGAAGCGCTAATGAATGTCGATTTCTATTTAACGAGAAGGCAGAAGAAGGATCGTGTTCAAACGTCACAAGAAATGGTTTTATGAAAATAAATGGTTGTTTTATTAAACCGTTGTGCATAGGGTTAAAGAGATCCTAGAAATTGCCCGCCACTTTGTATGCGAAAGTGATGTATAGGTCACAATTCCTATTTTGACGAGGGTTTAAAAAACTGATCTTGTTTTGCCAAAACGACACCTAATGAAAAATCTCGCAGTTTTGACAATTAAAATCAAACCTTTTTCGTAAAGAACAAAGCTTTCTCGTATAAATCGAAGGACGTTCTAAAGCATTTTCAAAATAAAACACGGCTCTTCATAAAACCTCCAAATGGTCTTTTTCATGTAGAACTCACCACAACATTCATATAGGCACACACACACGCACGCACATACACATTTTAAGAATTAAAAGGATATGAAAAGCATCAAGATTGCGGTAACCGTGTTTCACGGATGTCGAGGGGTGCCTAACACCTTCCCCTCGCTTAAGCAAGCCCCCGAACTCTATGAATCTTGGTTCGCAGACCAATTAATTCAGAGTCACATATGAGCCAGCGATTTACAAAAAAACGAAAACTCGGATGAGTTGGTACATCCATTTCAAATATACCAACTGGCGACTCTGCTTAATTGGCTCATCATAAAAAACGATCTTTCAGAACCCCGTCGACATTAATGCCTACCTTTTCCAAAAAATCATCTAATAAAAAGGCTAAAATTGGAAAGGGTAACCCTTAGCAAAAGAGGCAATTCCTCCCGGCGTCGACAGCTGGCGACTCCGCTGGGGACATTAGAGGGCTTAAGCCGCGTTCAAATCTTGATGCTATCCTATCTTTTAAAAATTCATGAATGTGTATTTGCGTGCGATATTGTGACCTGTTTTGCTTGTTGTTGTATGAATGTGTGTTTTGTCCAGTGAATGAATGATTGAATGGAATTGCTTTACTCTAAAATAATCATTTGCATACGGTGAGGACGATGAATGTGAATGTATGTTGAGAGTGTACCTCCTCCTGAGGCGAACCCGTCGGTTGCTTATTACTGGACTCGAAGGGGCTGCTCCCCGGAGATGGCTCAGGAAACACACCACCCAAATCCGCTCTAATCGAAAGGACTCAGACGAGTAGATTGCGAAGATTTGGGGACCTTCATGCCGAAAATCCGCGAGAGTAATCTTAGGATAGGTCAACCTCAGATTAACCCAACGCAGGGAAAGTCTCTTCATGCCCTTTTACATTTACGTGTATAATGTCATAACCCCATGCAATATTTTCACATGTACCTCCCATTTTGTCAGTACTAACTTCTATGTTTTGCAGGGAATAGTTGGGAGTGCATAATAATTCAGGTCTAGCATTTGTTATTTCAATAAGGGATTGCTAACATTCTGTTTTGCATGGAAAGATTAAAAAACCCCAAAAAGCACAAAAGTTACAGCTTTAGCATGCATCCACCTCTTTCATTTCCCAAGACTAAACCTCAAACCGTTTTCCCCTACAGGATTGCTCCTCAAACGCGTTTGCAATCTAAGAAGGCCCAGGTTTCTGTATCTGAAATGGCTGACTGTCCACCTCCTAATCCTGGTTCCATATCTAGGGAGGAATTCGATGATTTTAAAAAACAGATGTTGGAAATGGCCACGATGCTGAAGGAGCAGTTCCTACTGAGACATGACCCGCCAAACAAGGATCCGCCTAAGGATGATCAACCCTAGCCTAAGGGTGAGCCAGTCATCCCCAAAGCCATTCCTGCACCTAACAAGACAGTCATCAATATTCTAGAGGAGGGAGACACTGACGATCTTCGAAGGAAAATGAAGCAAATGGAGGAGACCATCCAATCCCTGAAAGGCGTAGGTTCCTTGGGCAGGGTAAATTATTCAGATCTGTGTGTCTTTCCAGGAACCAGATATCCGGAGAAGTTTAAAATCCCCGAATTTGAGAAATACAATGGGAAGGGGGATCCTTATACACATCTAAAAATATACATTGGGGAGCTTGGATCTTATGCAGAAGACGAAGGTCTAAGGATGCAATTATTCCAAAAGAGCCTGACGGGAGAAGCAAGATTTTGGTATGCCCGTCTTGATAATGCCCGGATCTACAATTGGGAGGAGTTGGCCCATACCTTCTTAACACAATATAGCTTCCAGGCACAAATGGACCCTGATAGATATCAAATGACGAAAATCAAGAAACAACCAAAAGAATCTTTCAGGGATTATGCACAGCGATGGAGGGGTATGGCTGCACAGGTGAATCCCCCAATGAGCGAGTCGGAGATGGTGATGACCTTCATGGATATTCAAGAGGCACCTTATTATGAGCGGGTTATATTGGGGATTGGAAGACCTTTTGCCGAGATGATAAAACACGGAGAAATGGTGGACATGGGGTTGAAGTCTGGTAAGACTCAAGATTTCACGACTTTGGAAACAACTGCGGAACAAATCCAGAGTGGAAACTATGGCAGCACTTCCCGCAGGATCCAAAAGAAAAAGGAAGAGGATATTTCCCTCATCCTGCAGGGATCATTTAGAAAGGCGGAGAACAATCCTCCAGTACAGGTACAAAGAGTAGGACAATCCCGACAGCCTAACTTCACTGATTAGAGGATGGACGGGCGAAGAAGATTCGAGACCACGAAAAATCGAGTATTCACCCCGCTCGGGGATCCTCTTGAGCGGATTTTGGCAGTATTGATAGCCCAGAGGAAAATAATCGATTTGGCACCCCCAAGTGACCCGAAAGGAAGAAGATTTGACCCAAGCAAGAAATGCGCATACCATTCAGGTTCCCCAGGTCATGATACGCATGAATGTTGGACGCTGAAGCACAAAATTCAGAACTTGATTGATAGTGGGGAAATCATGGTGGAACAGCCAGACTCCCCAAATGTTAAAGTCAATCCCCTGCCTAGGCATGATGGAGAAGGGATCAATGTGGCGGAAGCCAGTGAAGCCGAGGGGCCGTCAAGGCTGAATTATGTAAAGAAAATTGATGAGATGATCAGCATGATAAGTGATCACGAGAGTACACGGGGAGCGCCAATTAGGTTGGCGGGTGTAAGCAGGAATATCATAGAGGGGCCTGTCAAGCTAACGGCTCCGAAACCTCTCACCATTGCAGCGAGACCACAAATCCCCATTAGCAGTCTGAAAACAGTACCGTGGAATTACGGGGGAGTGTCAGAGGAAGCGGCCAGTTGTGCTTCTGTAACATCAAAGGGGAATCCTTTATATCTTCCAGGACGAGTCCTTGGGAGCAAAACGAAGAAGAATGAAAAGATATCCGAGGAGAAAGCCATGGAATTCTTAAGGAAGATGGATCATCCAGAAGCAAGGGGGATCCAGATATTAAGCGAGGAGTCGACCCTGACGTCGATCATGGATTTGGTGTTATCATCCAGTGATCACTGCAAAATTCTGGCCAAAGTCCTGGAGGAGGCATACATTCCCAAGGAGATTAGCAAAGAAGGTTTCGGCCATCTGGTGGACCATATGTTGGAAAGTAATGTAATATCGTTCACAGATGATGATATCCCTAAAGAGGGAAGGGGGCATCGAAAACCGCTGCATATTGCGGTAATCTCCTCAAGTTATATTATGAATGAGGTGTTGATTGATGGGGGATCGGCATTGAATATCTGTCCACTCAGTACATTGAAGAAGATGAACATCAATCCTAAGCACTTACGGGCCTGTCATGTAGTAGTGCGAGCCTTCGACGGATCCTGGAGGGATACAATTGGGGAGATAGAATTGCTTGTGGAAATAGGACCTTGTACTTTCAATATTTCATTCCAAGTCCTGGATATCGCGACAAGTTGCAACATGTTATTGGGAAGGCCATGGATACACATGGCCGGGGCAGTTCCTTCCACGCTACACCAGCAAATCAAACTTATCATCGACGGGAATCTGGTGACAATCTCGGTAGAGTGTGATGACCCTTCTCCTTCCAGGAACGGCCTACCGGTGATTAATGTGGACGAGTCGGCGGCACCTGCCAGTTTTCAGGCGCTGGAAATCAGCACTCCCCACTATAGATGCCTGGGGGCTCCAGCCGTGAAACCTAAGATCTCTCCAGAACTTACCTTCGTTGCAAAAGAGATGATGAAAATGAAATTTCAACCTGGACAAGGGTTAGGAAAGAGTAGTCAAGGAATCACCGAGCCCATTCAGCTACCCCATCAGATAGGCAAAACAGGGTTGGGATATCATGAAGGCGTAGCACGGAGACACCATCAAGGCGCGGCCCCGACTCGACTGGTCGGAAATCCGATGACCAAGGTCAACAATGAACGAGGGACTAGCAAGCCTGTGATTGGGACAGGGGGTGAAGAATTGACCCCCACAAGTGATGAGTCGACCAAGAGGGAAAGTTTCCTACAGGAGGTCGCGCAAAAGTTTGAAACCAGGTGCCATATCCCCGGACAGTTAACGAGTAATGGAGAGGGGAAAGATGTTGACACGCCACCGGGAGCCCAACAAAGTGTGCCTGTCATCGATTGGGCAGGGCTAATTATTCCTGAAGAAGGTATGAAGAGGGATTCAGGCAATGTGGCCGTAGTCATCGGGGAAGTTTCCGATGTGAAGCCACCTTTCATCCAGCGCATTTCGTCTGATCTGACCACCGACAACTGGATAATGGAACCAGTGATATCCAAACAAGGGTAAAACACGACATTAGGGTGGTAGACCCTAGAGGATGGGAGGATGAAGAAGTATCATTTTTTTGTTTTGTATTTTGCATAATTATGTCATTTCGTCATGTTATCTAAAAAATGTGATCGTTGTGGAAAATGACTTATATATGACAAATATTTTGTTTCATGTCAGGTGTACCAATTTGAGTATTCCTTGCCTAACAAACGGTCTTTCAAATTTGAATGATGACTATGATTTTGATATTGAGCTGGATTTCGATTTAATGGGCATTGAGCAAGACGAGACAGATTACGACGATGCGCCTGACGAGATCAAAGGATGGGTCGAAGACAAACCTAAACCCAACTTAGACCAAACCATCACCATAAGTATCGGAACCCCTGGCAAACCCAAAGAGCTCAAGATAGGGACAGACCTTACCCCTAGCCAGAAAACAGAACTAACTGAGTTGATAAGCCAGTATGAGGATGTTTTTGCCTGGTCTTATGAGGACATGATCGGATTGTCCACCGACATTGTGGTACACCGGTTGCCCATCAAGGAGGGTTTCAGACCTGTCAAGCAAAAACTAAGAAAGTTGAAACCGAAGTGGAGCTTGAAGGTGAAGGAAGAGATCATCAAACAGTTCAGGGCTGGGATCATTATGGTGTCCACTTACCCAGAATGGCTGTCCAATGTAGTCCCAGTGGCTAAGCCTGGAGGGAAGGTGAGGGTATGTGTCGACTATAGAGATCTGAACAAGGCCAGTCTCAAGGACAACTTCCCAAAGCCTTTCATACACATCTTGGTTGATAACACAGCCCAATACGAGATGTACTCTTTTGTGGACTGCTTTGCGGGGTATCATCAGATAATGGTGGCGGAGGAAGATCGGGAAAAGACCGCTTTCATCACCCCTTGGGGCACCTTCTGCTATAGACAATTGACTTTCGGTCTCACAAATGCGGGGGCTACTTATCAGAGATCCATGATGGCCCTGTTCCACGACATGATGCACAAGGAGATAGAGGTCTACGTGGATGACATCATCGTGAAATCGAGGGTAGAATCTGATCATGTAACCCATCTCAAAAAGCTATTTGATCGGCTTAGAAAATATAATTTAAAGCTCAATCCGGTAAAGTGTGCTTTCGGAGTGCAATCGGGCAAGCTCTTAGGATTCCTGGTTAGTGATCGGGGCATTGAGTTGGATCCGGCGAAGATTAAGGCCATTGTGGATATGCCGGCACCTCACACAGAAAAGGAGATAAGAGGATTCCTTGGAAGAATAAACTTCATCAGCCGCTTCATATCCCACTTGACGACTACATGCGAGCCGATTTTCAAACTATTAAGGAAAGATGCCTCCTAAGAGTGGAATGAGCAATGCTAGAAAGCCTTTCATACCATTCAGAAGCAGCTGACAGAAGCACTAGTGCTGGTACCCCCGAAGGATGGGATCCCTCTGTTTATGTATATATCAGTCAACGACATTGCAATGGGCTGTATATTGGGGCAGAAGAATGAATCAGGCAAAGAGCAGGCCATTTATTACCTCAGCAAGAGATTTAGCCGATGTGAACAGAATTACACCCCTATCGAAAGGACCTGCTGTGCTTTGGCATGGGCTGCAATGAGATTACAGCATTATCTCCATGGGCACACCACGTACCTGATATCAAGGATGGATCCCCTGAAGTATATCTTTGAAAGACCCATGCTGAACTGTCGATTATCAAGGTGACATTTAATATTACAGCAGTTCGACATCATATACGTGACTCAGAAAGCCATGAAAGGGCAGGGAATTGCAAGATCAGTTGTCAGAAACGC
This sequence comes from Aralia elata, assembly GCA_034770075.1. Lineage (NCBI taxonomy): Eukaryota > Viridiplantae > Streptophyta > Magnoliopsida > Apiales > Araliaceae > Aralia > Aralia elata. Next base: position 53,060,299 of record CM068378.1, read on the forward strand.
CAGCAGGAGGAATGGAGCCTTTAGACACTCCTTTGCCGGGAGAAGATGTATTCTGGATCTTGCACACGAGAGGCGATGACGAGGGGCAGTTCTGGAAATTATATTTTGATGGTGCCATGAATGCGGAAGGGGCAGGAGCCGGAGCAGTCCTAGTCTCTATCACAGGAGAGCAATACCCCGTAGCCACTAAATTGCAGTTCAGTAACTCGAACAACACAGCTGAGTATGAGGGATGTATATTGGGACTCCGTTTGGCCCGCGATATGGGGGTGAAGAGATTAGCGGTGTTCGGGGATTTGGAGCTGGTAATCAGACAGACGATCGGGGTGTACAGCACTAAAGAGCTCCGGTTACTTCCATACCACCGATGTGTTATCAAATTGATGCGAGAGTTTGAAGATATCGCTTTTCGACATATCCCCCGAGGGCGGAATGATTTCGCCGATGCATTGGCGACTTTGGCTTCTCTAGTCCACACAATCAAGAGCAGGGACGTTCCACAGATTGAGATAGCAGTACAGAATGCCCCGACATACGAGAAGCATGTGGCGGTACTGTCGGAGGGGGTGGTTCTGCCAAAGCAGCCTTGGTATCACCGCATAAGGGAATATCTAAGGGATAGATCCATTCCTGACCAAGCCAGCCGAGCGGAGAGGTTAAGGATCCAGAAGATGGCAATGAAGTTTTATCTGAGTGGGGATTCACTGTACAAGAGGGATGTCGGGTTGGGACTGTTGCAATGCGTAGATGAGACGCAGGCCCAAAAGATTATGGACGAAATACATGGTAGAGTGTGTGGGCCACACATGAGTGGACCGATGCTGGCCAAAAAGATCTTGAGAACGGGGCATTACTGGTTAACACTGAAAGCCGACTGCGATGATCATGTCAAACGGTGTTACCAATGCCAGGCGCACGGTAATGTGATCCATGCGCCTCCCAATGAACTGCACTGTATGACCTCCCCTTGGCCATTCTTAATGTGGGGAATGGATGTAATCGGACCGATAGAGCCCAAAGCAAGCAACGGACACCGATTCATTTTCGTCATGATCGATTACTTCACTAAATGGGTAGAAGCAACTTCTTTCCCCAAAGTAACTCAGGAGATCATTGTCGGTTTCATCAGGAATAATGTCATTTGCCGATACGGGCAACCTGAGGTTTTAGTCTCTGACAATGCCAAGAATTTGAATAACGCCCTCATGAAGGGATTATGCGACCAGTTTAAGACCAAACACCTCAATTCTGTCATTTACTGTCCTAAGATGAATGGGGCAGTGGAGGCTGCAAATAAGAATATCAAGAAGATCATGGTGAAAATGTCTGCTAATCATCGGGGATGGCCGGATCTACTACCCTCACCCTACTGGCATACAGAACATCAATGCGTACTTCTACAGGGGCAACCCCTTACACTTTGGTATACGGAATGGAGGCTATTCTGCCAGTTGAGGTTGAGATGGCATCCCTCAGAATCTTGATTGATGCTCAGATAAACGAGGAGGATTGGATGCAAAGTCGGTATGACCAATTGGCCCTAATTGATGAGAGGAGGGTGGCCGCTGTGTTGCACGGTCAGTTATATCAGCAAAGAATCTCTCGATCATACGACAAGAAGATAAGACCTCGAAAATTCAAAGAAAATGACCTAGTATTAAAGAGAGTCATGCCTTGTCAAGACGAAGCCAAAGGAAAGTTTGCCCCGAACTGGGAGGGGCCTTTTGTGATTAAGAAAGTGCTGTCCAGAGGAGCCGTCATATTGCAAGAGATGGATGGGGAGGTGCTTCCACAACCCCTCAATTCCGACTCGGTGAAGCGGTTCTATGCATAAAAAAAAAATCCTCATCATTTTTCTCCCCCCTTCTTTGGAGAACGAACTACGTAGGACCTAATCTCCCGACTTGTGGGGGTACGTAGGCAGCCATCGTGGCACGGTCCCATTCTTTACAAAATAATATTTTCTCTAACCGAAACCGATTCCCAACAGCCAGAAAAAACCTTCGTATACCCTCGAAACCTTCCCGAAACCAGCCCTAATCAGCTTCATCTCAAGTAACATAACCCTAGCCCAACCAAACAGTTAGCCAAAATCTAAGACTCAGTCCGATGAAATCAACAGGGGTGCGGCAATATCTGTCAAACCTCCATCAAGACTTGAGAAGAGAAAGAAGGCGAAATATCAAAATCGTGGTCGGCTGGATAAAATGAGGATCCAATGAAAGGCAACGATACGACAAAAGAGGGAAAATGACTAAATTTAAATGCTTGTCTATATATATATAAGTCATTTTATTACAAGATATCTCTTTCGATAACCGATGAAATAGACATAGTCTATGCAGGAAATAAAATAATCTACAAATCTGAAACTAACTGAAGCAGGAAGGATAAGGTGGTGGACAGATCTGAAACATCGGTATCCCCTGTAATCTGCTGCCCCAATATGGCGATGCGATCCAATAAAGCAGTGGCTCGGCTGACAGTCTTAGAGTGAGCATCTATAACTGCCCTAGTCTGCAATACAATGGCATCTCTATCAGTAAGGGCAGCATCTCTAGCCAGAATGGCAGCATCTCTCTCAACAAGAGCGGCATCCCTCTCAGCCTCAGTAGTAATCAAGGCCAGGCAGGCGGAGTCAAGTATCCTTAGTAACCCGACTAGGGGCAGAATCAGCTGAGATGGAATGATCTGTGGTATCATCTGGGAAAATCACTCCAGAGTCATCAAATACTCCAATCTGGCTCAAACCAACCACATCAGAGTCTCCGTATAACCATCGCACATAAGCAGATGTCTGAATGGGGCAGCTCTCACTATATTCGGCAAAGATTCTGCGAGACCAAAGATCGTATACTCGCAGTAGATCTCTCTCTGTTTGGGGTGATATAAGGAATCGATAGTCGGCCGCGCCCGTGAAAGGGTGAAAATCCTGTGTCTGATCAAACTGCCATGTAACCGCCAAGGGATGAGAAGTCATCACGCCCCTCAAGCCAGCAATAGGGATGAAATCCAGGGTGGGCACGTGAGTCAAAAATCTCATAAAGGAGCAATAACCCGAATAGATTAGGAGATGAAAAGGATCCTCAATAATCGACAAAAATGCTATCCAGGAGGCCGCATCAGTACAACTCACGGGACGAAACGAAAATTGCGTGGCTATGTCATGGCTGAAGCAAAACCCTTGGCGATGAAAATGGCCGATGGGACTGAGATGACTCATGAACCACACATACAACAAAGTCGAGCTCCCTCTGAATACTCTGCCTCGGAAAGACTGACAATATGAGGCGGACATATAGGTGTCTGCTAGTATCATGGGAATAATAGTGTGATCCTCCTGAAGGGCTCTAATGGCCGCAATAACTCGCATATCCAACAGATCGGGTCCGGCGGGCAGATACAAAACTGAGATGACACAGGCCATCAAAACGTCTACTCTCAAAGCGCCCCAGCGCTCCTCAGATACGGAAAAATCACCAGAGAATAGACGAAAACTGTCGGGTGAGCCGAATCAGTCAATCAAGAAATGAAGGGGAACCAGATGGTCTGATGTGATCACCGATAGCAGAGCTGTCCTCCGCAGCCCAGTGAAAGTCAAGAACTGATGGCGCATGGGACCAGCTGTGACCCTGACATAAGGACCGTCCAAAGGCAAACCAGTAAAGCGGGCATACTCCTCGAGAGTAAGGGTCATCTCCACTGTCCCTAACCTGAACACCAGATGGGCTGGGGCCCAGTGACCTAGAATACCATCTACAAAGCCTGCCGGCACCTGAAAGGATAATAAGGACCGAAAATGTCCTAGAAGACCATCTACAATAGCCCTGCCGCCCGGCGACAAACTGTCCAACCAGCAAAAAAGCCTGCCAACCAACCCTGTGGGAGGACCGAGATCCAAACGTATCACAGCATCTGATGACGACATCTGTGAAAAATAGTATCAAAAGACTATGCAGGGGTCATTCTCTATCCATAAATAAAAAGCATGCATCGTACAGTTAATAATAGAGCAATTGAATTTCATAAGGATAAAAGCTGTGCATAAATGAATAAAAGAGTTCAATACATAGTGCATGAAATGGAAAAAGAAATCTAACAGGTTCAGGTACAAAAAGCCCTATCCTAGCCTGATCTAGTTAAAGGTGAGGTCATCTAAGAAGGCGGGATCCTCGAACTGATCCCCTGGAGTCGTCGAAGTCGGAGGCCCAAAGTTCATGTCAGGGATATATGGCTGCGCTGGGGCATCAGATGAGCTCGGGCCTGTATCAAAACCCGCACTGTCAGGATCATATGCATAGGCATCCTCTGGGGTCCGACCTAACACCCGAAGATACAACGACAGCTGCTCCACCTAGCGGGTCAGAGTGGCAATCTGCTCAGCATGAGTGGGAGTCCGAACGTAGGCAGCCCAGTCAGTCATCATCACTGAGCCAGGGACCATATCTCCGAGGAAGAATGTGGCCCGAGTCTGAGGACCGATAGTGCGGGGCACCAACCAAATACGAAAAGCCTCGCTTGTACTAGGGCCTGAAGAAAGTGACCTGCCATCCTCCCCCGCGAGCATAATCTCTGAAGGCTGAGAGTCCAACGGCCATGATGTAGTGAAAGGAAGGGAGTGCGGAATGCGGATCTCTCCAGTAACGCATCTGAATGCGCGCTCTCCCAGATACATCACCCAGCCCCCAACACTCTGCAAAGTAAGGCGGCGGGTGGAGAGTGCGAACTCCGGGCCGGAGGGATATCCATCTATAAATCCCACGGTCAGATGCTCGGAAAGGTAGGGAACCCAGACGACCTCCGCGGCAGTAATTGTTAGGTTTGTATAACGGGAACATGCAATCAAATTACATTAATAAAGCGGAAGCGCGATAAAATCAGATTTTAAAATTTTATACAAACCATCACCATGATCTTTCTTTATGCACAATTATTAATTAAACGAAAGAGATGGAGAATAAGAATTATACCCTTGTAGAATTCTAGCTTCCTCAGGTACAAGTTCACCTCCAATTCTTTCGCGTTCTCCTTGAATTCCACCGATTAAATTCCTTCCTTTGATCAACGTTAGCCACCCAAGTGTTTGGCCTCTAGAGGTGATCCACCAAGGAATAATACTTGTTCAAGAAGATGGGTGTTGGCAAAACCCTAGTTTCTATCTCTATAGAAATTGTAAGTACTCTCTACAATTCTTATGCAAGAGTGTGTAACCCTAATCTATGATAAGACTTCTCTTATTTATAGATGTAGGAAAACCCTTCCCTAAACTATTTAGGATTAGGGTTTCTATTTTAATTAAACTCCTTTAATTAAATTAAACTCCTAATCCAATTAGGAATTTATGTGAGAGTACTTCTATTAATTAATTCCCAATCTCTATTAGGAATTAAATAATAGTAATAGTAATAATAATAATAAGACTCCTCTTATTAATTTATATTTAATATTTCTAAAATATTAAATAATAAATATTAAGCTATTTAATTTATTCTATCTCCATAGACTAAATTAAATACACTTAACTTATTATTACAATTATGCCATTTACTTCTTAAATAAATATTTTTCTTTTGCGGTGTGTGACCCTTTAGGTTCTCCATATTAAACCGGTTGTGAATAAATCAATTAGAACAATTCTAATCTTATTTAAATAAATAAATTAAACTATTTAATTCATTTAAATAAATAATATTTATTCTACAATAAGGGTAAGCCCCCTTAGCGATCAACGACTTTCCAGATAATATAGATCTCAACATTAATCATAAAAGAACCTTTCAGTGCATAGTTACCGTACAATTCAATCCTTCTACCATACAATGTCCCAATTAAATATAAGACATGGAATTACTGTCAAGTCTTATTTTATTTAATTATATGTATTTCGATTCTGAAATGCACAACTCTGATTAATGCAAATTAGAAACTCTTTTCTAATTTCATTCTGCTTTGGCCAAAGACTTCTGAGTCGTCATTTATCGAATCACATAGGACATTCTCTCCTTTTACTAGAAGTGGTAGATTCTTTGTTGATCATTCACCTATTTCCATGTACAACTTATTATACCCAATCATACCCTTTGATATACCCTAAAGGTCTTAAGGGACATGTCAAAGTATAACTCATCATACACAAGATACTATGATGATCTCAAGTCCAAGGATCACTTGTACTACTATCACTAGAGGAATTCCTATTGACAGGCGAGTAAAACTCCATTAGGTATTCCTTAGCGAGCCACGTTCAGTGAACTTATTCTCTAATAAGCACCTACATACTTGCTTTAGTGTCTCCACACAAATGATTATGAGATCAATCATTCTCTTCATAAGAGCAAGCAACGTATGTACTAATCTATCCGGATTCACTAATCCCCTTTTTAGTAATCCATCGATTAGGAACAATTTAAGTTTGTGAGCTATCTTGAATTTAGATCTCATTAGCATGATCACCATCATGATTCTAAAAGCATTGCTCAAAACTATGGGTTTATCACATTTAATATAACAGCACTATGTTGATAAAGTAAAATGCCTTTAATAATCGAATAAGATTACAAAGTATATGCTGCATCATATCAAATATGATTGGCTTGTGTGCATACTACTTTCAATCTCCCACTTGCACTAAAGCCAATCGTCATGGTATCTAATACCCTTCTTCTCTAAGTGACGATCATCCTGCTGTTTGGATAAAGCTTCAGTAAATGGATATGCAATGTTGTTCTTGAGGAGTCCACTATCTCTATAGTGACTTCTTCTCTTTCAATGATTCCACTAATCAAATGAAAGTGCCGCAACACATGTTTGAATCCAAGATGAGACTTAGGAACTATTCCTAATTCTGTGATGAACTTTTCATCCAAACAATCAACTTGCAGCTTCATTTACAGCTATATACTTTGTCTTTGTCACTAAACCAGCAACTCTTTGCTGTTTGGAACCTTTCCAATTCACTGCACCACCTTTCAAGGTAACGATTTACCTTAAAGTGGATTTGTTATCGTCTTGGTCAGTTTGAAAAAACTTGAGTCTGTTTAGCCCTCTAGTTTTAATTCAAACCTACCATGAATTATGATTACATCTTCAATACCGGTTAAGTACTTAAAGATGTTTATCACTGTCTTACATTGATCTTCTCCAGAATATGACTGATCAACATCAAGCCTAGTATATTCATTGCATACATGATAGTAACTCATGTGATCTCTCTTTCAATTGGGGACAATTTTAGAGAGATACACTCCATGGCTCATCATCATGAGACCTCTCTTGGAGTTTGCCATGCTAAACGCCTTTAGCATCAAATGAATATACATTCCTTGGGTCAAGCCGAACATCCTTTTTAAATCTATCTATATAGACTTATATCCCCAATTTATAGGATGCTCCTCCCAAGTCATTCATGGAGGAATGTTTTAGACAATTTTATCTTTACTGATTGTAGCATTGGTGTGTGTTATTCCTTGTCAGTAGTATATCAACATATAATACCAAGAATGTCACAGCGCTCCCACTGACCTTTTTTGTATACACTAGGTTCATTCCCGTTTTTGATAAAATCAAACTCTTTTGATTGTCTCATCAAAATGAATGTTCCATCTTTGAGAAGCTTGCTTCAATCCATCAATGGATCATTGTAGCTTAAAACACGATTTGCTTCAACCTTTGAAACAAATTCCTCTGGCTGTATCATACATACATTCTCCTCAAGTCTTCATTGAGGAAGGACGTCTCCACATCCATTTTGCTAGATTTCGTAATAAGCTGCAATCGCAAGTAAAATCCAAATGGACTTGAGCATTACCCGGTAATAAGGTTTTATCACAGTCAACTCCTTGACTTGAAAAACCTTTTAAACAGGTCTGGTCTTATAGGTCTCCACCTTGCCATTTGCCACAGTCTTTCTCTTAAAAGACCCATATTCACACTCTAGGCACTAAGCCCTTATGTGGAGTAACCAGAGTCTATACTTGGTTCTCATACATGGAGTCCATTTCGGATTTCATGGCCATCTACCATTTCTCTGAGTATCTTATACTCATAGCCTTATCGTATATAACTGGATCATCATCTTCTATGATGCGTACCTCATCATCATCCTCTGTGATGAATCCATACCTCTCAGGTATCTTCGGTACTCTTCCAGATTTACGATTTGGTTGTGGTACAATAGGTCTATCTACAGGTTCCTCGGATCGACTTAAAGTGCTTTGTGGTTCTTGTACTCTTTCAAGATCTATTACCCTCCCACTAGCTCCTTCGATGATAAACATCTTTATCTAAGAAGGCTGCGTGTAGGATTATAGTAATAATACCCTAAACTTTCTTTTAGGATATCCCACAAATCTGCACTTGTCAGATTTTGTCCCAAACTTATCTTTGAAACCTTTTCACATAAGTTGGACAACCCCTTATCTTAACATACTTAAGAATAGGAATCCTCCCTATCCATAACCTTTATGGAGTTTTGGGGCCGGATTTTTTAGGTTACCTTATCTTGTAGATATGCAGCCGTTTCTAGGGCATAACCCCAGATGGATACTAGAATGTCGGTAAAAATCATTATGGACTGCACCATGTCCAACAAGGTACAATTTCTCCTTTTAGATACACCAATCAATTATTGCGTATCAGAATGTGTCCATTATGAGAAAATACCATTTTGAGATGATCTAGAAACTCATTGCACAAGTATTCTTTCCTCGATCTGATCAAAGAATCTTAATACTTTGTCAATATGTTTCACTTCTGAATTCTTTGAACCTTTCAAATGATTCAGATTTGTATTTTGTCAAATACACATATTCAACTCTTTGAATGATCATCTCCTTTTCTTTTACTAGTTTGTTCAATTTGCAAAATTATTTTTCATGTAAGTCAAGTTTACAAAGTCTATCAAGTAATCTTCCAGTTTCAAACAAAACATTATCGTTATAAATAGAACAACAATTGTTCTTAAATATAATACCAAAACCTTCCTTGTCCAACAACGGAAGTAATAATGTTTCTAAAGAGAATTGGAACATAATAACAACTTATTAACTTAATAGACTTGCCCGTAGGCAATGCTAAACTATAAGTTCTTATGGTTAATGCAACAACCTTTGCTCCATTCCCACACATAAGATTTACTTAATCTTTGTTTAGCTTTCTACTTCTGCTTAGTCTCTGCATTGGATTGCATACGTGAGAACTACAGCCGCCGGTATCTAATACCCAAGTAGAACCTTGACTTATAGAAAAATTTATTTCAATCATGAACAAACCCATATTTGTAACCGAAGCTTCACTAAGATTCTTCTGGTTAGCTTTTGTAAGATACTCCTTACAATTTCCTTTCCAGTGTCCAGGCTTATTGCATTGGAAGCAAACTCCTTTGCTATTTGCATCAGTCTTGTTCTTATTGTCCTTTGTTTTTGCCTTTCCATTTACCTTCTTTGAATTGTTCTTCTTTTAAGAAGATCCTTTGGCCCTCTTCCGCTTCTTGGAAGAATCATTTACCAGTAAGACTTGGTCTTTCTTGGTTGGAAAGTGACTCTTTACGGTTTTTCAACATGTTTAAGCAACTCAGGCAGGCTGACATATAGCTTGTTCATGTGGAAATTCACAACAATTTGTGAGAAAGAGTCCGGAAGTGATTGCAAGATCAAATCTTGGATCAACTCTCCATCCATTAAAACCCAGTTGTCCCAATTGTTCAATCAGATTGATCATTTTGAGGACATTTGTCTATACTGTAGTGCCATCGGTTATTCTAGATCGGAAGAGCTCCTTAGATATCTTATATCTAATAGTCCTACTTTCCTCACCCTTCAACTGCTTGAAGGTGCAGGAGTATAGTAGGAGCATCCATAGTTTCATGTTGACGCTGAAGCTCGTTACTCATGGATGCGAGCATGATGCATTGAGCCAACTGTGCATCATCTTGCCACTTTCTAAAAGTAGCAATCTCTTCCTCAGAGGCATTGTCTGTAACCATTGCAGGGATAAGCATATTAAAGACATAAGATAGCTTTTCAGCCTTGAGAACTATTCTCAAATTTTTTAACCAGTCCTTTTAATACGGTCCGATTAATTAGCATCTAATATGCTCCGCAGTGATAGTGAATTAGACATCGTAAAATTCTGTAAATGAATTTGTAATTTAACAACATTTTAGCATACATTCATTTTTAATTAATTACCAAAATAAATTAGGTCTTTATTTTAAATTGGTATCTCCCACTATTTTCATCGAACTATATTACCCTCAATATATATAGTTCGGCATATCTAATTAAAGATTTGCTAGTAAGAATAAGGATCCCATTTCAAATGTATATAGCCTTGTGTGACACAACAAACGATATATAAATAAATAGGTAGACAACTATTGTCAATTACATCACTATGTAACTCCTTTCAATTTGCCTCTTAGATTATTTTGATCAAGTGTGACACATCCGAATCAAAATTATCCAAGTTAAGTCCAACCTAGCACTTCCATATATTCGAAAGAAAAAACACTGTCCTTGTGTGACACAACAAAACAACATCGTTCAGTCTATGTATAAGCATCAAATGTGATAAAGCAACATCTTAAATATTTAATACTTGCCTTGTGTGACACAACAAACTTATATTAAATATTTAATACTCTATCGCTTTACCATGCTAGAAGGCGACGTTCGATATTCCAAATATCTTTGAACGCTTAGGACTTAATATAATTTTTTTTGAGGGGTTTGTTATTATTTGTCTCATCTTGTTTAGCGCGCATGCACATATATATATATAAAATACGCGTCATATTATTTGACATGCGAAGCATGTTGTATAATATATAATATATACATAGTAAGCATGCACATATAGAATACTATATTCTACCCGGATTGATTATGGACTTTTATTCTAGTTTGGTTCACTAGAGCCACCAAGTGAACCAAAAGGTCAAACCTAGGGTGCAAGAATTAAATTTAAATATAACTATTACATTTAAACCCGGGCTCCATTACAAACGGGTCTTCAAGCGCTCCTTGCTCCTTTATCTCCAATTCTTCAAGTAATTCTAACTAAACCTATTACATAAACTATTTACAATAAATAGAAACCTTGATCAGCAGTCAAGGGGAAGTACATAGGAGGGAGATAGAATTTACATTAAGAAAAAAATTAGAGAAGACGAGGTACGCAGACCCCATTTATAAAAACCCATTCATTCAAGCATCCACTAAAATAAATCCAATCACACATTGGTCTGTAGTCCATAATCAATCCCTATTTATTATCATACATATCTCCATATGTATCAATAAATAACATTCATCTCATGAATAATAAAACCATTCCATATATGCAGTGATATCATTTAATGGGCAATTAAAAGTTTACTAGAAATCCAATTTTGAAACAAAAATAAACTCCTTTATTTTAATCAAAATTCAAATATTAATAAACTTATTTATTTTATTTTATCCAATTTTTAATAAAAATAAACTCCTTTATTTTTAATCAAATTCCAAATCAAAATAAAACACCTTTATTTTAATTAATATGGAAACCAATTTCAAGTTTAAAATAAACACCTTTATTTTTAACTTAAAATTGTTGGAAAATAAAATATGTTGAATCCTATTCCTTATCAAAATAAACATCTTTATTTTTAAGGAAACATGGAATCCTATTCCATATGTGAATAAACTCCTTTATTCTAGGAAACATGGAATCCTATTCCATATATGAATAAACTCCTTTATTCTAGTTAACGTAGAATCCAATTCCAAGTTCAAATAAAACTTTTAATTTTAATTATATTCCAATTCAAAATAAACCTTTTATCTTAATTGAAAATAAATAAAATCAAAATAAATAAATAAAATAAATAAATAAAATAATTTTACACAAACAATTATGCCCAATTAAATTGTTCTTAACACATATCAATGTATATACAGAATCAAAACAATTAATAATTCACATAAAGTTTGGCTCTTGATACCACTGTTAGGTTTGTATAACGGGAACATGCAATCAAATTACATTAATAAAGCGGAAGCGCGATAAAATCAGATTTTTAAAATTTTATACAAACCATCACCATGATCTTTCTTTATGCACAATTATTAATTAAACGAAAGAGATGGAGAATAAGAATTATACCCTTGTAGAATTCTAGCTTCCTCAGGTACAAGTTCACCTCCAATTCTTTCGCGTTCTCCTTGAATTCCACCGATTAAATTCCTTCCTTTGATCAACGTTAGCCACCCAAGTGTTTGGCCTCTAGAGGTGATCCACCAAGGAATAATACTTGTTCAAGAAGATGGGTGTTGGCAAAACCCTAGTTTCTATCTCTATAGAAATTGTAAGTACTCTCTACAATTCTTATGCAAGAGTGTGTAACCCTAATCTATGATAAGACTTCTCTTATTTATAGATGTAGGAAAACTCTTCCCTAAACTATTTAGGATTAGGGTTTCTATTTTAATTAAACTCCTTTAATTAAATTAAACTCCTAATCCAATTAGGAATTTATGTGAGAGTACTTCTATTAATTAATTCCCAATCTCTATTAGGAATTAAATAATAGTAATAGTAATAATAATAATAAGACTCCTCTTATTAATTTATATTTAATATTTCTAAAATATTAAATAATAAATATTAAGCTATTTAATTTATTCTATCTCCATAGACTAAATTAAATACACTTAACTTATTATTACAATTATGCCATTTACTTCTTAAATAAATATTTTTCTTTTGCGGTGTGACCCTTTAGGTTCTCCATATTAAAACGGTTGTGAATAAATCAATTAGAACAATTCTAATCTTATTTAAATAAATAAATTAAACTATTTAATTCATTTAAATAAATAATATTTATTCTACAATAAGGGTAAGCCCCCTTAGCGATCAACGACTTTCCAGATAATATAGATCTCAACATTAATCATAAAAGAACCTTTCAGTGCATAGTTACCGTACAATTCAATCCTTCTACCATACAATGTCCCAATTAAATATAAGACATGGAATTACTGTCAAGTCTTATTTTATTTAATTATATGTATTTCGATTCTGAAATGCACAACTCTGATTAATGCAAATTAGAAACTCTTTTCTAATTTCATTCTGCTTTGGCCAAAGACTTCTGAGTCGTCATTTATCGAATCACATAGGACATTCTCTCCTTTTACTAGAAGTGGTAGATTCTTTGTTGATCATTCACCTATTTCCATGTACAACTTATTATACCCAATCATACCCTTTGATATACCCTAAAGGTCTTAAGGGACATGTCAAAGTATAACTCATCATACACAAGATACTATGATGATCTCAAGTCCAAGGATCACTTGTACTACTATCACTAGAGGAATTCCTATTGACAGGCGAGTAAAACTCCATTAGGTATTCCTTAGCGAGCCACGTTCAGTGAACTTATTCTCTAATAAGCACCTACATACTTGCTTTAGTGTCTCCACACAAATGATTATGAGATCAATCATTCTCTTCATAAGAGCAAGCAACGTATGTACTAATCTATCCGGATTCACTAATCCCCTTTTTAGTAATCCATCGATTAGGAACAATTTAAGTTTGTGAGCTATCTTGAATTTAGATCTCATTAGCATGATCACCATCATGATTCTAAAAGCATTGCTCAAAACTATGGGTTTATCACATTTAATATAACAGCACTATGTTGATAAAGTAAAATGCCTTTAATAATCGAATAAGATTACAAAGTATATGCTGCATCATATCAAATATGATTGGCTTGTGTGCATACTACTTTCAATCTCCCACTTGCACTAAAGCCAATCGTCATGGTATCTAATACCCTTCTTCTCTAAGTGACGATCATCCTGCTGTTTGGATAAAGCTTCAGTAAATGGATATGCAATGTTGTTCTTGAGAGTCCACTATCTCTATAGTGACTTCTTCTCTTTCAATGATTCCACTAATCAAATGAAAGTGCCGCAACACATGTTTGAATCCAAGATGAGACTTAGGAACTATTCCTAATTCTGTGATGAACTTTTCATCCAAACAATCAACTTGCAGCTTCATTTACAGCTATATACTTTGTCTTTGTCACTAAACCAGCAACTCTTTGCTGTTTGGAACCTTTCCAATTCACTGCACCACCTTTCAAGGTAACGATTTACCTTAAAGTGGATTTGTTATCGTCTTGGTCAGTTTGAAAAAACTTGAGTCTGTTTAGCCCTCTAGTTTTAATTCAAACCTACCATGAATTATGATTACATCTTCAATACCGGTTAAGTACTTAAAGATGTTTATCACTGTCTTACATTGATCTTCTCCAGAATATGACTGATCAACATCAAGCCTAGTATATTCATTGCATACATGATAGTAACTCATGTGATCTCTCTTTCAATTGGGGACAATTTTAGAGAGATACACTCCATGGCTCATCATCATGAGACCTCTCTTGGAGTTTGCCATGCTAAACGCCTTTAGCATCAAATGAATATACATTCCTTGGGTCAAGCCGAACATCCTTTTAAATCTATCTATATAGACTTATATCCCCAATTTATAGGATGCTCCTCCCAAGTCATTCATGGAGGAATGTTTAGACAATTTTATCTTTACTGATTGTAGCATTGGTGTGTTATTCCTTGTCAGTAGTATATCAACATATAATACCAAGAATGTCACAGCGCTCCCACTGACCTTTTTGTATACACTAGGTTCATTCCCGTTTTTGATAAAATCAAACTCTTTTGATTGTCTCATCAAAATGAATGTTCCATCTTTGAGAAGCTTGCTTCAATCCATCAATGGATCATTGTAGCTTAAAACACGATTTGCTTCAACCTTTGAAACAAATTCCTCTGGCTGTATCATACATACATTCTCCTCAAGTCTTCATTGAGGAAGGACGTCTCCACATCCATTTTGCTAGATTTCGTAATAAGCTGCAATCGCAAGTAAAATCCAAATGGACTTGAGCATTACCCGGTAATAAGGTTTTATCACAGTCAACTCCTTGACTTGAAAAACCTTTTAAACAGGTCTGGTCTTATAGGTCTCCACCTTGCCATTTGCCACAGTCTTTCTCTTAAAAGACCCATATTCACACTCTAGGCACTAAGCCCTTATGTGGAGTAACCAGAGTCTATACTTGGTTCTCATACATGGAGTCCATTTCGGATTTCATGGCCATCTACCATTTCTCTGAGTATCTTATACTCATAGCCTTATCGTATATAACTGGATCATCATCTTCTATGATGCGTACCTCATCATCATCCTCTGTGATGAATCCATACCTCTCAGGTATCTTCGGTACTCTTCCAGATTTACGATTTGGTTGTGGTACAATAGGTCTATCTACAGGTTCCTCGGATCGACTTAAAGTGCTTTGTGGTTCTTGTACTCTTTCAAGATCTATTACCCTCCCACTAGCTCCTTCGATGATAAACATCTTTATCTAAGAAGGCTGCGTGTAGGATTATAGTAATAATACCCTAAACTTTCTTTAGGATATCCCACAAATCTGCACTTGTCAGATTTTGTCCCAAACTTATCTTTGAAACCTTTTCACATAAGTTGGACAACCCCTTATCTTAACATACTTAAGAATAGGAATCCTCCCTATCCATAACCTTTATGGAGTTTTGGGGCCGGATTTTTTAGGTTACCTTATCTTGTAGATATGCAGCCGTTTCTAGGGCATAACCCCAGATGGATACTAGAATGTCGGTAAAAATCATTATGGACTGCACCATGTCCAACAAGGTACAATTTCTCCTTTTAGATACACCAATCAATTATTGCGTATCAGAATGTGTCCATTATGAGAAAATACCATTTTGAGATGATCTAGAAACTCATTGCACAAGTATTCTTTCCTCGATCTGATCAAAGAATCTTAATACTTTGTCAATATGTTTCACTTCTGAATTCTTTGAACCTTTCAAATGATTCAGATTTGTATTTTGTCAAATACACATATTCAACTCTTTGAATGATCATCTCCTTTTCTTTTACTAGTTTGTTCAATTTGCAAAATTATTTTTCATGTAAGTCAAGTTTACAAAGTCTATCAAGTAATCTTCCAGTTTCAAACAAAACATTATCGTTATAAATAGAACAACAATTGTTCTTAAATATAATACCAAAACCTTCCTTGTCCAACAACGGAAGTAATAATGTTTCTAAAGAGAATTGGAACATAATAACAACTTATTAACTTAATAGACTTGCCCGTAGGCAATGCTAAACTATAAGTTCTTATGGTTAATGCAACAACCTTTGCTCCATTCCCACACATAAGATTTACTTAATCTTTGTTTAGCTTTCTACTTCTGCTTAGTCTCTGCATTGGATTGCATACGTGAGAACTACAGCCGGTATCTAATACCCAAGTAGAACCTTGACTTATAGAAAAATTTATTTCAATCATGAACAAACCCATATTTGTAACCGAAGCTTCACTAAGATTCTTCTGGTTAGCTTTTGTAAGATACTCCTTACAATTTCCTTTCCAGTGTCCAGGCTTATTGCATTGGAAGCAAACTCCTTTGCTATTTGCATCAGTCTTGTTCTTATTGTCCTTTGTTTTTGCCTTTCCATTTACCTTCTTTGAATTGTTCTTCTTTTAAGAAGATCCTTTGGCCCTCTTCCGCTTCTTGGAAGAATCATTTACCAGTAAGACTTGGTCTTTCTTGGTTGGAAAGTGACTCTTTACGGTTTTCAACATGTTTAAGCAACTCAGGCAGGCTGACATATAGCTTGTTCATGTGGAAATTCACAACAATTTGTGAGAAAGAGTCCGGAAGTGATTGCAAGATCAAATCTTGGATCAACTCTCCATCCATTAAAACCCAGTTGTCCCAATTGTTCAATCAGATTGATCATTTTGAGGACATTTGTCTATACTGTAGTGCCATCGGTTATTCTAGATCGGAAGAGCTCCTTAGATATCTTATATCTAATAGTCCTACTTTCCTCACCCTTCAACTGCTTGAAGGTGCAGGAGTATAGTAGGAGCATCCATAGTTTCATGTTGACGCTGAAGCTCGTTTACTCATGGATGCGAGCATGATGCATTGAGCCAACTGTGCATCATCTTGCCACTTTCTAAAAGTAGCAATCTCTTCCTCAGAGGCATTGTCTGTAACCATTGCAGGGATAAGCATATTAAAGACATAAGATAGCTTTTCAGCCTTGAGAACTATTCTCAAATTTTTTAACCAGTCCTTTTAATACGGTCCGATTAATTAGCATCTAATATGCTCCGCAGTGATAGTGAATTAGACATCGTAAAATTCTGTAAATGAATTTGTAATTTAACAACATTTTAGCATACATTCATTTTTAATTAATTACCAAAATAAATTAGGTCTTTATTTTAAATTGGTATCTCCCACTATTTTCATCGAACTATATTACCCTCAATATATATAGTTCGGCATATCTAATTAAAGATTTGCTAGTAAGAATAAGGATCCCATTTCAAATGTATATAGCCTTGTGTGACACAACAAACGATATATAAATAAATAGGTAGACAACTATTGTCAATTACATCACTATGTAACTCCTTTCAATTTGCCTCTTAGATTATTTTGATCAAGTGTGACACATCCGAATCAAAATTATCCAAGTTAAGTCCAACCTAGCACTTCCATATATTCGAAAGAAAAACACTGTCCTTGTGTGACACAACAAAACAACATCGTTCAGTCTATGTATAAGCATCAAATGTGATAAAGCAACATCTTAAATATTTAATACTTGCCTTGTGTGACACAACAAACTTATATTAAATATTTAATACTCTATCGCTTTACCATGCTAGAAGGCGACGTTCGATATTCCAAATATCTTTGAACGCTTAGGACTTAATATAATTTTTTTTGAGGGGTTTGTTATTATTTGTCTCATCTTGTTTAGCGCGCATGCACATATATATATATAAAATACGCGTCATATTATTTGACATGCGAAGCATGTTGTATAATATATAATATATACATAGTAAGCATGCACATATAGAATACTATATTCTACCCGGATTGATTATGGACTTTTATTCTAGTTTGGTTCACTAGAGCCACCAAGTGAACCAAAAGGTCAAACCTAGGGTGCAAGAATTAAATTTAAATATAACTATTACATTTAAACCCGGGCTCCATTACAAACGGGTCTTCAAGCGCTCCTTGCTCCTTTATCTCCAATTCTTCAAGTAATTCTAACTAAACCTATTACATAAACTATTTACAATAAATAGAAACCTTGATCAGCAGTCAAGGGGAAGTACATAGGAGGGAGATAGAATTTACATTAAGAAAAAAATTAGAGAAGACGAGGTACGCAGACCCCATTTATAAAAACCCATTCATTCAAGCATCCACTAAAATAAATCCAATCACACATTGGTCTGTAG
Source organism: Aralia elata (assembly GCA_034770075.1). Lineage (NCBI taxonomy): Eukaryota > Viridiplantae > Streptophyta > Magnoliopsida > Apiales > Araliaceae > Aralia > Aralia elata. The sequence continues at coordinate 53,078,708 of CM068378.1, forward strand.
TCCATAATCAATCCCTATTTATTATCATACATATCTCCATATGTATCAATAAATAACATTCATCTCATGAATAATAAAACCATTCCATATATGCAGTGATATCATTTAATGGGCAATTAAAAGTTTACTAGAAATCCAATTTTGAAACAAAAATAAACTCCTTTATTTTAATCAAAATTCAAATATTAATAAACTTATTTATTTTATTTTATCCAATTTTTAATAAAAATAAACTCCTTTATTTTTAATCAAATTCCAAATCAAAATAAAACACCTTTATTTTAATTAATATGGAAACCAATTTCAAGTTTAAAATAAACACCTTTATTTTTAACTTAAAATTGTTGGAAAATAAAATATGTTGAATCCTATTCCTTATCAAAATAAACATCTTTATTTTTAAGGAAACATGGAATCCTATTCCATATGTGAATAAACTCCTTTATTCTAGGAAACATGGAATCCTATTCCATATATGAATAAACTCCTTTATTCTAGTTAACGTAGAATCCAATTCCAAGTTCAAAATAAAACTTTTAATTTTAATTATATTCCAATTCAAAATAAACCTTTTATCTTAATTGAAAATAAATAAAATCAAAATAAATAAATAAAATAAATAAATAAAATAATTTTACACAAACAATTATGCCCAATTAAATTGTTCTTAACACATATCAATGTATATACAGAATCAAAACAATTAATAATTCACATAAAGTTTGGCTCTTGATACCACTGTTAGGTTTGTATAACGGGAACATGCAATCAAATTACATTAATAAAGCGGAAGCGCGATAAAATCAGATTTTAAAATTTTATACAAACCATCACCATGATCTTTCTTTATGCACAATTATTAATTAAACGAAAGAGATGGAGAATAAGAATTATACCCTTGTAGAATTCTAGCTTCCTCAGGTACAAGTTCACCTCCAATTCTTTCGCGTTCTCCTTGAATTCCACCGATTAAATTCCTTCCTTTGATCAACGTTAGCCACCCAAGTGTTTGGCCTCTAGAGGTGATCCACCAAGGAATAATACTTGTTCAAGAAGATGGGTGTTGGCAAAACCCTAGTTTCTATCTCTATAGAAATTGTAAGTACTCTCTACAATTCTTATGCAAGAGTGTGTAACCCTAATCTATGATAAGACTTCTCTTATTTATAGATGTAGGAAAACTCTTCCCTAAACTATTTAGGATTAGGGTTTCTATTTTAATTAAACTCCTTTAATTAAATTAAACTCCTAATCCAATTAGGAATTTATGTGAGAGTACTTCTATTAATTAATTCCCAATCTCTATTAGGAATTAAATAATAGTAATAGTAATAATAATAATAAGACTCCTCTTATTAATTTATATTTAATATTTCTAAAATATTAAATAATAAATATTAAGCTATTTAATTTATTCTATCTCCATAGACTAAATTAAATACACTTAACTTATTATTACAATTATGCCATTTACTTCTTAAATAAATATTTTTCTTTTGCGGTGTGACCCTTTAGGTTCTCCATATTAAACCGGTTGTGAATAAATCAATTAGAACAATTCTAATCTTATTTAAATAAATAAATTAAACTATTTAATTCATTTAAATAAATAATATTTATTCTACAATAAGGGTAAGCCCCCTTAGCGATCAACGACTTTCCAGATAATATAGATCTCAACATTAATCATAAAAGAACCTTTCAGTGCATAGTTACCGTACAATTCAATCCTTCTACCATACAATGTCCCAATTAAATATAAGACATGGAATTACTGTCAAGTCTTATTTTATTTAATTATATGTATTTCGATTCTGAAATGCACAACTCTGATTAATGCAAATTAGAAACTCTTTTCTAATTTCATTCTGCTTTGGCCAAAGACTTCTGAGTCGTCATTTATCGAATCACATAGGACATTCTCTCCTTTTACTAGAAGTGGTAGATTCTTTGTTGATCATTCACCTATTTCCATGTACAACTTATTATACCCAATCATACCCTTTGATATACCCTAAAGGTCTTAAGGGACATGTCAAAGTATAACTCATCATACACAAGATACTATGATGATCTCAAGTCCAAGGATCACTTGTACTACTATCACTAGAGGAATTCCTATTGACAGGCGAGTAAAACTCCATTAGGTATTCCTTAGCGAGCCACGTTCAGTGAACTTATTCTCTAATAAGCACCTACATACTTGCTTTAGTGTCTCCACACAAATGATTATGAGATCAATCATTCTCTTCATAAGAGCAAGCAACGTATGTACTAATCTATCCGGATTCACTAATCCCCTTTTTAGTAATCCATCGATTAGGAACAATTTAAGTTTGTGAGCTATCTTGAATTTAGATCTCATTAGCATGATCACCATCATGATTCTAAAAGCATTGCTCAAAACTATGGGTTTATCACATTTAATATAACAGCACTATGTTGATAAAGTAAAATGCCTTTAATAATCGAATAAGATTACAAAGTATATGCTGCATCATATCAAATATGATTGGCTTGTGTGCATACTACTTTCAGTAATCAGCTCCAGCTAAATGCGGCAGTGTGCGAAGCTGCCAGACACCGGGACCTCCTTCAAGGTGCTGTGGTGCCATCGCCGACCCCGGGGATAGGTATCCAGACCGAGAGTCGTGACAGGCCTCAGACATGGGAGTCGCTCGTAGGCCCAGAACTGTGAACAGAAACAAGGAAAGGCATGAGTAACCGACAAATGCAGAAAAGAGAAATGAAATGATGGGAAGTACAGTAAGAAAAGAGGAAGAGAAGGCTCACTAGCAAAAAGTGGTAGAATCTGAGCCAAGCGTCTGTCTGTCCCTCTGAGCGAATGCGAAGACCGTGGAGGAAGTAGGCAAAGGTGAAGGACCCCCAATCATAGTCACCGATCCGGTCTACATCCCTGACAGCACCGACGACGCTGAAATGAATGGTAGAGGAGTTGTTTCTTAGGAAACAACCCCTCATAATGGTCAGGAACAGGCGCCGAAGCAGAATGTCACGAGTGGCCCGATCTGCAGGGAAACAGCGTCAATAGCCAAAGCTCCAAACTGAATGTTGGGGGCCTTAAAGACCCGATCATCGGCAGCGAAGCCCAATAAAGCTCGGACCTCCGCTGGAGTAATATCAAGATCTAGAGGGACACGGGATCCGGTGAACTCGATACCCGTGATGTACCTCCAATCCCAAGGAGTCAGCACGACCTCACAGTCCAAAAGGTGAAGGGACTGGGTCTGGTGGAACCATCGCTCGGACAAAGCCCTCATATAACCCCAGGGGCACTGACGGGGAATGATGGTGAAGAAATGACGAAAGCCCCAGGAATCCACCACCGCGCGGTAATCGCTGTGCAAAGCTGTGTAGAGGGAGTAGATGTTAAACTAGTTACCCCTCGGCTGAGTAAACTCGAGCACCTGTGACAAACATTAATGGATCAGTCCAGATCTAAACAGAATTTGGAAGTGAGTTCAGAGGAGTATTTAAGCATACCTCATTAGCAACAAGAGACGCGGAGGGGTGACGACTGAGATCCCGACCCAACAGATCAGGTATCTGAACAGAGGCGCCAGATAAGGCGCGATGAGGAGATGGAGCTGGTGTGCTGGAGGATGGCCCCTCTACCGCAACGTCCGGAAGAACAGCCTCCTCAACATCGGGGTGATTGGGCCGAATGACAGCCTCCGCGAGTCGGCGAGCCTGGCGGGTCCGAGGCAAAGCAGGGGCGGGTGCAACCCTACGGCGGCGAACGCCCGAGGTCCGAGATGCAATGGAGCTACTAGGAGCGTCAGGATCCATAGCTGGAATAAAACAGGCGAAGAGGAAGGTAAATTCTATTTTGAATTATGTCACAAAAATTCCAATTGCCTATCCTCATCGTAGAATTAACGCAGCATGACACATGGTTATATATGTGTATGAATTAAGTGTAGTGGAACTCTAGATTTTTCGAAATTTCGGCAGAGTTTCGTCTATAAAATGAGCATCCCATGCACAAACAGACATGTTTTCCATCAACCCAGGCCACAGCAGATCAAAATTACATTGTATATGGTTAATTGCGACAGTAAAAGGACCATAATGTATGATTTTCTTTCAAAAAGAAATAACAGATATGTGGGACCGCATCATGAGCATAAAATATGGCTCGCGCAGTTGATACATAGCATGTATATACAATAACACATGGCATAACACTTCAAAGCATGCCTTTCTATCTCTAAAACATTCAAACTAGCAAATGTATAGCAAAACATTGACGAAATTGGAAAACAATCGGTTAAAGTGTTACTTGTAGCGCGTAGATCGATCTAACCGGAGCAGTTTTTGCAAGAAGATTGGAAAATTCGGCAAAAAGGACGTGCAAAGGTGCAAAAAATCGTGTGGGGGTACGAGTGAAAGTGACAGATCTGGGAAGCGGCTGGCCGCTTAAGAATCCCGATCTTGGCCGCAGATCAATCTGCGGCTGGGCCCAGTACCTTTCCCCTTGTCCTTTGCAAGCTAAATCGATTCTAAAACCCGTTTGATTCATAATGTGGTAATAAGATGCAAGATTTTGATGAATCGGGTGTCGAACACTACTTCTCAATTCATCGGAGCAACCGGATACGAGACCCGGCACTCACAGGATAATCAACCGGATACGAGACCCGGTGATCACGAGACGAGCAACCGGATACGAGACCCGGCACTCATAAGACGATCAACCGGATACGAGACCCTGTAATCACGAGACTAGCGACCGGATATGAGACCTGGCACTCACAAGACGATCAACCGGATACGATACCCGGTGATCACGAGACGAGCGACCGGATACGAGACCTGGCACTCACAAGACGATCAACCGGATACGAGACCCGGTAATCACGAGACTAGCGACCGGATACGAGACCCGGCGCAGACGAGACGATCAACCGGATACGAGACCCGGTGATCACGAGACGAGCGACCAGATACGAGACCCGGCACTCATAAGACGATCAACCGGATACGAGACCCGGTAATCACGAGACTAGCGACCGGATACGAGACCCGGCGCAGACGAGACGATCAACCGGATACGAGACCCGGTGATCACGAGACGAGCGACCGGATACGAGACCCGGCACCGATAAGACAATCAACCGGATACGAGACCCGGTGATTACGAGACGAGCGACCGGATACGAGACCCGGCGCAAACAAGACGATCAACCGGATACGAGACCCGGTGATCACGAGACGAGCAACCGGATGCGAGACCCGGCGCAGACAAGACGATCAACTGGATACGAGACCCGGCGATCACGAGGCGAGCAACCGGATACAAGACCCGGTGCAGACGAGACGATCAACCGGATACGAGACCCGGTGATCACGAGACTAGCGACCGAACACGAGACCCGGCGCAGACGAGACGATCGATTAGAAGACGAAACCCGACGACTAACAATGCGGTCAGGGATTGATGCATTGACACCTTTACGAATGTTTTGCATGCCTTACATTTTGCGTTGCATCATAAATTGTATGTGTTGCATCATGTATGTATTGTCATTCTTATGCGCTGTCATTCATGCATCGGGTGTCCATTTCTTTATCCTGTTCATTTCATTTAACATTTCATAAACATGATAAAGAGGGGCAGCTGTAGACACCCAAATTTTGCGTTCCCTATGATAACCGTGACAGGAGGGCAAAATCGTTAATTGAACCAGCCTACGAAAGCGAAGGATGGGCACAAGTACGAACACTCGACGCCACCACGACGATTTGTGACCAAAACCGACGTGACAACAAGGCCGTCCGGAATGGGCATTCCCGAATGATGTGGCACGTCTCCTAGTAATTCTCGGACTGCAAAACACAAGCCTTTCGACGAAAACCGACGTCATAACACGAGAATCGAGGCAAGGTACGAAAACTAAAAAAGTCAAACCAGCCAGCCGCGGATTGATCTGCGGCCAATAAGTGCGCCTTTTGAAAACACGGAACTTGAAACACGGAAATCGAAACCAGGCTGAGTGGCTGGTGGGCGGCCAGCCAGCCGCAGATCCATCTGCGGCCAGCCGCAGATTGATCTGCGGCTGCCCTGGCTTCCCTTATTAGCCCAGTTTCAGTTCATTCGTTGAAGAGAGCATAAGAGAAGAGAGAAGCAGCAACAGCAGCAGCTCGGGAAAACAGAAAGAAATAGCAGAAATTTGCAACAAGATAGAGGAGAAAGGAGAAAAAAATGAGAGGATTTATAATCTTTTGATTTGATTGTATCATATATACTTCTCATTCTATTCAAATACACAAGTTTACATCCATTTTGATATCATTTGCAAGGTGAAAATCCCCTTGTTATAGCAATTTCTATCATATCATTTGGTTAAATTAAATGTAGTTTTCATGTAATTTATAATGGGACAATGAATTAGGGATTATTAGTGAGGGTTCCATCGGAACAAATTTCTTCCTAATAACCCGATGATATTCATTTATTGAATTTTTTGTTCGTTTTACGGCGATATATTGGGCGTAGTTCCTCTAGGTTGCTATTTTAGGATGTCTTGGCATTGTTAGATTATCCGTGTTGGTTATTTCTTGTAATATCCGTTTTGTGGGTGTGTGGAAATTTCGGGTGTGAGCCTAGGAACGCGACCCTGTGGTCCAAATCCGATGATGGACATCTTTTGATATAGGTAGTAGGAACGATGTAGTCTTCATTGTAAATATGTAATCGTCGGGCCTTAAAACGACGCCAAGGCGAGAATCGTGTTTAAGGCCCCGTCGTAGTGAAAAATATGTGAGTGTGGGCGTTCGGGGTTATTTTGATGGCTTACATGCCCGTGAATAACCCCCTATGCATTATAATGTTTGATTTGAATTGCAACACCAAAAAGGATTTCAAAGCTAAACGATGAAGATTTTCATAAAATTAATCAAACTAGGTTATTAGCATCACAAGGATAAGAAATTAGAAGCGCTAATGAATGTCAATTTCTATTTAACGAGAAGGCAGAAGAAGGATCGTGTTCAAACGTCACAAGAAATGGTTTTATGAAAATAAATGGTTGTTTTATTAAACCGTTGTGCATAGGGTTAAAGAGATCCTAGAAATTGCCCGCCACTTTGTATGCGAAAGCGATGTATAGGTCTCAATTCCTATTTTGACGAGGGTTTAAAAAACTGATCTTGTTTTGCCAAAACGACACCTAATGAAAAATCTCGCAGTTTTGACAATTAAAATCAAACCTTTTTCGTAAAGAACAAAGTTTTCTCGTATAAATCGAAGGACGTTCTAAAGCATTTTCAAAATAAAACACGACTCTTCATAAAACCTCCAAATGGTCTTTTTCATGCAGAACTCACCACAACATTCATATAGGCACACACACACACGCACGCACATACACATTTTAAGAATTAAAAGGATATGAAAAGCATCAAGATTGCGGTAACCGTGTTTCACGGAAGTCGGGGGGTGCCTAACACCTTCCCCTCGCTTAAGCTAGCCCCCGAACTCTATGAATCTCGGTTCGCAGACCAATTAATTCGGAGTCACATATGAGCCAGCGATTTACAAAAAAACGAAAACTCGGATGAGTTGGTACATCCATTTCAAATATACCAACTGGCGACTCTGGTTAATTGGCTCATCATAAAAAATAATCTTTCAGAACCCCGTCGACATTAATGCCGACCTTTTCCAAAAAATCATCTAATAAAAAGGCTAAAATTGGAAAGGGTAACCCTTAGCAAAAGAGGCGATTCCTCCCGGCGTCGACAGTTCTTTTATGGTTAATGTTGAAATCTATATTATTTGGAAAGTCGTTGATCGCTAAGGGGGCTTACCCTTGTTGTAGAATAAATATTATTTATTTAAATGAATTAAATAGTTTAATTTATTTATTTAAATAAGATTAGAATTATTCTAATTTATTTATTCACAACCGATTTAATATGAAGAACCTAAAGAGTCACACCGCAAAAGGAAAATATTTATTTAAGAAGTAAATGACATAATCATAATAATATGTTAAGTATATTTAATTTATGCTATGGTGATAGAATAAATTAAATAGTTTAATATTTATTATTTAATATTTTAAAAATACTAAATATAAATTAATAAGAGGAGTCTTATTAATATTTTTACTATTATTATTATTTAATTTCTAAATGGTTTGGGAATTAATTAATATAAGTACTCTCATAAGTTTCTAATTGGATTAGGAGACTAATTAATTAAAAGAGTTTAATTAATTAAATAAAACCCTATTCCTAAATAGTTTAGGAGGGTTGCCTACATCTATAAATAAGAGAAGTCTTATTATGGAAAGGGTTAGATAGTTAGACACACTTCCAATAGTTGGGAAAGTATTTATAATTTTTATAGAGATAGAAACTAGGGTTTCGCCAACACCTATCTTCTTGAATACAAATTATTCCTTGGTGGATCACCTCTAGAGGTTAAACACTTGGGTGGCTAACGTTGATCAAAGAAAGAAATCTAATTGGTGAATTTCAAGGAGAACGCGAAAGGATTTGGAGTTGAACTTGTACCCGAGAACGCACGGTTCTACGAGGGTATAATTCTTATTCTCTATCTCCTTCGTTTAATTGGTAATTGCGCAGAAAGAAAGATTATGGTTATGGTTTGTATAAAATTTTAAAATCTGATTTTATCGCCCTTCCGCTATATTTGTGTAATTTGATTGCATTCTCGCGTTATATACAAACCTAACAGTGGTATCAAGAGTCAAACTTTATGCGAATTATTAATTGTTTTGATTCCGTATATGCATGAGTATGTGTTTAGAATAATTTATTGGGCATAATTGTTGGTATGAAATCTTGTTTTTTAGGTGAAAATTCGAAATTCGCGAATCTGAAAAATCTGGAAAACTGATTCTGGGAACCGGCGCCGCAGCGCCGGATTACAGTATAATCGCAGCGCCGTAGCGTAATTTTTTAAAAAAAAATTATTCAGGCGCCGCAGCGCCGCCTCTCAGAATATTGAAAATTTTATTTTTTTATTTTCATTAATTTCAAATTAAGATAAAAGGTTTATTTTAACTGAAATTGGATTCTATGTTTTTTCAGTAATTCTAAATTAAAAATAAATGAATTTATTTTGATTTGGAATTGGATTAGAATAAAGATGTTTATTTTAATTGGAATTAAATTTCATGATAACCAATTAGAGTTGGAATTGGATTTCATGCTAACTAATTGGAGTTGAAATTGGATTTCATATAAACTAATTTGATTTGGTATTGAATTTCTTACTAACAATAATTGCCCATTAAATGATATCAATGCATATATAGAATGGTTTTATTATTCATGAGATGAATGTTATTTATTGATGCATATGGTAATATGTATGATAATAAATGGATTGATTATGGACTATTGACCAATATGTGATTGGATTTTATTTTATGAGGATGCTTGAATGAATGAGTTTTATAAATGGGGTCTGCGTACCGCATCTTCTCTAGTTTTTCTTGATGTAAATTATATCTCCCTCTTATGTACTTTCCTTTGACTGTTGATTAAGCTTTCTATTTGTTGTAAATACTAATTGTAATAGATTTAGTTAGAATTACTTGAAGAATTGGAGACAAAGGAACAAAAAGCGCTTGAAAACCCGCTTCTATATGTGCATGTTTACTATATATATATATATATATATATATATATATATATATATATATATATATATATATTTTGTGTGTGTGTGTGTGTGCATGCACGCTAAACAAAATGAGACAAATAATAACAAATCCCTCAAAGAAATAATATATTAAGTTGATTGCATTAAAAGACATTGGAGAATGTCGAACGTAGCCTTCTAGCATGGTAAAGCGATAGAGTATTGAATATTTAATATGAGTTTGTTGTCCACACACAAGACAAGTATTAAATATTTAAGATGTTGCTTTATTACATTGGATGTTTATAAGGAATTGAACATTACCGCTTTGTTGTGCACACACAAGGGCTGTATTTTTCTCTTCACTTATATGGAAATGCTGGGTCTGACTTAACTTAAATTATTTTAGTTCGGATGTGCACACACTTGACCATTATGATCTAAGAGGCAAAATACAAGGAGTTAGATGGTGATCTAATTGACAATAGTTGTCTACCTATTTATTTATATATAGTTTGTTGTGCACACACAAGCCTATATACATTTGAAATAGGATCCTTATTCTCACTAGCAAATCTTTAATTAGATTTGCCGAACTATATAAGGAGGGTAATATAGTTTGATAAAAATAGTGGGAGATACCAATTTAAATAAAGACATAATTTATTTTGGTAATTAAGAAACGAATGTATGCTAAAATGTTGTTAAATTACAAATTCATTCACATAATTTTACGATGTCTAACTCACTATCACTTCGGAGCATATTAGATGCTGTGACGCCCCCAAATTATGACGTCACTACCTCGAATTTGGTTCGTCACGATCTAACTCAAATAACGACGTAAACTAATATAGCGGAAATGATAGAATAATTTACATTGATTTAATATAATTATTCTCGTCCTAAGGTCTCGCAACCGTTACTACAATACTATTCAAAAGTCTTGATTCAAACTAAAACATAGCACTAATACATAATCCATGCCTAGGCTTATTACATAACTGAATTAGAGGTCTTAAAGCAACATAGTAAAAATCTTCTTTTTAAGGAAGAACAAAGCTACTCCGTAGTTTTGCCCTTTCCCTTATCCTTGCTGATGAGTGTGTTTTATATACACAAATTAGGTGCCTTTGAGCTTGATAATTTGTAAATCCTAAGTCATTTTGGTTGGTTTTATGTGTTTTTATCTTATTGTTATGTAATGTAGTTTTGTATTGGTTTTATATATTTTTGTATGCTTTTATGTGTTTTTATATTGTTTTGTATGAATTGAAACAAAAGCTCCTTAGAATCAATACCCACAACTTGCTTTTTGGTACTGTAGCTGCTTGTTTTTCGATTTCACCCATGATCCAATCCGAATCTCTCAAAACTCAAAGAACAAAAGTTGTAGATATTTGTCTCAGCTTTCCATAACATCTTGAATCATCCAATTTGAAGTTCATATGACAGATTTATAGCTATTTTACCATCAGATTTGGCATGAATTTTACACAGCAGTTGCTTCGGACTCAATTTGAGCCTTTCTTCGGACATTATCTCGTTAAGCTCCAGTTATGAAAGTTGTAGAGCTCCTTCGTAGCTTTCCATAGCCCATTAATCGCCTTAATCCGAATTCGGACGAAGAAGTTTTGGCGATTTTACTAACAGAGGTCAAAGCTGAGTCGGGCTGCATGCCTTGGGCGCGGGCGCGCGGCGACTGGCACCAGGCAGCCAGCGCGCGCGCGCACGGCGTGGGCGAGCTGTGGGCGTGCGGCATGGCTAAGGGCTGGGCGCGGGCGCGGCGGGCGGCGTGCGGGCGCGCCCGGGCATGCTGAGTGCAATCTTTTGAGCTCCTAGTGCGATTCCAGCTCACTTTTTGACCCAAAATCTGATGTTTGGCTAGGGTTTTTCATGGAGGCACTATATAATATCTCTTTGGGGCTTCATATTTCACAACTAGGGATTGGGAGGCTACACTAAAACATCAATTTGAGAGCAAAAGTGTTACAATACAAGGAAAAACTCAACACAAGCCAAAGAACAAAGAAGGAAAGGATTGTCAAAGAGATATCTAGACCTTGGGAGGCTTCACATACATCATCAAGAAGAGCTAGAGGGCTGCAATTCAAGGAAATTTCCAGCAACAAGCTAAGGAGCAAAAAGAGAAAAGAATGCCAAATGAAGAGGAAAAGCTAGAGATCATCATCAACCAAGCAAGCAACACATGATTATCTTCTAAATGGGTTTTATCATCTCTTGCTTTCCTTTGAATTTGTATTGCTATTTCATGATGTACACCATGTGTTTGATGTTTTGCTTAGCTGCCATGAACTAGAGGTTGTATTCTAAGATTTCAATGGAATCCAACACATAGTTTGAATTGATTTCTCTCTCTTTACTATTAATTACTCATTTGTGAATTGAATATCATAATTTATGCTTCATTTCTTAATTGCTTAGCTAGTAATTACCGTGGGAACCTATATGAACTTGACGAACGGATTATAGTGTTTAGACCTTGTTATGATATCATGCGAAAGTTAAAGATTATTGTGGGTTATTAATTGAGATTAAGTGACGTGTGTCTTGTTGATTATCCTCAATGATAGGTAACTTGATAGTATTTAGGATAGATATATACCTAGATACCGTGTGCAACCAATGGAGAATCTACTCTTAATGACTTCCTATATGAAAGTTGGTAATTGAAGGGACGGTAAATGAGATTTAGTGACATGTGTCTTGTTATTGTTCTTGAAATTAGTCTCTTGATAGTGTGTAGGATAGACATATACCTACATGCCGCATTAGGGAGATTCAAATTTGACCATTGACAGAGGCTTATAAGTAGTTTTGATTTCTTGGTTGGCAATTATATGTTGTTAATTAATTCAAATGAGAGAGTTAGGATATTCAAATGACGTGTTAGGGGAAATTGCAATCTTAGACTTGTTAATATTAGATTTCATTATTGTAATGCTTTCCATATCCCTTATTATTACAAAACAACAACAAATTCAAATCATCAATTATCTAAATAAAATCGAGACGATATATAGTTGGTACTTGGGATACACTAGAACAATTCCCTGTGGGATCGACAACTCTCTTATCACTTTATGACTTGTTAACCGCGTATACTTGCGTGTGTGTTTTTCGGTTGTGAAATCGACCAACAAGTTTTTGGCGCCGTTGCCGGGGAATTGTTCTTCTAGTGTTTTTCCAATATTAATGACAATCGAATTGGTCTTAATTTACACTTGTAAATAATTTTCTTATTATTTATTTTGTTTTTTTTATTTTGTTTTCAATTAATGGATGAGCATAATTATCAATGGGATTATGAGGGGACGACGCAACCAAGTTCGTCAAAACTTCTTGAGCAATTGCAAGAACAAGTTGCAACGCTTTCAAGGGCTGTTGACACTCTTAAAAGCCAGTCCACTCAGAATGCTTACTGTCCGAATCAAGCTGATTACAACCCAAACTACTATCATCCGGATTGGCATGATTGTCCAAGCTTTTCATGGGATAACAATCAAGATTAGTGCTATGATCTAAGTCTCTTATATCATTCAGAATTTTTATTCCAACCTCCACCACACCATGAGGATACATCTAATGTGGAGGAGATTCTTCCCATGTTCATTGAGCAACAAGAGTTGTTACGAAACCTCGAGAACCAAATGGCACAACTTGTCGAGGTTGTGCTTATTCACCCGCAAAGCACCTTACCTTGTATTACACAAATTAACCCTATGGAGGAAGGTGAAGAGCAGTGTATGGTGAATCCGCATAGACGTGACGAAGAGGAAATAATGAGGGAGGAGCTCATGGCACTGTACATATCTCAAATCTCTCAAAATGAGGTTAGGATGGCAAATATACAAGCTTCAGTGCAGAACATCATGAACTATGTTGCCAATTCTTACAATATTCACCCGCTAAGCACCTTACCTAGCGATACAGAGATCAACTCCATAGAGGAAGGTGAAGAGGAGTGCTTGGTGGATGATCAAGGAAATGGCGCGGAGTCGCACGAAGCTACTAGTGAAAATTTTGAGAGTGTACATCCTATTGTGGATGATGATTCTGAGGTTGATGAGACGAGGAGCATGAATGGGGATCATGAAAAGGAAATTGAAGATCAAGAAGTCACATTCGAGGTTTTCAAACCCATCGAGCACCCATTGGTTCATGAAGAAGATCTTCATGTCGATCTTGACACAAGTGCAATAATTGATGATGCGGATGAGGAAAGCTTCTTCTTGCCATCGGTTGAAAGAAAGTTTGAGGGTCACCAACCAGGCATGCATGCCATGCAAATCAAAGAAAGAATAGCGAGGCGGTATGCAATGATCAATTTTGCGATTGAGCCGGATTGAAAGGAAATAAAGGAGTCAGACTAACGACTTTAAACCAAGCGCTTCTTGGGAGGCAACCCAAGTTTACTGTTTTGTTTTTATTTTTGTTTGATTGCATTTTAGTTGTTTAATTGCATTTTAATTTCTTTAGTCATTTGCTTTCAGGTACGCTCCCAACTTAGAGGTATTGAAAGATGATATCAATGGCGCTTGATACGGTTTCAGGGAAGTCTTTTATTTTAATTTTTCCTATATCAAACATTGAGGACAATGTCAAGTTTAAGTTTGGGGGTAGTACTTCGTATTTGTGTGTTTTAAATTTAGTTTTTATGTGATTTAAGTTATGTGTTTTTGTTCAAAAAAAAAATTTCATTTATTTTTAGGATGTGTCCCTTGAGCATTGTTTTAATTTGATTTGAACCATAACCCATGGTCTATGATAATGGCTTGTTTGAAGAGAATCTAACTCATGAGACGTAGACAATTGTTGCTTAGTCTTTGTGCGTATCGTTTATTGGTTATTATTTTACTTATGCGTCCTTTCACTTTTATGCACTTACCCATGAGTATTAAGCTAGTTATATGCTTAGTGAAGGCTTTTATAACCGAATGCTTGTGGGAAATATCTATAAACTCTAGAACTCGTTTAAACATCACTCGAAGCAAGGTGTCTAAATTTGTTATGCTTGAATTGATGGTCATATGGTGAGTAGAGATGGAGCGTAAAACGCACTCACTCATGGACACATGCGTAGGGGAGATAGAGTGTAAAACGCAATCTCTTATAACTGTGAATAAAGAAAGAAAATTGTATATTGCAAATCTTGCGGTGGGTTGAGATGGAGCGTAAAACGCACTCACCCACAAGAGCGGGCTTAGGGTAAGATGGAGCATAAAATGCACTCACCCAAAGTCCTTTGATCTCAAAATTTTTGGAAATTTATGATTTGTATACATTTGCGATGAGTGATGTGTCAAGCATGTGGTTTTTGAAGTTTGTTTTGATTTCTTTCATAAGGTAATGTGGTTGCATAAGTTCATCCGAGCTACACGTGATTTAGTGTTATTGGGTACTCACATACACACAGAAGGGGCCTTAAGCAAAGTATGACTAGCTAATTGAAATTTTAGACTTGCAACGTTTTGTTTGTTCTCTTGAGTTCCATGTGTTGATGCCTTTGAGACCATTATCGGCTTATTAATTCATTGCTCAAGTTAGGTTGTAGTACAAGCATTTGAAGTATGTAGTTTAGGTTTGTTTTGCTTGAGGAGAAGCAAAGATTTAAGTTTTGGGGTATTTGATGAATGTGTTTTATATACACAAATTAAGTGCTTTTGAGCTTGATAATTTGTAAATCCTAAGTCATTTTGGTTGGTTTTATGTGTTTTTATCTTATTGTTATGTAATGTAGTTTTGTATTGGTTTTATATATTTTTGTATACTTTTATGTGTTTTTATGTTGTTTTGTATGAATTGAAATAAAAGCTCCTTGGAATCAATACCCATAACTTGCTTTTCGGTACTGTAGCTGCTTGTTTCCCGATTTCACCCATGATCCAATCTGAATCTCTCAAAACTCAAAGAATGACAGTTGTAGATATTTGTCTTAGGTTTCCACAACATCTTGAATCATCCAATTTGAAGTTCGTATGAGAGAGTTATGGCTATTTTACCATCGGATTTGGCATGAATTTTGCACATCAGTTGCTTCGGACTCAATTTGAGCATTTCTTCGGACATTATCTCGTCAAGCTCCAGTTATGAAAGTTGTAGAGCTCCTTCTTAGCTTTCCATAGCCTACTTAATCGCCTTAATCTGAGTTCGAACGAAGACATTATGGCCATTTTACTAACAGAGGTCAAAGCTGAGTCGGGCTACAGGCCTTGGGCGCCGGCGCGCGGAATGGGTGCGGGCGCGCGACGACTGGCACCAGGCAGCCAGCGCGCGTGCGCGCGCGGCGTGGGCGAGCTGTGGACGTGCGGCATGGCCAAGGGCTGGGCGCAGGCGCGGTGGGTGGCGTGCGGGCGCGCCCGGGCGTGCTGAGTGCGATCTTTTGAGCTCCTAGTGCGATTCCAACTCACTTTTTGACCCAAAATCTGATGTTTGGCTAGGGTTTTTCATGGAGGCACTATATAATATCTCTTTGGGGCTTCATATTTCACAACTAGGGATTGGGAGGCTACACTAAAACATCAATTTGAGAGCAAAAGTGCTGTAATACAAGGAAAAACTCAACACAAGCCAAAGAACCAATAAGGAAAGGATTGTCAAAGAGATATCTAGACCTTGGGAGGCTTCACATACATCATCAAGAAGAGCTAGAGGGCTGAAATTCAAGGAAATTTCTAGCAACAAGCTAAGGAGCAAAAAGAGAAAAGAATGCCAAATGAAGAGGAAAGGTAGAGATCGTCATTAACCAAGCAAGCAACACATGATTATCTTCTAAATGGGTCTTATCATCTCTTGCTTTCCTTTGAATTTGTATTGCTATTTCATGATGTACACCATGTGTTTGATGTTTTGCTTAGCTACCATGAACTAGAGCTTGTATTCTAAGATTTCAATGGAACCCAACACATAGTTTGAATTAATTTCTCTCTCTTTGCTATTAATTACTCATTTGTGAATTGAATATCATAATTTATGCTTCATTTCTTAATTGCTTATCTAGTAATTACCGTGGGAACCTATATGAACTTGACAAACAGATTATAGTGTTTAGACCTTGTTATGATATCATGCGAAAGTTAAAGATTATTGTGGGTTATTAATTGAGATTAAGTGACGTGTGTCTTGTTGATTATCCTCAATGATAGGTAACTTGATAGTATTTAGGATAGATATATACCTAGATACCGTGTGCAACCAATGGAGAATCTACTCTTAATGACTTCCTATGTGAAAGTTGGTAATTGAAGGGACGGTAAATGAGATTTAATGACACGTGTCTTGTTATTGTTCTTGAAATTAGTCTCTTGATAGTGTGTAGGATAGACATATACCTACATGCCGCATTAGCGAGATTCGAATTTGACCATCGACAGAGGCTTATAAGTAGCTTTGATTTCTCGGTTGGCAATTATATGTTGTTAATTAATTCAAATGAGAGAGTTAGGATATTCAAATGACGTGTTGGGGGAAATTGCAATCTTAGACTTGTTAATATTAGATTTTATTATTTTAACGCTTTCCATATCCCTTATTATTACAAAACAACAACAAATTCAAATCATCAATTGTATAAATAAAATTGAGACGATATATAGTTGGTACTTGGGATACACTAGAACAATTTCCTGTGGGATCGACAACTCTCTTATCACTTTATTACTTGTTGACCGCGTATACTTGCGTGTGTGTTTTTCGGTTGTGAAATCGACCAACACTTGCCTGAAGGTTCACCTCGCTTTGCCTTAACTGAAAGGTTTGAATAAAGCAAGATTGAGCAACGAGTTTGCCCAACAAGTGATATAATAACAAGGAAAATCAATTATAAGGTATGAAGTCTCGAGAATATAAGGGATAGTTCAAGAACATTATGAATTATCAATTATTTCGAATAGAGTCGCTGTAACGCCCCCCGAAACTCGGGTCTTACCTTGAACCCGGGTCCGGTGCGTCACGGTACTACCCATACAACATAGGCTTACTAAAAATATGTAATTACAATAATATAACAACATATCCTCATCTAATCCCAGGCACGAAGACCTTAAATAAAACACTTATGACCAAGGTTGAATAAATACCATGATCCTTTACAATATCTCATGTGTGAACGCAAGGTTCAGATTCTGACTTTATCCAATCCCTGAATATTCGCAAGGTTATTCAATAACCAATACATTCGTTATAAAAATGTCCTTTATACAACATCGACATCCTTGTAGTTTACTATAACAAGTAACTAACATAATCACATCATAAATACTATAATGGATAACCTTCATTTCTAACTCAGGGTTTACATAGTCAAATTCACGTACATCATATACCGTCATCATAACTAAATAATTACAGTAAAGGGACATTTAGCAACCTTCATGTTTCCATGCGCCTCTAATCCTTATCATCACGATATCAAGATAATTGCATTGCATCGTAAATCTGTAAAAGTTTTATTTTTGCAAGAATGAGCACGACGGCGCAGCAAGAACTGACAGTTTTCACATTTCATGCTTCACGTAACACATAAATTTGCATTTTATCCATGCATCATGATTCTCATACTATGCATCTTACTCATGCATTATAAATCTTATGCAATTCATCCATATATATGCATCATGTATCTCATAGCATACTTCATGCATCTCACATTGTATATTTGCAATAATTCAAGTTCCACATAGAACAATATAGTCACATAATTGCACGTTATGCACACTTTAATCATGCTCTCATATAATCCACATAATAGTGAAAGATTTAGTAATCAAGTCATGTACATCAATACATTTAAACAAGTTAACAAGTTACTGAAAGAACTTGCCTTTAAGCGTTCCTTGCCAAATTATGATGGCTCGTCCTTCAAATATCCTACACAATTTATTTAACAATAAAATACCAATTAGCCACTAAAAAGGCTTCATATAATGGTTTACAATATAACAACTCTTATCTCATATTGTTCGCGCATTATAAATTAATAACGCGATTAACTCTAAAACGTTACTCGGCGTCGCGTCGTTTTGAAAACGTTACGACCCTTATCACCATCAATACGTATTGGTTACATTAACCCCATCCCGTATCTTATAATGTTCGTTTCATTTGAATCGAGACATTATTCAAGTTCATTAACACTTTACACGGCGTTTCGACGTTTACACGTCACACACCTAATTCGCCTCCTTTGCATGTGCTTAGCATGCTCATGCATTGGTTTATAACACACTATCATGTTTCATTAGTATTAGAAACAAAATATTAAACAAGATTATACACACTAGTTACGACGTTACGACGCTTGCACGTCTATACGCTAAACTTGATTATTCGAACGCCTAGGCGACATGCATTTGCGTACGCCTAACATGCCCATTCAATTTATCTAATACTCCTTGGTTAATGTTAAGTATCATTATAAATCATAACATTTATGTTATAAAACTTAGAACGTCATTTAAC
This sequence comes from Aralia elata, assembly GCA_034770075.1. NCBI lineage: Eukaryota > Viridiplantae > Streptophyta > Magnoliopsida > Apiales > Araliaceae > Aralia > Aralia elata. The sequence goes on from CM068378.1 coordinate 53,097,828, forward strand.
ATTGTCGGGAGCATTACGCGTGCTTACGCGCATGCCCGACACTCTCCGATTGCCTCCAAAAACACATCAGTCACACAAATGGTCAATTTGGGAATTGATCCCGACCTCAAATTGAAAAACTCAAAGAACGAAAGTTGTAGGTCTACTCGTTCTCTTTCCTAATCATCTTGAATCATCTCAATCCGAGTTCGTATGAGAAAGTTATGCCCATTTTACTAAAGGACGTCGGAGCAGTTTTGCACAGTTTCCTTACCAGCGCCGTTGGCGCTCACAATGGCCTATGGCCAGCGCCTACAGCGCTCCTATGCAGTAGCTGGCCCCGTGGCCAGCGCCTACAGCGCCCAGCCAAGCGCCGTTGGTGCTAGGCTTGAGTCCCCAACGCGTTTTGCTTCCCGGAATGCTCTGTTTTGGTGTTCTAGACCTATCTTGCTTCCAACCACCATAACTCTCTCAATACACGTTCAAATTGGTCCGTTCCGGACTCTATGGAATCCTAAGACATAGGGTTACAACATATCAAAAATTCAGAGCTATCCATTAATATTAACATGGCCAAATCTTAGGCAAAAGTATCAACTCATGTTATATTTTCGTGTTCTTGGTGTTCTTGGTGTTCTTCACCAAAATCATCACCAAAACTTCGTTTTAATCCCTTTTTACTCCATTCCAACTGGGTTAAACTCATAACCCATGGAAGTACAATATCATAACAATAAACGAATTAAACAAACACAAAATCATAGCTACAAAGTCCTCTAAATCGTCCAAATGTCCAAGTTCATGTCCAAAGTTCATTGTTCTTCATGTTCTTCATCCTCCTTAAGCATAGGTACAGATTTCTTGCATTTTTGTTCCATTTTGATGTTATTAATGGCTTATATAACCTCTTAACAACATTTACAAACAATCACCACAAACAAAAATACCAAGAATCGCCACAAATCCGACCCACAAGCTTAAGAGCTCAAAACTAAGAAAAACTTGAAAAACTCAATAAGAAATCGAATGGAAAGGATTTGATTGGTGTTTACCTCTATAAATCCTTCCTAGATGATTAAGAAGCTCGGCTAGGATTTATTTTGAAGGTCCTCCTTGCTTGGATTCTCTTCTTCTTCCTCCCGTGCCTCCTTCTTCTTCCTCCTTCCTTTTTCCGGCGAACTTCCGGCGACTCCTCCTCCTTTTTCCGGCGACTCATCCTCTTTTTTCCGGCGAGCTCTCTCACTCTCACTCTCTCTCTCTGCAGAATTTGAAATGGGTTTGAATGGGGAGCTGATGGTTTGCAATAGAGGAATGAAGTTGTTGAATTATTTGGGAGAGTGGAGGAGTAAATTTGGGAAGAAAAATGAGTTTGTGGTTTAATGGCTCAAGGTGGCCAATTTTTCAACATTGCCGGCAATAGCTCTCCCTCCTTGCAATTTGATTGGTCCAAAATGGGGGATTGGTTCCCTCTTGGAGTGACAAGCCAAAATAAATACCCAAATACACCAAAAATATACCCGAAAACTCCCACTTTTGTACCAAAACTGGTAAATAACCCTACCCAAAATTAAAATGGGCATTACCATAAATATTGGGATACGTAAAAATAATTATTAAGGGATTTGTCTAATTATTCGGAACACCCATATAATACATTTCGGATATGGATAAAATCACGTATCAGCTCAAATAAAATTTTTGACACTTGAAAAAATTATTCGTACGCATACACGTATTTATGAAATTATTCAACATCGAAAAAGACACAAAAATTTTATGGCGTGAATAGTGCCTCGGGAAACGTGCCGCGTGAATAGTAATTTTGCGATCTTTCGCAAAATCAATTATTCACTCCTACGATTCAATAACGCATAAAACTTCATACATTGACATCATCCAGGTTATAAAATAGCCTTTAAACACGTCACATAAAAATAATATTTAATCCGTTAATACTATTAATAAACCCAAATTACAAGGGTATTCACGATTCGCGATCGCTACTCTTTCCGATTAAATCCCCATAATCATATACATCAACGTACATATATCTCACCCATATTTTGGGTTAGCGTCTTTACAATAAATAACTCATCCAATAATATTATCCTTTAACTATTTATTTAATCCAATAAATAGTACTCTAGCGATATTTCTCGAATCCGCCAAATTAGCTAATACGAAAACTTTGATACCTACTAATCATCGTCTACACATAATCTAGGTTATAATATAACCTTTAAACACTTACCACATAATATTATCAATAAAAGTCTATTTTATTCAATAATATTCATAAGCTCGAATTATCAAGCTACCCATGACTCGCGATCGTTGCAATAATTAACTATTAACTCATTCATTTTCGAATCTATGTATATATTTCACATTTATATATATACATATTAAGCTCATCTATTTAATCACATAAATATATATAACACATATATATTCAAACGCGACTCATAATAAGAATTATTCTATATTAAATTCTTATTATAATTATTCTCAAAAATCCGGGTTGTCACATCCTTCCCTCCTTATAAGGATTCCGTCCTCGGAATCACAAATATCAAACCTCTTACTCGGTTTTCGTCTAATTTCTTCCGAAATTTTATCGTTGAATAAATTTTAACGTATTACTATAACATTGTTTCATATTACCTATTTAATCTCTGAGTATTATCCTATGTTTAACCCATCAATTTCCTTTTCTAAGGATCATTGTATGCCACAATCATCATAATAATTTAATATCATGATTTGCTAACTCATAAACTTTCGGGATATTACATTCACCCCTTCTTCTAAGAATTTCGTCCTCGAAATTTCAATGCATTCATCTTTGCTTATTCTACCCATCAAAACTAGGTTTTCAATCTAACCTTTACACTGTCCTCTTTCAAGGATTCACGTAAAATTGTCGCATTCTACGACTACTTCTCCTTGGGATAATCACTCTTCCCAAAATCAGTTTCCCAAATAATAGGAACCTTCAACAATTGTTTAATAATTGTGAAGTAACTTGAACAAATAGGAAATAAAATGTTCCTTAAAAACTTTTCATATTATGCTGAGGGGTCATAAAAACCATGACCATGGAGGTTTACGAGTATTACTACCCCTACCAATTTCAATTATGAAAAAGGTAATCTACCTCATAAAGACCATGAACGTAGTCAAGGAATTAGTCCGTCAGTAGTACTCGAGGGGATCAGCCTCTCATACCCCATGTATATGCATAACATTTAACTCTGACTACATCGGATACCCGACACTTATAGCATCCATATTAAGGGTTGCTCTCCGCCAGTTGTACTTGAGGGGATCGACCTCTCGTACACCATGTGTATGCATAACATTAAATCCTGACCGTGCCAGATAACCGACACTTATATTCCCCTATTCCGGGTTATTCCCCCAGCTCAAGAATCCGCACCAAAACAATTTGGTTTGGTATAAATTCTCAAATAATGCTTGAATTTCATAAACACATTGCAACATTCGTCTAGCCGAATCAAATAGCTTAGACTTACATCAATAATTCGGACATCAATCGAATCATTATAGCCAACTCAATTGGCATGCAATTTTTTTTTTATACCTTAGAGAAAACAAAAATCATTTTATGACGTCATAATACTGCACTGTTGCAACAGTGTGTTAGGATTCCGTCATTTTCTGACCTTGTCATACTACATCATACCTTAGTGGGTTGACGATCCTATGATCACATCCAACACTAGGTTAATCTGCATTGATGACTCCATCATCTGTCATTCTACACCAGGTTTCATGATGCATTGATGACAATTTAAAAATACATTTTGATATTTTCAAATCAACTTTGTCTAGCCGAAACTATTAGCTTAGACATATGAATAATAGTACATTTAAAATCCCTGGTCCAGAAATCTGGCTCCATACATTTTTCGAAGAGCAAAAGTGCAAATGTCAGCACGAAGTTAATAAATTTCGAAGTCTAGCATAGCTAGAAGATTTGGAATATCCATGTCTCCTCATCAACTTCAATTTCTCCCATTTCTCCACTATTTAATAATTTTATCTATTTCTAACTCCATCAATGCTCATCATTTTGAGAATTCACAGTTCTAAATCCACAACCTTTCGATACCCCAATATAGTTCATCAAACTTACCACACAATATGAGTTCAGGAACTTACCACAATCATATGGGTTTAGAAACTTATCCTAGTCAGACCAAAATCGTCCATTCGCTGAGGGGTTCCATCAGACCATATGATTATGAGTCACGAACTTACCATACGTGTGAGTTTAAAGAACTTGCACCTAATCTTAATATTCTCTAACTATCAAATATAAATATGAGAAAAGAATCACCTTCTCGTCATACGTATAGCGATAGCGCGATACTAGGTTCTAACGATTATCAATATAGGAAGCTAAGTGATTGTCGAACCTATCACAATCCCCTGCCCATACAAGGAATCGATCAACTCGGCCACTAATCAATATAGGAGGCTAAGGGGTTGTTACACCAAGCACAAATTCCCCGCCCATACAAGGAATTGTTCAACTCAACCACTATACCGATATAGGAAGCTAAGTGGTTCTCAAACCAAGCACGAATCCCCCGCCCATACAAGGAATTGTACAACTCAGCCACTAACATGAGTCCTCAATTGAAATCACCCCCAATCCTAGCTTACTCGTTGCTTAACAAGAATTTAATTCGTGTTTCATCACCCATAACTCTTTCCGAGTTTTACTCGTACTATCTCATAGTACCATCTGTCTATAGCATTCAGCTAAAATTTTCAATCATTCAATTGATCATCTGTCATTCTATGACTTAATCCAATCACATCGTGATCTTACTCTACAATCGTTTTACATTACGATCTTCCTTATCCTACGATCGTTTCATCCTACGACCTTCTCTACTCTTCTCTTTAATCATAATATATGATTTTATGCCTTTACGCCTTATAGACCTCGTCTATTGATCAATACTTATCATCTATATCACTGGAGTCAGGTAACTCCCAATTCTCATCTTTTATAAGGCATCGAGATTCTTCTTTGAATCGTCTTATATATATCTCAACTCTTATTATGAATTTTGTAAATTCATTTACTATCAATTAAACTCTATTTGAGTTTTATCTATCTTCATCATTATCATCTTCCTTCACTACAGTTATAGCCTAAGGTACTCTTACCCAAGGTTTGTAACCTATCAGCTCTGATACCAACTGTAACGCCCCCCGAAACTCGGGTCTTACCTTGAACCCGGGTTCGGTGCGTCACGGTACTACCCATACAACATAGGCTTACTAAAAATATGTAATTACAATAATATAACAACATATCCTCATCTAATCCCAGGCACGAAGACCTTAAATAAAACACTTATGACCAAGGTTGAATAAATACCATGATCCTTTACAATATCTCATGTGTGAACGCAAGGTTCAGATTCTGACTTTATCCAATCCCTGAATATTCGCAAGGTTATTCAATAACCAATACATTCGTTATAAAAATGTCCTTTATACAACATCGACATCCTTGTAGTTTACTATAACAAGTAACTAACATAATCACATCATAAATACTATAATGGATAACCTTCATTTCTAACTCAGGGTTTACATAGCCAAATTCACGTACATCATATACCGTCATCATAACTAAATAATTACAGTAAAGGGACATTTAGCAACCTTCCTGTTTCCATGCGCCTCTAATCCTTATCATCACGATATCAAGATAATTGCATTGCATCGTAAATCTGCAAAAGTTTTATTTTTGCAAGAATGAGCACGACGGCTCAGTAAGAACTGACAGTTTTCACATTTCATGCTACACGTAACACATAAATTTACATTTTATCCATGCATCATGATTCTCATACTATGCATCTTACTCATGCATTATAAATCTTATGCAATTCATCCATATATATGCATCATGTATCTCATAGCATACTTCATGCATCTCACATTGTATATTTGCAATAATTCAAGTTCCACAAAGAACAATATAGTCACATAATTGCACGTTATGCACACTTTAATCATGCTCTCATATAATCCACATAATAGTGAAAGATTTAGTAATCAAGTCATGTACATCAATACATTTAAACAAGTTAACAAGTTACTGAAAGAACTTGCCTTTAAGCGTTCCTTGCCAAATTATGATGGCTCGTCCTTCAAATATCCTACACAATTTATTTAACAATAGAATACCAATTAGCCACTAAAAAGGCTTCATATAATGGTTTACAATATAACAACTCTTATCTCATATTGTTCGCGCATTATAAATTAATAACGCGATTAACTCTAAAACGTTACTCGGCGTCGCGTCGTTTGAAAACGTTACGACCCTTATCACCATCAATACTTATTGGTTACATTAACCCCATCCCGTATCTTATAATGTTCATTTCATTTGAATCGAGACATTATTCAAGTTCATTAACACTTTACACGGCGTTTCGACGTTTACACGTCACACACCTAATTCGCCTCCTTTGCATGTGTTTAGCATGCTCATGCATTGGTTTATAACACACTATCATGTTTCATTAGTATTAGAAACAAAATATTAAACAAGATTATACACACTAGTTACGACGTTACGACGCTTGCACGTCTATACGCTAAACTTGATTATTCGAATGCCTAGGCGACATGCATTTGCGTACGCCTAACATGCCCATTCAATTTATCTAATACTCCTTGGTTAATGTTAAGTATCATTATAAATCATAACATTTGTGTTATAAAACTTAGAACGTCATTTAACATTGTCGGGAGCATTACGCGTGCTTACGCGCATGCCCGACACTCTCCGATTGCCTCCAAAAACACATCAGTCACACAAATGGTCAATTTGGGAATTTATCCCGACCTCAAATTGAAAAACTCAAAGAACGAAAGTTGTAGGTCTACTCGTTCTCTTTCCGAATCATCTTGAATCATCTCAATCCGAGTTCGTATGAGAAAGTTATGCCCATTTTACTAAAGGACGTCGGAGTAGTTTTACACAGTTTCCTTACCAGCGCCGTTGGCGCTCACAATGGCCTATGGCCAGCGCCTACAGTGCTCCTATGCAGTAGCTAGCCCCGTGGCCAGCGCCTACAGCGCCCAGCCAAGCGCCGTTGGCGCTAGGCTTGAGTCCCCAACGCGTTTTGCTTCCCGGAATGCTCTGTTTTGGTGTTCTAGACCTATCTTTCTTCCAACCACCATAACTCTCTCAATACACGTTCAAATTGGTCCATTCCGGACTCTATGGACTCCTAAGAATAGGGCTACAACATATCAAAAATTCAGAGCTATCCATTAACATTAACATGGCCAAATCTTAGGCAAAAGTATCAACTAATGTTATATTTTCGTGTTCTTGGTGTTCTTGGTGTTCTTCACCAAAATCATCACCAAAACTTCGTTTTAATCCCTTTTTACTCCATTCCAACTGGGTTAAACTCATAACCCATGGAAGTACAATATCATAACAACAAACGAATTAAACAAACATAAAATCATAGCTACAAAGTCCTCTAAATCGTCCAAATGTCCAAGTTCATGTCCAAAGTTCATTGTTCTTCATGTTCTTCATCCTCCTTAAGCATAGGTACAGATTTCTTGCGTTTTTGTTCCACTTTGATGTTATTAATGGCTTATATAACCTCTTAACAACATTTACAAACAATCACCACAAACAAAAATACCAAGAATCGCCACAAATCCGACCCACAAGCTTAAGAGCTCAAAACTAAGAAAAACTTGAAAAACTCAATAAGAAATCGAATGGAAAGGATTTGATTGGTGTTTACCTCTATAAATCCTTCCTAGATGATTAAGAAGCTAGGCTAGGATTTATTTTGAAGGTCCTCCTTGCTTGGATTCTCTTCTTCTTCCTCCCGTGCCTCCTTCTTCTTCCTCCTTCCTTTTTCCGGCGAACTTCCGGCGACTCCTCCTCTTTTTTCCGGCGAGCTCTCTCACTCTCACTCTCTCTCTGCAGAATTTGAAATGGGTTTGAATGGGGAGCTGATGGTTTGCAATAGAGGAATGAAGTTGTTGAATTATTTGGGAGAGTGGAGGAGTAAATTTGGGAAGAAAAATGAGTTTGTGGTTTAATGGCTCAAGGTGGCCAATTTTTCAACATTGCCGGCAATAGCTCTCCCTCCTTGCAATTTGATTGGTCCAAAATGAGGGATTGGTTCCCTCTTGGAGTGACAAGCCAAAATAAATACCCAAATACACCAAAAATATACCCGAAAACTCCCACTTTTGTACTAAAACTGGTAAATAACCCTACCCAAAATTAAAATGGGCATTACCATAAATATTGGGATACGTAAAAATAATTATTAAGGGATTTGTTCAATTATTCGGAACACCCATATAATACATTTCGGATATGGATAAAATCACGTATCAGCTCAAATAAAATTTCTGACACTTGGAAAAATTATTCGTACGCATACACGTATTTATGAAATTATTCAACATCGAAAAAGACACAAAAATTTTATGGCGTGAATAGTGCCTCGGGAAACGTGCCCCGTGAATAGTAATTTTGCGATCTTTCGCAAAATCAATTATTCACTCCTACGATTCAATAACGCATAAAACTTCATACATTGACATCATCCAGGTTATAAAATAGCCTTTAAACACGTCACATAAAAATAATATTTAATCCGTTAATACTATTAATAAACCCAAATTACAAGGGTATTCACGATTCGCGATCGCTACTCTTTCCGATTAACTCCCCATAATCATATACATCAACGTACATATATCTCACCCATATTTTGGGTTAGCGTCTTTACAATAAATAACTCGTCCAATAATATTATCCTTTAACTATTTATTTTAATCCAATAAATAGTACTCTAGCGATATTTCTCGAATCCGCCAAATTAGCTAATACGAAAACTTTGATACCTACTAATCATCGTCTACACATAATCTAGGTTATAATATAACCTTTAAACACTTACCACATAATATTATCAATAAAAGTCTATTTTATTCAATAATATTCATAAGCTCGAATTATCAAGCTACCCATGACTCGCGATCGTTGCAATAATTAACTATTAACTCATTCATTTCGAATCTATGTATATATTTCACATTTATATATATACATATTAAGCTCATCTATTTAATCACATAAATATATATAACACATATATATTCAAACGCGACTCATAATAAGAATTATTCTATATTAAATTCTTATTATAATTATTCTCAAAAATCTGGGTTGTCACATCCTTCCCTCCTTATAAGGATTCCGTCCTCGGAATCACAAATATCAAACCTCTTACTCGGTTTTCGTCTAATTTCTTCCGAAATTTTATCGTTGAATAAATTTTAACGTATTACTATAACATAGGTTTCATATTACCTATTTAATCTCTGAGTATTATCCTATGTTTAACCCATCAATTTCCTTTTCTAAGGATCATTGTATGCCACAATCATCATAATAATTTAATATCATGATTTGCTAACTCATAAACATTCGGGATATTACAGTCGCTATGAACAGAAAATATCAATAAGATTTAAGATATAATTCTTTCAAAGTTCGAGATGATGAACACTGAGTAGCCACAAAGGACTAAGAACTCCTACTAGAATTAACAGTTATTATACTGATAATCCTATAAAAACAAGTACACAGGTGATCAACCCATAATACTCCATGTTATGCATAACTGTCACATGCTTATAAGTGCGCACGTCGGTTCCCCGACAATATATATAATTTCCCCTTCAATGAGGGTTGTTCATCTAGTAGATAAGAATCCGCACTAAGATAATAGGTTTGGGTAGCTTTTAAACACATGTATATAGGTCCAGCCGAAACAGTGGCGTGGACAACTTTATCAACATACACAAGGATATATTGAATTCAACATTTGCAATAAGGTTCAAGGGATATTAATCTCAAACCATCTTTAGAATATGAACAATACTTTATAAAGCATAAAAGCCATTCTCACTAGCATATACTTGTACGATAAATGAATGTACCAGTTTAAGAACTTGCTCAATGAAAGAGAGGGTTCGAGTATTTGCTCAATGTAAATTTGAGTAAGGTTAGGGAACTTGCCTTTAGCATAGTTTAAGACTTTACAGCTTATCAACACTACGACGAACTAAGATATCCTATTGTAACATAGTTACGTATATATAGAAAATGCTTCCATTAGTCACACATATCAATTACTAGATAATTACCCCTTTCACATAATCAAGTATGTATGACAAATACGGAAACTATCTTTGGTATATAACTAGATCGCATAATAGCATACTACCATGTTTTTTAGTTTTGAAATAGACGTTAATCCTTACGTTTCGGAAACTCTACTTATAAACCATGTACACATCTAGAAGTACTCATGTTATAATACCACCACATATTTGAATACCAAAAACATTTCTACAATTTCTGCTTTACACTTTAAAATAACAATGCAAGCAATCCACAAAGTTCAGATTACAAACAGAATCAACTAGACCAAACTGCAGGAGGGCGCAGCTGCGCTTTGGTTAGGCTTAGGGACGGCACAGCTGCGCTATCTCCTAGCCAGACCAGAGTTGAGTTTTGCTCTACCTAGTTTTGTCCTATATCTCAACATACAAGAGTAATAACATCTAGCATATACACATGTTAAAGGGGTTTGCATGCTCACATGATCATTCCAAGTTCATATTAGTACTTTATAAATCCTTAGTTTAGAACTTCGACAAAATAATGTCAAAAAAGTTCAAGTTCATGCAACTCACCACATCAAGTATTTATTCATATACCAAAGGTTATACCATCTGAACTATGCATGCTCATGTGTTCGCATCATCTATACTTATTTAACATAGTTCACAACTTGGAATTTTACTTAAACTCGTGCTTGAACGATGCAATGCTATAACACGCTAAAGGAACACAATTACACACCATGTTTGGGGAATATCAGAGTACTAACAAGTATGCCCAACCTCTCAGAATGAAATTATCATTATATTTATGCATGTTTTCTTCAAAACGTTCAAGTTTGCCTTTGAAAGTCATTTTAAACTAGTTCGTGGTCATCTAGCACACATGAAACATCTTGGAACCTTATGTCATGCACAATCTGACCATATACACATGCTCGTATGGTCAAAACTTAAGCATTGTAAGTTCCGGTAAAGTCTAGTTTCAAAACTATAAGTTTTCTTTAGAAAAAACACATGCAACTTGAAGCTAGGATGCTCATGCTATGCAAATGAGCCTTACACAATATACTTCACATATTTTCAGGCATATCTAAGTTAAATAACCATGTTAGAAAGTATCAAATCATAGCAGAACCACAAGTGTTTGACTGGTGCTCGGCGCAGCTGCGCCGTTCGGAACTGCAAGGAGCGCGCAGCTGCGCCCTACCCTGGACGGTTCAGAATGGCCTCTGCTTCGGCAGAAATCAAACCCAAACACGAATTTCTTTACTTAAGCATGCTTAAAATCAGTCACATTGTTATTATACATACATATAAGCACATATGTGCCAACTTACAACTCCATTAACAAGTAATCTCAAGAAATTTTAGAATTCTTCAAACTCAATTTTAAGAGCAAGGTGAAGAATTTTACCTCTGTCAAAGCTTGAAACAGGATTCCTTCCAGACTCAGATTGCCCTCTCTCAAATACTGAACTCACACTCTAATAAACTTATCAGAAACTCAGCAATTGCATTTGAGAAGAGATGAACTTAATTTATCGAGAATTTAGTAACCGTGTAAAGGCTTTAACCATGGTTCTTTGTTCAGCAAGAAGAAGAAAGAAATGGTGGGCAAGGATTTGGTTTGGCAGAGTAGTTGTAATGCACTGTGGAGACCGCTCCCCATTCATCATTTGATTGCTACTGAAATTTGACAAGGAATAGGCTAGCCTTTTGAATCTTCTGAGTCTTGAAATAACATAGGCCATTGGCCTTATGCGTGAATGAGGGAAATGGACAATGAAAATGGGACAAACCTCTTATCTCAGTAGAATGGTTTTAATATTACTTAGGTTTATTCCCTTTTTGGTTTATAATGTAATCTGATGAGATAACATTTTTACATTGTGACAAATTATGGATAAATATACACATAATCATGTAATCCATGTACATTGGGTTACCCCAATTAATATTCAAATGTAGTTTAATTGAGTATTATTAACTCATAGTTTCGATAAAACTTTATTATTATATATCCACATACATGTTAAAATAAATGTTTGATAATAATTATTTATTTACTAAATTCATTTCCTTTCATATAATTAAAATACATATTTAATAGATCCACCATACCTTATAATGCCACATAAACTCCTTTATACTATTTAATAAATTATAGCATTCAACCTACTTTTACTATAAGGTTTTATTCAGTACATATTCACACATTAATATTACACATCAAGATGTCACATAGTCTATTTCATATAATTTAAATGTCACAATACATCTCATCTTATTCAATGCATGAAGAAACTTTATTATAAATAATATACATCTTATCATGCGGTTACACCTCAAGTATCATGGCATATGACACTTAAATAAATTAATAGAGATTATTAGTCACACAATAATTAATTTACTAATATAGTATTAATAATTTTCTTTATTAATAAATCATTCCTTTAATAAACAAAACAAGAAATCACTTCATCACATCACTACCAAAATGACATATCACGTATACTCATATTCGAATAAATATTCAATTTAATAGAAAGTCAATATTAATATTATTCAAAATTCTCAGGTATTACATCCTCCCCCCCCCCTTATAAGAATTCCGTCTTCGGAATTAATACAAGGTTACACAAACAAATGGGGATAATCCCTCCTCATCTTACTCTCTAACTCCCACGTTGCCTCCTCGGCGTCGTGGTTCCGCCAAACTACTTTCACGGAAGATATACTCTTTTTTCTCAGGGTCTACTCTTTCCTATATAGTATTTGGACAGGAATTTCCTCATAAGTCAGATTCTTCTCTACTTGAATCGGCTCATAGGAAATCACGTGCTTATAGTCGGGTTTGTACGGACGTAATACGGAGATGTGAAATACGTTGTGGATGTGTTCTAGCTCAAGCGGCAAAGCTACCTCGTATGCTACTTCACCCACTCGTTTCAAGACTTCGAATGGTCCTATGAACCTCGGACTCAACTTCCCTTTCTTGCCGAATCTGATCTTTCCTTTCCAGGGAGATACTTTCAAAAATACGAAACTACCGACTTCAAAGTCTCGGTCTTGACGATGCAAATATGCATACTTCTTTTAGCGATCTTGAGCGGCTACTAATCTGGCTCTTATTGTTGTCACCACATCGGCTATCTGTTGAACTATCTCCGGCCCCAAAAGTCGTCGTTCTCCGACTTCATCCCAACACAACGGTGTCCTGCACTTCCTTCCGTAGAGGGCTTCGTACGGTGGCATACCGATACTCGCGTGATGACTATTATTGTAAGCGAATTCTATTAAGGGTAAGTGGTCATCCCAGTTCTCCTTGAAATCCAATACGCAAGCTCGAAGCATGTCTTCCAGCATTTGTATGGTTCGTTCACTCTGTTCGTCTGTCTGAGGATGATAAGCGGTACTTAACCTCAACTGTGTCCCCATTCTTTCTTGCAGGCTTTTCCAGAAACTTGACATGAAACGCGGGTCTCGATCGGAAACGATTGACACTGGCACTCCATGTCGCAAAACTATTTCCTTCACGTACAAATTTGCTAATTGATTAAGGTTGAAACGAATCTTGATCGGTAGAAAATGAGCCGTCTTCGTTAGTCGATCCACGATAACCCAAATTGCATTAAAACCCTTCTATGTGACTGGAAGTCCCACCACGAATTCCATCATAACGTGTTCCCATTTCCACACCGGTATTTCCAGCGGTTGAAGTAGACCACTCGGCCTCTGGTGCTCTGCTTTGACTCGTTGGCAAGTAAGACATCTACTGACGTACTCTGCAACCGCTCGCTTCATATTTGGCCACCAAAAATGTTGTCGAAGATCCCAGTACATTTTCGTTCCTCCAGGATGAACAGAATATGCTGTGTTATGTGCCTCGTGCAAAATGTCTTCTCTTAGTTCAGCCACAACTGGCACCCACACTCGTTTCTCAAATCTCAAAATACCATTCTTATCCATTCAAAATTTTTCCTCCTAATTTTCCGCAATCCGCTTCTTTATCTTCTCACACTCCTCATCGTTCTCTTGTGCTTCCTTTATTCAGTCCAATAACGTCGGATGAGCTTCTATTACAAACAACTTTTCTTCGGTTTGTCTTGGTTCCTTAATCTCTATTGCCAGTTTCTCCAATTCTCTCACTAACTCCTCCTGAGTTGTTAACATAAACAATTTCTCCCTTCTTTTCGTGCTCAGCGCGTCAGCTACTACGTTGGCTTTTCCCGAGTGATAAAGAATTTCGCAGTCGTAATCCTTGATTAATTCGAACCACCTCCTTTGTCTCATATTTAATTCCTTCTGCGTGAAGATATATTTCAGACTTTTGTGGTCCCTATATATTTCACATTTTTCTCTGTACAGGTAGTGCCTCCAAATTTTTAACGCAAAAACTACTGCCGCTAGTTCCAAGTCATGGGTAGGGTATCGTTTTTCGTAATCCTTCAATTGTCGTGACGCATATGCAATGACCTTACCGTGTTGCATGAGCACACAACCGAGTCCTTTATGTGACGCATCACTATACACCACAAATCCTCCCGTACCATCTGGTAAGGATAATACAGGTGCCTCGCTTAACCTCTTCTTCAATTCTTGGAAACTTTCTTCGCATTTATCCGTAGCTATGCGAAAAACATAACCCATCTTATTAGTCTTCCTTTTCTTACATCTCACCTCATCCTCTAGATCGCTAGCTCTGTCATTAGCTTTTTCCCACTTCTCCTGAAAGTGGATCCTATCCATCACTTCCATCTCTAACTGTATGCGAAGGGCTTCCTTCTCTGTCTTCTCGGACAACTCCCTCTGCTCGGACTCCTCTAGCTTTCCCACCAATTCCACGTTCCTAGCTACCGAACGGTGAAAAAGGGCTCCCATCTGAATACTGGCTTCCTTGCGATATGCAAGCTCCCTCTCCATCTCCTGCATCCTAAGGTTCCTCTATTGATCTTCCTCCCTTAGCCTTTGAAGCTCTGCCTCTCTATCTTGGGCTTCGGTCTCTAACTCCAAGATCCGTTCTTCGTACTCTCCCAAAATGCGATACTCGATAGGAGTCTCGTCAGAGTTTATCTCAGGCTCCTCCTCTATGGGTTCTTCTTCGGGGTCAAACTCTATTTCTATTGGTTCTTCAGGGTCAGACTCCACCTCATCATCTATTACAGGTGCCTCATACACCACGTGTATATCACGTGGCTCCTCCTCGACAATCCAACCATTTCCTCCCACACTTGTCATCCTACAGCCACCAACACAAGACAAAAACAACAAACTCTATTAGAAGGTCAAATAAAACATAAGTTCATTGTATGGAATGAAAATATATTTCATAATGCTACTAAGTCTTCACAAAAACTCTATATGAGTTTTATCTCTTCCTAGTTCCTAAATTCTTCTAAGGTTATAGTCTAAGGATTCTCGCTCCTAAGGTTTATAACCTAATGCTCTGATACCAACCTGTAACGCCCCCAAATTTTGATGCCACTGCCTCGAATTTGGTTCGTCACGATCTAACTCAAATAACGACGTAAACTAATACAGCAAAAATGATAGAATAATTTACATTGATTTAATATAATTATTCTCGTCCCAAGGTCTCGCAACCGTTACTACAATACTATTCAAAAGTCTTGATTCAAAGTAAAACATAACACTAATACATAATCCATGCCTAGGCTTATTACATAACTGAAGTAGAGGTCTTAAAGCAACATATAAAAATCTTTTTTTTAAGGAAAACAAAGCTACTCCGTAGTTTTGCCCTTTCCCTTATCCTTGCCTGAAGGTTCACCTCGCTCTGCCTTAACTGAAAGGTTTGAATAAAGCAAGAATGAGCAACGAGTTTGTCCAACAAGTGATATAATAACAAGGAAAATCAATTATAAGGTTTAAAGTCTCGAGAATATAAGGGATAGTTCAAGAACATTATGAATTATCAATTATTTCAAATAGAGTCGCTATGAACAGAAAATATCAATAAGATTTAAGATATAATTCTTTCAAAGTTTGAGATGATGAACACTGAGTAGCCACAAAGGACTAAGAACTTCTGCTAGAATTAACAGTTATTATACTGATAATCCAATAAAAATAAGTACACAGGTGATCAACCTATAATACTCCATGTTATGCATAACTGTCACATGCTTATAAGTGCGCACGTCGGTTCCCCGACAATATATATAATTTTCCCTTCAATGAGGGTTGTTCATCTTAGTAGATAAGAATCTGCACCAAGATAATTGGTTTGGGTAGCTTTTAAACACATGCATATAGGTCCAGACGAAATAATGGCGTGGACAACTTTATTAATATACACAAGGATATATTGAATTCAACATTTGCAATAAGGTTCAAGGGATATTAATCTCAAACGATCTTTAGAATATGAACAATACTTTATAAAGCATAAAAGCCATTCTCACTAGCATATACTTGTACGATAAATATTAGGTGAGGCATTCGTGGAGTTGTAAGCCTAGCTTGTCATCTTTGATACAACTCGCCTTCTTATTTAACTGATTTTACCAAATAGATTACAACACACAACTCTTATTCACTTGTTTAAATAAGACTGTTGAGACACATTTTAATACTTGAGCTACTACCTAGTACTTTGTCCTCGTGGGTTCGACACTCGACTTTTATTATATTACTTGTTAAACCGCATATACTTGCGCCTGTTTTATCGGTTGCGAAGACCACCAACAATGGTCGTTCTGGATGAAGAAGAAGAAGCACCTGCAGCCTGACGAGTCATACGGGGTGGTTGGGATTTCCCCACAGCACCTCCAGTAGTAGTAACAGCATTAGCCTCAGCCTCGGCCTCAACACCAATAATATATCCAGCATCCCTCAGATGAGGAACGCCACCCTGCCATTCCTTGAATCGATTAATAGGCCGATTCTCAATTACCGATTTAGGCTGCTCGAATATCTTATCCGCGGCCCACACAACACCGGTGTTCCTACACAACCCACATATAAAAGATGGGTGCGAAAGTCCGCCCGTTGAACCCCCTCGAAGTGCATGGAGAATAGAACCATAGATGACCTTACCCACGTCTATACTTTTTCCCGTAACTATAACATATAGAAGAACTGCTCGTGATTTGATCACATCTGAAATATGTAAAAGACGACATCAGTTTTGCACAAATAAAATAATACCAAGCCTTACCAAATTGGCTATGCTCACTCCTTAAGAAAGAAACCGCTTTATCTCCCCGTAAGATCCATTCCGCCTCGGGCCTACACAAGCCCTTGATCACTTGGTCCCAATCCAGCTCTTCTTGTCTATAGTACATGAATTCACCGTCCTCAATTGGGGCAAGTTGATAATAGGCATTGATAGCCACACTATCAAATGGCACCGACTTGCCTCGAACAAGGGCCACCTTATTCTTTGCCTCCACCGCGTTAGCATAAAATTCCTTAACTATTGAAACTACCACAGCCTTAGGTTATGTTGCCAAAACCTCCCATCCATGCTCGGTTATGGTTGCTCTTATCTCTCTTTTATTATACTCATGTGTAACCAAGCCTCGTTCTTGAATCAAATTTCTATTCACAAGAAACGAGTGGAATCGCTCCGATGCGGCCTCGCTCACAAAACGAGTCCAATCATAATTCCTTGTAGCCCTTAATGTTGAATCCTCACCTCTTTGTCGTTTAGGAGCTATGCAAATGCGCCAAGTTGCTAAAAAACCAACCAATTTGATGAAAACTTCTGTTGAGGCAATTTGTCGAACACTTGGCATGCCCTTTAATTTTCTCTCTAAATCACAGCTTTTGATGGCTTCAATATCCTCCAATGGTTGTATCTAACACTAACAATGATCCCAACTAGTGTACTTCAGTCACAAAGATGGAGAAAAATGATTACATGTACCAATCACCTCTTTTATTTGAAGAAGATGAAAAGTTAATGAAATTTAGGTTCAATTCCTTCTCCCAATATATAAGCAATTAATCACTCCTTAAAATCCTCTAATTTGATGTTTGCTAGGACTTGTGTTGTGGAGTTTGATTGCAATTAAAGTTCCTCTCAAGTTGGTATTTGAAAGTTTGGATAAAATTGGGTTTGGGGGTGTTTTAGGAGAGTTTGTGGGTGCGTGGGAGTGTTTGTGGCTGAGTATGGGAGGAAAGTGGGCAAATTAGGGGCCTATATTGCATGAAATTCATTACTGACAAGCGTTGCGGCTTAGCCAAGAGCGTGCGGCTCTGGTTCTAGCGTCGCGACCCTAATGAAAGAGCGTCGCGACGCTCAAGGTTTTGTTCCTGAGCTTGCGTATCCCTTGTGCACGGCCTTCCTTCCCCACATTTTTCCTTCCTTTGCTTGCATTTCCTTGCCCAAAACCTTTCCAAGCCTTGCCTTGTATTACCATTGCCTTGTCATGGCTTATGTTTGCTTATGCCTCATCCAAGAATAGTTCCTTGGCATTCTTTTGCTTTGATTCCACGTATCACCTGAAATTAAAATTTATTAATTTGTTGTCATGATTTAGTTTAATTAATTGTAAAATTTTTCATGACTAAAAAAAATTGAACCAAAATATACTAAAATTAACTAAAATCCAATCTAATTCTAATTTAACCCATGGGTGGCCTCCCAGTAGCGCTTATTTTTAAGTCATCGGCCTGACTTCTTCCTTTCAGTTATTCGGGCATGGTTGAAGTGCTTGGAATGCCGTCAATTGCACATCCCACGTCCTTCTTAAGTTTCCCATTTCCTTCCATACCTTCCTTTACTTCATTCTCATTCCATTTTCTAGCTCTATCACCTTGCACTATCATATTACTTATGCTTTCTTCCGCCAAGTAACATTCTTCCACCTCATTCGGAAACTTGATTGTGTCAAACACGTTGAACTTGATCTCTTGATCGTTGACCCTCATAGTAAGTTCCCCATTCTACACATCTATCAAAGTTCGCCTTGTTGCTAAGAATGGTCGGCCTAGAACGAGTGGAATCTCTTGATCTTCTTCACAATCAAGAATAACAAAGTCAATCAGAAATACAAATTTGTCCACCTTTACTAATACATCTTTAATTACTCCCCTTGGATGTGTAATTGATCGATCCACTAATTGCAGAGTTATGTTTGTCGGTTTTACCCCTTTTAATCCGAGTTTCTCATAAATGGATAGTGGCATGAGATTAATGCTCGCACCAATATCGCATCAGGCCTTCCCAATAAACTGCTTCTCTACGGTACACGGAATTGTAAAGCTTCCCCAATCTTACAACTTGGTTGGTAGATTCTTTTGGATAATGGCACTGCATTCCTCTATTAAAGCTACCATCTCACATTCGCCTATCCTCTTCTTTTTTCACAGAATTTTTTTTATAAACTTCGCATAACTCAGCATTTGTTCAAGAGCTTTGGCAAAAGGTATATTGATTTGTTGCTTCTTGAAAACCTCCAAAAACTTCGAAAATTGGTGATCAAGTTTTTGATTCTTGAAACGTTGCGGTTATGGCACGAGAGGTGTCTTTGTATTTTTCTTAACCCCATTATGCTTCAAGTCTAACTCATCATTCTTATTCTCTTCACTCTTGCTTAAGTCAGTTTTAGTCTCTTCTTCCTTCTAAGTGTTCATCTTTCCTGCTGGCATGTTATCATTTCTCTGCAAACTCTTACCACTTCTTAAGGTAATAGCCTTGCACTGCTCATGACTTTCTCTTCTAGGATTAACTTCAGTATCACTTGGGAGAGCACTTGTGGATGGTTATTCACCGCACTTGCCAATTCTCCCATCTGATTCTCCAAATTGTGAAGTGATCCCTCTAAGCTGCTTAGTCTCGTGTCATTGTGAGCAATATATTTAGTGAGTAACTCTTCTAAACTTGGCTTCCTTTCCTGCTATAGTTGAGTCTGGCCATGAAAACCTGGTGGATAAAATTTTCTTGGAGTTGGAGTCTGATTCTGGTTGTTGCTCCACGAAAAATTCGGATGATTTCTCTACCCAAGATTATATGTATTAGAGTACATGCCCTGCTTATTCCCAATAAAATTCACTGTTTCAGGATTGATTGCACATTAAGTTGTCTGATGATTACTTGCGCATAATTCATAAACTACAGCTACCTGTTGAACTAGTTGCGTTCCCCACGAATCAAATTTCTTTGTCAATGATGCAACTTGAGCAACTAAGGTAGTTAATGCATCAACCTCGAATTTTCCTCCTGCCTTAGGTTGGTTCATTCGAGCTGTAGGCTACTGATAGTTATTTGCAGCCATTGTCTCTAAGAGCTCATAAGCACCATCAACATTTTTGCCTATCAGGGCTCCTCCTGCTGTTGCATCAATGCTCGTACGAGTTATGTTAAATAACCCGTTGTAAAAAGTTTGGACATACAGCCATTTGGGAAGCCCATGATGTGGACATCTTCGCAACATGTCTTTGAACCTTTCCCAAGCCTCATATAGTGATTCAGAATCCTACTGATTGAATGATGAAATATCGTTCCTCATTTTCGCTGTCTTAGCTGGTGGAAAAAACTTGGCTAGGAACTTCTAAGCTAGATCATCCCATATTGTGATTGAGCCTATTGGTAGCAAATGTAACTAACTCTTTGCCTTATCACGAAGTGTGAAAGGGAAGAGTCTTAGTCTAACTAGGACATCTGAAACTCCATTGTACTTGAAAATGTCGCAAATCTCCAGAAAACTAACAAGGTGATCGTTCGGATCGTCATTTGGTAAACCCCCTAACTGGATTGAGTTATGTATCATTTGTATCATCCCTGGTTTGAACCCAAAATTGCTTGCGTTAATTGCCGGTCTCCGAATACTTGAGTGAATTTCCATCACCTGCAGCACTGCCTAGTCTTTAAGGGATTTTTGTGCCTCTTCTGCAGCCATTGCTTGTTGTTTAACTACTTCAGCACAAAACTATCGTATTTTTCAAAATCTTCTATTAATCTCGTCCTCGTACGTTAGTAACTCTTGATCCTTCGATCTCGTGAGCATACAAAACTACCTACAAAAAGAAACAAAATGCGTAAAACAAAAATAATGTATAAACTAAGACTAAAATGATGGAAATTAATATTAGAAAAATTAAGCAATTGAAATTCTCCACGGCAATGGCGCCAAAAACTTGTTTGCCTAAAAATATTACTAGCAATTACACGCAAGTATACGTGATTGTTGCCTCTTTTTTAATCTTTAGTAAAAGAGCTCTAACTCATGCAAGCATACATGTGTCAACAAGTAATACAGAGGAAGTAGAGTATCGTCCCACAGAGAAAGTGCTAAATTAAATCACTATGCATCAATTCTATCACTATATTTATTTGCCTAAACTTATGACTTGATTTTGGTAACAAAATTAATTCTAAACAAATTAACAACTAAAGATGCAAATAATAATGTAACAAATCAAAATTGGAATTAATGGGATTCTAACTTCATTTAGTAATTCATCTAATTACCACCATCATGTTAGAAAGTTCACATATCACAGAAAAGTAGCCAAGGACACTGATATAGACATAACCATTTGTCAATGTATTATGACCTACTTACATAGTATCCATAATCAATAGACACCATGTAATCACCACTATAACCAAAATCACTATATTTCTATGTGAAATTACAATTTTACTGATTTAAAGCACAAGCCCTTATTTTGACTCTTACGGTGAAACAATATATTTCTATCTGATTCACAAAATATTAAGCTATCCAATTAAGCCTCATATTCTCAAGCTATCATGATTACAATCCATACTCATATGTTATTTTTCAATTCCATACAAGCACTGAAATCGAATGGTGATCAATCATTCATACATGTAAAACAACCATGATAGAGATTTCTTATGATGTGTAAAACAATCCAACAGTCAAGCTTATAACTAGATTACATATTAAAATCCGTTAGAATCCCATAATGAAAATTAGTTCATGACTGAACCAAAAACCATTATGGGATCAAAGCAACACATGGAGAAATAAGCAAACAATTGAATAATGAAAGAATAGAACAATCAAACCCAGTTGTTGAATGTAATCCAAAGTAAAGCTTAAACCCACATCAAAATCCAGCAATCAAACGATAATAATCCACAGTAAAATTGACAAATCTCTCTTGAGAAGTAGAAGAAGAATGAATGAAAATCTAATAGTTCCTTCTTCAAGTCTCATTCTCTTTTTCTAACTGATAAAAACTTCAATCCTCTTCCAAATTGGCTTCTTCTTTTCTCAATCAGCCGCAACTTAGCATCAAAAACCGTGCACTAGCGCTCTAGCGCTACCTTAGTGTAATTCCTAGCGCACTAGGCGCTAGGTCATGCCCCAGGATTTACAAAAATGCCATCAGGTCAAATTTTAATCCTTTAAGCTCTAAATTAACTCTTTTGCCCCTCTAGCTCCATCCTACAATAAACAAACACAAAAACGAATAAAACAATACTGAAACAATACTCAAAATACTTAAAGACCGCAATAATTAAGTCTGACAAGACCTGATTCGTAGGTATAAAACCCACTCATCAGTGATCACTTATGCAATATAGCGACAAATAAAGTATCGTTCCCATGAAGAGCGATTAATAACCTTAATAACCTAATTACTAACCATGCATCAGTTTAATTTTATCTAGACGAATGTAATATCAAGTGAAACTAATTAATAAAATAAAACAACTAATGAAATATGAATTCAATGAATAAAAAGATTAAGGAATCAACTTCCCCCGATGAATCATTTAATTAAAATTATTCTTCTTTTGTTAAATTGATTATTTAGAATTGCCACAGAAAATCACTAATAGTTTATATAATCATTTTCCAAATAATTATATAGTATATTTATTATCATTAATTTCACTATATTCCTATGAGAAACAATAATAATAAATTTACTAAGTATCATTCTCAACACGTTGCTTGCGGTCTACGGGTATATTCATATCCCATATACAAATTAGCATTCACTCCTAAGAAGAATTACTAATCACAAGTTACTATATCCAAATCTTAATTTAGGCTTCATTATCAAAATTTATCCAATATTTGTTAACTAGGCAATTATAACATTAAACACAAGATATAATAAACAATCCAACCCACAATCAATTTAAATCAAAGAGAGAATAAATATTAACTTAAACTATCATCGGGTTCCATTGAATCCTTAAATAAGAATTTAGTTATAACTAAAAACATCAACAGTTTATCAAAAGTCATTCTAGAACAAAAGAATCAAGAGTAAAAGAAGAAAGAATTAAACTCTGATGAATCCAATCTTCATTTCTCAGCTCCCTCCTGCAGCCTTGAACAATCTCTGATAAAACCCTTATTCCCTGAAAAACTATGTACTTCTCTGTCTAAGCCAAAATAAATTTGATCGTCTCTCTTTTATTTATTAGTCTTCTACTGAAGATGTATCAACCCATAAAACTAGCGTAATTGATAGCAAATCTATTTCAGGGTATGTGTTTACCTTGAACGGCGGCGCAGTGAGTTGAAAGAGTTCCAAGCAGCAAACAGTTGTTGATTCAGTGATAGAGGCAGAGTATATAGCTGCAAGTGAAGCTAGAAAGGAGGTTGTTTGGATAAAGAAGTTCATTATAGAACTTGGAGTGCTTCCTAGCATTCAAGGACCAGTGCCTTTATATTGTAACAACACTAGGGCTGTTGCACAAGCCAAGGAACCTAGGTCTCATCAGAAATATAAACATGTGTTGTGACGCTTTTATTTGATTAGAGAAATCATTTAAAGAAGAGATGTCACCATAGAGCGAGTAGACTCTCAAAACAACATTACAGATCCATTTACTAAAGTATTATCTCAGCAGCAGTTTGATCGCCACTTAAAGAAGATGGGTACGAGATATCAGGGCGATTGGCTTTAGTGCAAGTGGGAGATTGAAATTAGTATGCCTTCAAACCAATCACATAGGATGTGATGAGCATTTACTTTGTAATCTTATTCATTTATTAATAAAAGAATTCATTTAATAAAGGCATTTATTTATCCTTGTTTAATTGGTAGAATTAATTGGGATAAACCCATAGTTTTGGAGCAATACTTTTAGAATCATGATGATGATCATGCTAATGAGATCTAAATTCTAGATAGCTCAAAACTAGAATGTTCCTAATCATTAGATCACTAATGTGGGGTTACTGAATCCGGATAGATTAGTACATACTATGCTTGCTCTTTTGAAGATAATGATTGATCTCATAATCATTTGTGTGGAGACACTAAAGCAAGTATGTAGGTGATTATTAGAGAATAAGTTCACTGAACGTGACTCGCTAAAAGGAACACCTAATAGAGTTTTATTTTCCTGTCAATAGGAGTTCCTATAGTGATAGTAGTACAAGTGATCCTTGCACTTGAGATCATCATAGTACCTTGTGTATTCTGAGCTATACTTTGTCATATTCCTTAAGACTTTTTGGGTATATAAAAGGGTATGTTCGGGTATAATAAAGTGTACATGGAGGTAGGTGAATGATCAACAAAGGATCTACCACTTCCAGTAAAGAGAGAATGTCCTATGCAATTTGATAAGTGACAACTCAGAAATCCCTGGACAGGGTGAATGAAAATTAGAAAGGAGTTTCTAATTTACATTAACTAGAGTTATGCATTTTTGGAATCGAAATGCATATGATCAAATAAATAAAACTTGACAGAAATTCTATGTTTTATATTTGATTGGGACATTGTATGGTAGAAGTATTGAATTGTACGGTAACTATTTACTGAATAGGTTCTTTGTGATTAAACGTTGATTTCATATTATCTGGATAGTCATGATATGGTGAGAGGTGTCACTCATGATGTAGGAATCACACAACATACATTCACATACATTCTTCGTTCCTCACCATATGCATATGATGACATTGTGCGAAGCATTTAGCATAAAGGAAAAATATAAGGCATCCATCATAATCAAACTATTCATGAAACATAAGTTATAAAAGGAAAACGTCAAGATCGAATGCGGCTTAAGCCCTCTAAAAAAGGTCCCCAGCAGAGTCACCATCTATCACGCTGGGATTTTTTCCTCTCTTTTTTATTATTTTAATTTTTATTTATATTTTAATTGAGATTTATTAATTTTAAGGGTGATTTTGGAAAAAACTGACATAAATATCGACGGGGTTTGAAAGTTTAATTTTAATGGGGGCCAATTAAATAGAGTCGCCAGTTGGTAAAGATTTAAATGGATGTACCAACTCATCCGTATTTTTAGATTTTAATAATTGAGATAGCCCATTATGTGACTCCAAAAAATTGGTCCGCAACCAAGATTCATAGAATTCGGAGGCTTGCTTAAGCTAGGGGAAGGTGTTAGACACCCCCCAACTTCCGTGAAGACACAGTTATCGCTCTCCTAATATTTTTTTCTTAAAAAATGAAATGCCTTGAGAAATGTGAAATGTGTGTGTGTTGTGCCTATGTGTCATTGGAGAAAATCTAGAATATTATCTCCTAGAGTTAAGTCGTGAAATGTAAGTAACCTTAGGGGTCGTCTCTTAAGGTTAAGTCGTGGAATTTAGGGTATCGTCTCCTAGAATTGAGTCGAATCGTAAATAACCTAGGGGTCGATTCATAATGTTAAGTCGTGGAATTTAGGGAGTCGTCTCCTAGAATCATCAAAGTCGTGGTGTGTGTATTATCTTGGAAGCAACTTTGAGCCTCTTTGAATCTATGCACGAAGGATTTGATTTGAAGGAAAAGTTTCATTTTAGCTTTCATTTTGACAAAAACTTTTTGGTGTCGTTTTAGAAAAAACATTGTTTTCAAACCCTTCATCAAATAGGAATTAAAGTTCTCCATTACTTTTAATTTTAGCCTAGAATTAATCTAATAACCTAGTTTGATTCAATTTTAAAAGATCTTTGCAATTTCATTCGAAAATCATTTTCGCATGTCAAAAGATAAAATCAAGCATCGAAGATAGGGTTGAGGCTACCCGTGGGCATGTAAGTCATCTAAATAATTCCAAACACCTTGCAATAATAAAATCCACTATCAAGGGGCCTTAAATCCAATTTTCATGGGATGGAACCCTCAATATCATTTTAAGACCCGAATTACATTTACAATGATCGAATCGTAAACATTACAATGGTCGACTATGTCCATCGTGGGAATGCCATCAATTCCCATTAAACACGATGTTTAAGGGCCTTGACTTCATTCATAGGCTCACATGATTCGAAATCACATCAAACAATACATCAAGATCCATAAACGGAGTTTAGGGAAGGACTCCCATAAACCCTAAATGCATAGATCGCCTAATGAAACAATAATATCGCAATTATATTGCTAACTATATTGAGAGAATCGGATATCACCAACTATCAAAATCGCGGGGGACTATTACATATTGACGAGATCTATTAAAAGTGAAAGTAGTATGCACACAAGCCAATCATATTTGATATGATGTAGCATATACTTTGTAATCTTATTCAGTTATTAAAGGCATTTTATATTATCTACAAAGTGTTGTTATATTAAATGTGATAAACCCATAGTTTTGAGCAATGCTTTTAGAATCATGATGGTGATCATGCTAATGAGATCTAAATTCAAGATAGCTCACAAACTAAAATTGTTCCTAATCGTTGGATTACTAAATCGGGGATTAGTGAATCCGGATAGATTAGTACATACGTTGCTTGCTCTTAGGAAGAGGATGATTGATCTCATAATCATTTATGTGGAGACAATAAAGCAAGTATGTAGGTGCTTATTAGAGAATAAGTTCACTGAATGTGACTCGCTAAGGAATACCTAATGGAGTTTTACTTGCCTGTCAATAGGAATTCCTCAAGTGATAGTAGTACAAGTGATCCTTGGACTTGAGATCATCATAGTATCTTGTGTATGATGAGTTATACTTTGACATGTCCCTTAAGACCTTTGGGGTATATCAAAGGGTATGATTGGATATAATAAGTTGTACATGGAGATAGATGAATGATCAACAAAGAATCTACCATGTCTAGTAAAAGATGTGAATGTCCTATGTGATTCGATAAATGACAACTCAGTAGTCCTTGGCCAAGGCAGAATGAAATTAGAAAGGAGTTTCTAATTTGCATTATTTAGAGTTGTGCATTTGGGAATCGAAATACATATAATTAAATAAAATAAGACTTGACAGTAAATCCATGTCTTATATTTAATTGGGACATTGTATGGTAGAAGGATTGAATTGTACGGTAACTATTTACTCAAAGGTTCTTTTATGATTAATGTTGAAATCTATATTATCTGGAAAGTCGTTGATCGCTAAGGGGGCTTACCCTTATTGTAGAATAAATATTATTTATTTAAATAAATTAAATAGTTTAATTTATTTATTTAAATAAGATTAGAATTGTTCTAATTGATTTATTCACAACCGGTTTAATATGGAGAACCAAAAGGGTCACACCGCAAAAAAGAAAATATTTATTTAAGAAGTAAATGACATAATTGTAATAATAAGTTAAGTGTATTTAATTTAGTCTATGGAGATAGAATAAATTAAATAGCTTAATATTTATTATTTAATAATTTGGAAATATTAAATATAAATTAATAAGAGGAGTCTTATTATTATTATTTACTATTACTATTATTTAATTCCTAATAGGGATTGGGAATTAATTAATAGAACTATTATTTATTTCCTAATAGGGATTGGGAATTAATTAATAGAAGTACTCTCTCACAAATTCCTAATTGCATTAGGAGCATAATTAATTAAAGGAGTTTAATTAGAATATAAACCCTAATCCTAAATAGTTTAGGGAAGGGTTATTCCTACATCTATAAATAAAAAGAGTCTTATCATAGATTGGGGTTACACACTCTTGCATTAGATTGTGGAGATTATTTGTAATTTCTATAGAGATAGAATCTAGGGTTTTTGCCAAATACCCAACTTCTTGAATACTTGTTCTTCCTTGGTGGATCACCTCTAGAGGCCAAACACTTGGGTGGCTAACGTTGATCAAAGGAAGGAATCACGCCGTAGCATTCGAGGAGAATACGAAGGACTAGGAGTTGAACTTGTACCCGAGGAAGCTTTGTTCTACGAGGGTATAATTCTTATTCTCTTTCGTTTATATCGTTAATTGAGCACATTGATCGATCATGGTGATGGTTTGTATAAAATTTTAAAATCCGTTTTATCACGTTTCCGCTCTATTTATGTAATTTGATTGCATGATTGCGTAATATACAAACCTAACAATGGTATCAAAGCCTAATCATGTGCTAATTATCGATCTTGATGATTCCATGCATGAATTGATATGCGAAACGTTCAAATTTTTGGGCTGGGAAAATTTTTTTGAATCTGCGTCGCGGCGTGGCCGCGCCGCTTCCAGTTCATTCTGGAGCGCGGTCGTGCCCTAACCCAGAAAATGTTTCTGGGGTGCAGCGCGACTGTAACACCCCCGAAACTCGGGTCTTACCTTGAACCCGATTCCGACGCGTCACGGTACTACCCATACAACATAGGTTTACTAAAAATATGTAATAACAATAATATAACAACATATCCTCATCTAATCCCAGGCAAGAAGACCTTAAATAAAACACTTATGACCAAGGTTGAATAAATACCATGATCCTTTATAATATCTCATGTGTGAACGCAAGGTTCATATTCTGACTTTATCCAATCCCTGAATATTCGCAAGGTTATTCAATAACCAATACATTCGTTATAAAAATGTCCTTTATACAACATCGACATTCTTGTAGTTTACTATAACAAGTAACTAACATAATCACATCATAAATATTATAATAGATAATCTTCATTCCTAACTCAGGGTTTACATAGTCAAATTCACGTACATCATATACCATCATCGTAGCTAAATAATTACAGTAAAGGGACATTTAGCAACCTTCCTGTTTCCATGCGCCTCTAATCCTTATCATCACGATATCAAGATAATGCATTGCATCGTAAATCTGCAAAAGTTTTATTTTTGCAAGAATGAGCACGACGGCTCAGCAAGAACTGACAGTTTTCACATTTCATGCTTCACGTAACACATAAGTTTGCATTTTATCCATGCATCATGATTCTCATACTATGCATCTTACTCATGCATTATAAATCTTATGCAATTCATCCATATATATGCATCATGTATCTCATAGCATACTTCATACATCTCACATTGTATATTTACAATAATTCAAGTTCCACATAGAACAATATAGTCACATAATTGCACATTATGCACACTTTAATCATGCTCTCATATAATCCACATAATAGTGAAAGATTTAATAATCAAATCATGTACATCAATACATTTAAACAAGTTAACAAGTTACTGAAAGAACTTGCCTTTAAGCGTTCCTTGCCAAATTATGATGGCTCGTCCTTCAAATATCCTACACAATTTATTTAACAATAAAATACCAATTAGCCACTAAAAAGGCTTCATATAATGGTTTATATTATAAACCCACTTCATATCTTATAATGTTCGTTTTGTTTAACTCGAAACACTATTTAAGTTCTTTAACACTTTACGCGGCGTTTCGACGTTTACACATCACACACCTAATTCGCCTCCTTTGCATGTGCTTAGCATGCTCATACATTGATTTATAACAAACTATCATGTTTCATTATTATTAGAAACACAATATTAAACAAAGTTATACACACTTGTCGCGGCGTTACGACGCTTGCACGCCCATACGCCAAACTTGTTTACTCGAACGCCCAAGTGACACGCAATTGCGTACGCCTAGCACGCCCATTCAAATTGTCTAATACCGAAAGGTTAATGTTAAGTATGATTATAAATCATAATAACCATGTTTTAGAACTTAGAACATCATTTAACAATGTCGGGAGCATTATACTATGCACACACGCATGACCGACGCCTACCGTTTGCACAATAGCCCTAAAAACGGTTAATTTCAAAATTGTTCCAGGTAATAAATTTCAATTCTAATTAATGTATATTGTAGGTCTATCTCTAAGCTTTCCGGATCATCTTGAATCGCCTAAATCTGAGTCCGTATGAGAAAGTTGTGGCCATTTTCCCAACGGACGTCGAATCTGAGTCGGGCAGCGCACACGCGGGCGGGCGGCACCAGGCGCACGGCGTGCGGCAGCGCACGCGCGGGGGCGCGCGGGGCCTTGGTGCGGGCGCGCGGCTGGCCTGGTGGCCCTTGTCAGACATCGCGATTTTGACCCTCCTTCACTCCAAACCTCATAACTTCTTCTCTAGACCTTCAAATTGGTCCGTTCCGGACTCTATGGACTCCTAAGACATAGAGCTACAACATATCAAAAATTCAGAGCTACCCATTAACATTAACATGGCCAAAGTATCAACTCATGCTCTGTTTTGAATGTTCTAAGTGTTCTTCACTAAAATCATCACCAAATCTTTGTTTTAACACCTTTTTACTCGATTCTAGTTGGGTTAACTTGGTAATCCATGGAACTACAATACCATAACAACAAATAAATTAAACCAACACGAAATATTAGCTACAGATTGTCCAAAACAGTCCATAGGTCCAAGATTTGTCCAAAATGTCCATTGTTCTTCATGTTCTTCATGTTCTTCATCCTCCTTAAGCATAGGTACGAATTTCTTCCATTTTTGTTCCACTTTGTTGTTATTAATAGCTTACATAACCTCTTAACAACACCAACAATCATCCATAACAAACAATAACAACAAGACTCGCAAGAAAACCAACCCATGAGCATAAAAGCTCTAAAAACCAAAAACTTTGGAAAATCTTTTACAAAACTCAAACGAAATGGATTTAATGAGATGTTACCTCTGTAAATCTCTTATAGATGATAGAGAAGCTAGCTAGGGTTTATTAGAGTTTCTTGAAGCTCTTCCTCTTCTTCTTCTCTTCCACCCGCGCTATCTTCTTCTTCCTTCTTCCTTTTTCCGGCGACTTTCTTCCTTTTCCGACGACTTTTCCGGCGACCTTCTCCTTCTTTCTTCTTCCTCTTGGCTACAGATTTTCCCTCTCTCTCTCTCTAATTGAGCTGATGGTATGGGAGAGAAGGAATGCAAGAAAGAATGAATGATTTGGGAGGAGTGGAGGAGTGATTTTTGGAGTAGTGGGTTAGGTGCTCAAGGTTGGCTAACAAATTCAAATGCTTGTCAGCAACTCCCTTATTGCTCTCATTTAATTGGTCTAATGTGGTTGGGTGGTTCCCACTTGGAGTAACAAGCCAAAATAAATACCCAAAAACACCAAAAATATATCCGAAAACTCCCACTTTTGTACCAAAACTGGTAAATAACTCTACCCAAAATTAAAATGGGTATTACCATAAATATTGAGATGGTTAAAAATAATTATTATGAGATTTGTCCAAATATTCGGAACACCCATATCATACATTTCGGATACGGATAAAATCACGTATCAGCTCAAATAAAATTTCAAACACTTGGAAAAATTATTCGTACGCGTACACGTATTTATGAAATTATTCAACATCGAAAAAGACACAAAAATTTTATGGCGTGAATAGTGTCTCGGGAAACGTGCCCCGTGAATAGTAATTTTGCGATCTTTCGCAAAATCAATTATTTACTCCTACGATTCAATAACGCATAAAACCTCATACATTGACATCATCCAGGTTATAAATTAACCTTAAAACTCCTCACATAAAAATAATATTTAGTCCATTTAATAATATTAATAAACCCAAATTACAAGGGTATTCACGATTCGCGATCGCTACTCTTCCCGATTAACTCCCCATAATCATATACATCAACGTACATATATCTCACCCATATTTTGGGTTAGCGTCTTTACAATAAATAACTCGTCCAATAATATTATCCTTCAACTATTTATTTAATCTAATAAATAGTACTCTAGCGATTTTTCTCGAAACCACTAAATTAGCTCATACGAACACTTTTACACTTACTAATCATCGTCAACACATAGTCTAGGTTATAATATAACCTTTAAACTCTTAACACATAATATTATTAATAAAAGTCTATTTTATTCAATAATATCCATAAGCTCGAATTACCAAGCTACCCACGACTCGCGATCGTTACAATAATTGACTATTAACTCATTCATTCTGAATCTTCGTATATATTTCACATTTATATATATACATATTAAGCTCATCAATTTAATCACATAAATATATATAACACATATATATTCAAATGCGACTCATAATAAGAATTATTCTATATTAAATTCTTATTATAATTATCCTCGAAAATCCGGGTTGTCACATCCTTCCCTCCTTATAAGGATTCCGTCCTCGGAATCACAAATATCAGACCTCTCTTACTCGGTTTTCATCTCATTTCTTCCGAAATTTTATCGTTGAATAAATTTTAACGTATTACTATAACATAGATTTTATATAACCTATTTAATCTCTGAGTATTATCCTATGTTTAACCCATCAATTTCCTTTTCTAAGGATCATTGTATGCCACAATCATCATAATAATTTAATATCATGATTTACTAACTCATAAACATTCGAGATATTACATTCACCCCTTCTTCTAAGAATTTCGTCCTCAAAATTTCAACGCATTCATCTTTGCTTATTCTACCCATCAAAACTAGGTTTTCAATCTAACCTTTACACTGTCCTCTTTCAAGGATCCACTTAAAATTGTCGCATTCTACGACTACTTCTCCTTGGGATAATCATCCTTCCCACAATCAGTTTCCCGAATAATAAGAACCTTCAACAATTGTTTAATAATTGTGAAGTAACTTGAACAAATTGGAAATAAAATATTCCTTAAAAGCTTTTCATATTATGCTGAGGGGTCATAAAGACCATGACCATAGAGGTTTACGGGTATTACTACCCCTACCAATTTTAATTATGAAAAAGGTAATCTACCTCATAAAGACCATGAACGTAGTCAAGGAATTAGTCCGTCAGTAGTACTCGAGGGGATCAGCCTCTCATACCCCATGTATATGCATAACATTTAACTCTGACAGCATTGGATACCCGACATTTATAGCATCCATATTAAGGGTTGCTCTCCGCCAGTTGTACTTGAGGGGATCGACCTCTCGTACACCATGTGTATGCATAACATTAAATCCTGACCGTGCCAGATAACCGACACTTATATTCCCCTATTCCGGGTTATTCCCTCAGCTCAAGAATCCGTACCAAAACAATTTGGTTCGACATAAATTTTCAAAGAATGCTCGAATTTCACAAATGTATTTCAACATCCGTCTAGCCGAATCGAATAGCTTAGACTTATATCAATAATTCGGACATCAATCGAATCATTATAGCCAACTCAATTGGCATGCAAAATTTTTTTTTATATACTTTAGATAAAATAAAAATCAATTTATAACGTCATGATACCGCACTGTTTCTACAGTCCGTTGAGGATTCCGTTATTTCGTGATTTTGTCATACTACATCATACCATTGTGGGTTGACGATACTATGATCACATCCAACACTAGGTTAATCTGCATTGATGACTCCATCATCTGTCATTCTACACCAGATTTCATGATGCATTGATGACAAATTTAAAAATACATTTTGATATTTTCAAATCAACTCTGTCTAGCCGAAACTATTAGCATAGACATATGAATAATAGTACATTTAAAATCCTTGGTCCAGAAATATGGCCCCATACATTTTTCGAAGAGCAAAAGTGCAAATGTGAGCACAAAGTCAATAAATTTCGAAGTCTAGCATAGCTAGAAGATTTGGAATATCCATGTCTCCTCATCAACTTCAATTTCTCCCATTTCTCCACTATTTAATAATTCTATCTATTTCTAACTCCATCAATGTTCATCATTTTGAGAATTCACAGTTCTCAATCCACCACCTTTCCATACCCCAATATAGTTCATCAAACTTACCACACATTATGAGTTCAGGAACTTACCACAATTATATGAGTTTAGGAACTTATCCTAGTCAGACCAACATCGTCCATTCGCTGAGGGGTTCCACCATACCATATGATTATGAGTCACGAACTTACCATACGTGTGAGTTTAAAGAACTCGCACCTAATCTTAATATTCTCTAACTATCAAATATAAATATGAGAAAAGAATCACCTTCTCGTCATACGTATAGCGATAGCGCGATACCAGGTTCCAATGATTATCAATATAGGAAGCTAAGTGATTGTCGAACCTATCACAATCCCCTTCCCATACAAGGAATTGGTCAACTCGGCCACTAATCAATATAGGAAGCTAAGCGGTTGTTACACCAAGCACAAATTCCCCGCCCATACAAGGAATTGTTCAACTCAACCACTATACCGATATAGGAAGCTAAGTGGTTCTCGAACCAAGCACGAATCCCCTGCCCATACAAGGAATGGTACAACTCAGCCACTAACATGAGTCCTCAATTGAAATCACCCCCAATCCTAGCTTACTCGTTGCTTAACAAGAATTTAATCCGTGTTTCATCACCCATAACTCTTTCTGAGTTTTACTCGTACTATCTCATAGTACCATCTATCTATAGCATTCAGCTAAAATTTTCAATCATTCAATTGATCATCTGTCATTCTATGACTTAATCCAATCACATCGTGATCTTACTCTACAATCATTTTACATTACGATCTTCCTTATCCTACGATCGTTTCATCCTACGACCTTCTATACTCTTCTCTTTAATCATAATATATGATTTTATTGCATCTTTGTCTTATAGACCTCGTATATTTATCAACACTTATCATCTTTATCACTGGAGTCAGGTAACTCCTAATTCTCATCTTTTATAATGCATCGAGATTCTTCTTTGAATCGTCTTATATATATCTCAACTCTTACTATGAATTTTCTAAATTCATTTACTATCAATTAAACTCTATTTGAGTTTTATCTATCTTCATCATTATCATCTTCCTTCACTACAGTTATAGCCTAAGGTACTTTTACCTAAGGTTTATAACCTATCAGCTTTGATACCAACTGTAACGCCCCCGAAACTCGGGTCTTACCTTGAACCCAATTCTGACGCGTCACGGTACTACCCATACAACATAGGTCTACTAAAAATATGTAATAACAATAATATAACAACATATCCTCATCTAATCCCAGGCACAAAGACCTTAAATAAAACACTTATGACCAAGGTTGAATAAATACCATGATCCTTTACAATATCTCATGTGTGAACGCAAGGTTCAGATTCTGACTTTATCCAATCCCTGAATATTCGCAAGGTTATTCAATAACCAATACATTCGTTATAAAAATGTCCTTTATACAACATCGACATTCTTGTAGTTTACTATAACAAGTAACTAACATAATCACATCATAAATATTATAATAGATAACCTTCATTCCTAACTCAGGGTTTACATAGTCAAATTCACGTACATCATATACCATCATCATAGCTAAATAATTACAATAAAGGGACATTTAGCAACCTTCCTGTTTCCATGCGCCTCTAATCCTTATCATCACGATATCAAGATAATGCATTGCATCATAAATCTGCAAAAGTTTTATTTTTGCAAGAATGAGCACGACGGCTCAGCAAGAACTGACAGTTTTCACATTTCATGCTTCACGTAACACATAAGTTTGCATTTTATCCATGCATCATGATT
This sequence comes from Aralia elata, assembly GCA_034770075.1. Taxonomy (NCBI): domain Eukaryota; kingdom Viridiplantae; phylum Streptophyta; class Magnoliopsida; order Apiales; family Araliaceae; genus Aralia; species Aralia elata. Next base: position 53,133,689 of record CM068378.1, read on the forward strand.
CTCATACTATGCATCTTACTCATGCATTATAAATCTTATGAAATTCATCCATATATATGCATCATGTATCTCATAGCATACTTCATGCATCTCACATTGTATATTTACAATAATTCAAGTTCCACATAGAACAATATAGTCACATAATTGCACATTATGCACACTTTAATCATGCTCTCATATAATCCACATAATAGTGAAAGATTTAGTAATCAAGTCATGTACATCAATACATTTAAACAAGTTAACAAGTTACTGAAAGAACTTGCCTTTAAGCGTTCCTTGCCAAATTATGATGGCTCGTCCTTCAAATATCCTACACAATTTATTTAACAATAAAATACCAATTAGCCACTAAAAAGGCTTCATATAATGGTTTATATTATAAACCCACTTCATATCTTATAATGTTCGCTTTGTTTAACTCGAAACACTATTTAAGTTCTTTAACACTTTACGCGGCGTTTCGACGTTTACACGTCACACACCTAATTCGCCTCCTTTGCATGTGCTTAGCATGCTCATACATTGATTTATAACAAACTATCATGTTTCATTATTATTAGAAACACAATATTAAACAAAGTTATACACACTTGTCGCGGCGTTACGACGCTTGCACGCCCATACGCCAAACTTGTTTACTCGAACGCCCAAGTGACACGCAATTGCGTACGCCTAGCACGCCCATTCAAATTGTCTAATACCCAAAGGTTAATGTTAATTATGATTATAAATCATAATAACCATGTTTTAGAACTTAGAACATCATTTAACAATGTCGGGAGCATTATACTATGCACACACGCATGACCGACGCCTACCGTTTGCACAATAGCCCTAAAAACGGTTAATTTCAAAATTGTTCCAGGTAATAAATTTCAATTCTAATTAATGTATATTGTAGGTCTATCTCTAAGCTTTCCGGATCATCTTGAATCGCCTAAATCTGAGTCCGTATTAGAAAGTTGTGGCCATTTTCCCAACGGACGTCGAATCTGAGTCGGGCAGCGCACACGCGGGCGGGCGGCACCAGGCGCACGGCGTGCGGCAGCGCGCGCGCGCGGGCGCGCGGGGCCTTGGTGCGGGCGCGCGGCTGGCCTGGTGGCCCTTGTCAGACATCGCGATTTTGACCCTCCTTCACTCCAAACCTCATAACTTCTTCTCTAGACCTTCAAATTGGTCCGTTCCGGACTCTATGGACTCCTAAGACATAGAGCTACAACATATCAAAAATTCAGAGCTACCCATTAACATTAACATGGCCAAAGTATCAACTCATGCTCTGTTTTGAATGTTCTAAGTGTTCTTCACTAAAATCATCACCAAATCTTTGTTTTAACACCTTTTTACTCGATTCTAGTTGGGTTAACTTGGTAATCCATGGAACTACAATACCATAACAACAAATAAATTAAACCAACACGAAATATTAGCTACAGATTGTCCAAAACAGTCCATAGGTCCAAGATTTGTCCAAAATGTCCATTGTTCTTCATGTTCTTCATGTTCTTCATCCTCCTTAAGCATAGGTACGAATTTCTTCCATTTTTGTTCCACTTTGTTGTTATTAATAGCTTACATAACCTCTTAACAACACCAACAATCATCCATAACAAACAATAACAACAAGACTCGCAAGAAAACCAACCCATGAGCATAAAAGCTCTAAAAACCAAAAACTTTGGAAAATCTTTTACAAAACTCAAACGAAATGGATTTAATGAGATGTTACCTCTGTAAATCTCTTATAGATGATAGAGAAGCTAGCTAGGGTTTATTAGAGTTTCTTGAAGCTCTTCCTCTTCTTCTTCTCTTCCACCCGCGCTCTCTTCTTCTTCCTTCTTCCTTTTTCCGGCGACTTTCTTCCTTTTCCGGCGACTTTTTCGGCGACCTTCTCCTTCTTTCTTCTTCCTCTTGGCTGCAGATTTTCCCTCTCTCTCTCTCTAATTGAGCTGATGGTATGGGAGAGAAGGAATGCAAGAAAGAATGAATGATTTGGGAGGAGTGGAGGAGTGATTTTTGGAGTAGTGGGTTAGGTGCTCAAGGTTGGCTAACAAATTCAAATGCTTGTCAGCAACTCCCTTATTGCTCTCATTTAATTGGTCTAATGTGGTTGGGTGGTTCCCACTTGGAGTAACAAGCCAAAATAAATACCCAAAAACACCAAAAATATATCCGAAAACTCCCACTTTTGTACCAAAACTGGTAAATAACTCTACCCAAAATTAAAATGGGTATTACCATAAATATTGAGATGGTTAAAAATAATTATTATGAGATTTGTCCAAATATTCGGAACACCCATATCATACATTTCGGATACGGATAAAATCACGTATCAGCTCAAATAAAATTTCAAACACTTGGAAAAATTATTCGTACGCGTACACGTATTTATGAAATTATTCAACATCGAAAAAGACACAAAAATTTTATGGCATGAATAGTGTCTCGGGAAACGTGCCCCGTGAATAGTAATTTTGCGATCTTTCGCAAAATCAATTATTCACTCCTACGATTCAATAACGCATAAAACCTCATACATTGACATCATCCAGGTTATAAATTAACCTTAAAACTCGTCACATAAAAATAATATTTAGTCCAGTTAATAATATTAATAAACCCAAATTACAAGGGTATTTACGATTCACGATCGCTACTCTTCCCGATTAACTCCCCATAATCATATACATCAACGTACATATATCTCACCCATATTTTGGGTTAGCGTCTTTACAATAAATAACTCGTCCAATAATATTATCCTTCAACTATTTATTTAATCCAATAAATAGTACTCTAGCGATTTTTCTCGAAACCACTAAATTAGCTCATACGAACACTTTTACACTTACTAATCCTCGTCAACACATAGTCTAGGTTATAATATAACCTTTAAACTCTTAACACATAATATTATTAATAAAAGTCTATTTTATTCAATAATATCCATAAGTTCGAATTACCAAGCTACCCACGACTCGCGATCGTTACAATAATTGACTATTAACTCATTCATTCTGAATCTTCGTATATATTTCACATTTATATATATACATATTAAGCTCATCAATTTAATTACATAAATATATATAACACATATATATTCAAATGCGACTCATAATAAGAATTATTCTATATTAAATTCTTATTATAATTATCCTCAAAAATCCGGGTTGTCACAGCAGCCGCGCCGCTCCTAGTTCAAATTGGAGCGCGGCTGCGCCGGTGTGCAGACTTTGAAATTTTTTTTTTGTTTTTTCAATTAATATAAATGGTTTATTTAATTGATAAAAGTTTAAAATAAAAGAGTTTATTTTATCTGGAATGGAATTTCAGATTGCTAAAAATTAAAGGAGTTTAATTTGGATTTGGTTTTTGATTAAAATAAAAGAGTTTATTTTGTTTCAAAACTAAATATTAGCAAAACTTTTGCCCATTAATTGATATCAATGCATATATGGAATGGATTTATTATTCATGAGATGAATGTTATTTATTGATACATATAGAGATATGTATGATAATAAATAGGGGTTGATCAATGCATATATGGAATAGGGGTTTATCGTACGCGTACCTCGTCTTCTCTAATTTTTATTAATGTAAATTCTATCTCCCTCCTATGTACTTCCCCTTGACTGCTGATCAAGGTTTCTATTTATTGTAAAATAGTTTCTGTAATAGGACTAGTTAGAATTAATTTTGAAAAACTGGAGACAAAGGAGCAAGGAGCGCTTGAAGACCCGTTTGTATTGGAGCCCGGGTTTAAATGTAATAGTTATATTTAAATTTAATTCTTGCACCCTAGGTTTGACCTTTTGGTTCACTTGGTGGCTCTAGTGAACCAAACTAGAATAAAAGTCCATAATCAATCTGGGTAGAATATAGTATTCTATATGTGCATGTTTACTATATATATTATATATTATCCAACATGCTTCGCATGTAAAATAATATGACGCGTATTTTATATATATATGTGCATGCGCGCTAAACAAGATGAGACTAATAATAACAAACCCCTCAAAGTAATATATTAAGTCCTAAGCGTTCAAAGATATTTGGAATATCGAACGTCGCCTTCTAGCATGGTAAAGCGATAGAGTATTAAATATTTAATATGAGTTTGTTGTGTCACACAAGGCAAGTATTAAATATTTAAGATGTTGCTTTATCACATTTGATGCTTATACATAGACTGAACAATGTTGTTTTGTTGTGTCACACAAGGACAGTGTTTTTCTTTCGAATATATGGAAGTGCTAGGTTGGACTTAACTTGGATAATTTTGATTCGGATGTGTCACACTTGATCAAAATAATCTAAGAGGGAAAATACAAGGAGTTACATAGCGATGTAATTGACAATAGTTGTCTACCTATTTATTTATATATAGTTTGTTGTGTCACACAAGGCTATATACATTTGAAATGGGATCATTATTCTCACTAGCAAATCTTTAATTAGATTTGCCGAACTATATAATGAGGGTAATATAGTTTGATGAAAATAGTGGGAGATACCAATTTAAAATAAAGACCTAATTTATTTTGGTAATTAATTAAATGAATGTATGCTAAAATGTTGTTTATTTCACATGCAGAATTTAAAAATGTCAAACTCACTATCACTGCGTAGCATACTTGATGCTAACAAACTGACCAGACCGAATTACACGGACTGGTTAAGGAATCTGAGAATTGTTCTCACTGCTGAAAAGATTTCTTATATCCTAAATTCGCCAGTCCCTGCAAATGTTGCAGAAACAACCTCTGAGGAAGAGATTGCTACTTTCAGAAAGTGGCAAGATGATGCAATCTTGGCTCAATGCATCATGCTCGCATCCATGAGTAATGAGCTTCAGCGTCAGCATGAAACTATGGATGCTCCTACTGTATTACTGCACCTCAAAGAGTTGTATGGTGAGCAAAGTAGGATTGCTAGATATCAGAAATCTAAGGAGCTCTTTCGATCTCGTATGACCGAGGGCACTGCTGTTGAGACTCATGTCCTTAAGATGATCAATCTGATTGAACAACTTGGACAGCTTAAGTTTATGATGGATGGAGAGTTAAGCCAAGATTTGATCTTGCAGTCACTCCCGGACACCTTCTCACAATTTGTTGTGAATTTTCACATAAATAAGTTGGACGTCAGCTTGCCTGAGTTACTTAACATGCTAAAAACTGCTGAAGGTCACTTCTCATCCAACAAGAACCAAGTCTTACTAGTGGATGATTCTTCCAAGAAAAGGAAGAGGCCAAAGGTATCTTCTGAAAAGAAGAAAAACAAGAAGGCTAAGGGCAAGGCGAAGAGAAAGGATAAAAAGAAACCTGATCCAGATAGCAAAGGAATTTGCTACCATTGCAATAAGTCGGGACATTGGAAGAGGAACTGCAAGGAGTATCTTGCGGACAAAAAGAAGCTTGGAGAAGCTTCGACTTCCGATCTAGGTTTGTTCATGATTGAAATTAATTTTTCTGAAAGTCAAAATTCAACTTGGGTATTGGATACCGGCTGTAGTTCTCACATATGTAATAATGTGCAGGGACTAAGCAGAAGTAGAAAGCTGGACAAGGATGAAGTCGTCCTACGAGTGGGAAATGGAGCAAAGGTTACTGCATTAGCTGTAGGGACTTATCATTTAGCACTTCCTTCGGGCAAGTTCATTAGTTTAAATAATTGTTATTATGTTCCGACACTCATTAGAAACATTATTTCAAATTCTGTATTGGATATGGATGGTTTTGATATTATAATAAAGAACAACAGTTGTTTTATTTATAATAAAAATGTTTTATATGGTGTTGGGAACTTACTGAATGGACTGTACATACTTGACTTGCATGAAAATATACTTCAAATTGAACAAACTAAGAAAAAAAAAGAGATGATGTTAATTATACCTTTATGTGGCACTGTAGACTTGGTCATATCAATGAAACAAGATTATCCAAGTTGCATAAAGATGGGCTTTTAGAGCTATCTGATTACGTATCATATCCAACTTGTGAATCTTGTCTCATGGGTAAAATGACTAAATCTCCTTTTACTGGAAAAGGAGAAAGAGTTACAGAGTTATTAGCGTTGGTACACACAGACGTATGTGGACCTATGACAACGAATGCACGAGGAGGGTATTCTTACTTTATTACTTTCACTGATGATCATTCTAGATTTGGATATGTGTATTTAATGAAATACAAATCTGAGTCGTTTGAAAGGTTCAAAGAATTCAGAAGTGAAGTAGAGAAGCAAACTGGTAAGAGTATTAAGATTCTTCGATCGGATCGAGGAGGGGAATACTTGACCGATGAGTTTCTAAATTGTCTCAAAGAAAATGGTATAATCTCACAATGGACTCCACCAGGAACGCCACAGTTGAATGGTGTATCTGAAAGGAGAAATCGAACATTGTTGGACATGGTTCGTTCCATGATGAGTTTTACCGACCTTCCAGTATCCTTCTGGGGTTATGCCCTAGAAACGGCTGCATATCTACTTAACAAGGTACCTACCAAATCTGTCCCAAAGACTCCATATGAGATATGGACACGGAGGAAACCAAATCTTAAGTATGTTAAAACTTGGGGTTGTCCAGCTTATGTCAAAAGGTTTGAGCAAAATAAGCTAAAGACTAGATCCGACAAGTGTAGATTTGTTGGTTACCCTAAAGAAACTGTAGGGTATTATTTCTATCATCCTACTGATCAAAAGGTGTTTGTAGCGAAACACGCTGCCTTTTTGGAAAAGGAGTTTATCCTTAAAGGGGTCAGTGGGAGTAAGATATATCTTGAAGAAGTTCAAGAATCACAAAATACTCCGGATCAAAGTCAGGTACCTAACCAAGTAGAAGAACCTACTGTACCACAACCGAATCGTAAATCTGGAAGAGCACCGAAGATACCTAGGAGGTATGGATTCATCATAGAGGATGATGATAATGTACGCATCATAGAGGATGATGATCCAGTTATATATGATGAGGCTATGAGTAGAAGACACTCAAAGAAATGGCAGATGGCCATAAAATCCGAAATGGACTCCATGTATGAGAACCAAGTATAGACTCTGGTTACTCCACCGAAAGGCATAGTGCCTAGAGGGTGTAAATGGGTCTTTAAGAGAAAGACTAGGGCAATTGGCAAGGTACCTATGAGACCAGTCCTGTATAAAAGGTTTCAAATAAAGTCAAGGAGTTGACTGTGATAAAACCTTATTACCGGGTAATGCTCAAGTCCATTTAGATTTTGCTTGTGATTGCAGCTTATTACGAAATCTGGTAAAATGGATGTGGAGACATCCTTCCTCAATGAAGACTTGAGCAGAATGTATGTATGATATAGCCAGAGGAATTTGTTTCAAAGGTTAAAGCAAATCATGTTTTAAGGTACGATGATCCATTTATAGATTGAAGCAAGCTTCTCAAAGATGGAACATTCGTTTTGATGAGACAATCAAAAGAGTTTGATTTTATCAAAAACGAGAATGAACCTAGTGTGCACAAAAGGGTCAGTGGGAGCACTGTGACATTCCTAGTATTATATGTTGATATATTACTGATAAGGAATGACACACCAATGCTACAATCAGTAAAGATAAAATTGTCTAAACATTCCTCCATGAATAACTTGGGAGGAGCATCCTATAAATTGGGGATATAAATCTATATAGATAGATTTAAAAGGATGTTCGGCTTAACCTAATGAACGTATATTCATTCGATGCTAAAGGCGTTTAGCATGGAAAACTCCAAGAGAGGTCTCATGATGATGAGTCATGGAATGAATCTCTATAAAGTTGTCTCCAATTTAAAGAGAGATCGCATGAGTTACTATCATGTATGCAATGAATATACAAGGCCTGATGTTAATCAGTCATATTCTGGAGAAGATCACTATAAGACAGTGATAAACATCTTAAGTACTTAACCGGTATTGAAGATGTGATCATGATTCATGGTAGGTCTGAATTAAAACTAGAGGGCTAAATAGACTCAAGTTTTTCAGACTGACCAAGACGATAACAAATCCACTTTAGGATAAATTGTTACCTTGAATGGTGGTGCAGTGAACTGGAAAGGTTCCAAAATAGCAAAGAGTTACTGATTTAGTGACAAAGACAAAGTATATAGCTGTAAGTGAAGCTGCAAGTTGATTGTTTGGATGAAAAGTTCATCACAGAACTAGGAATAGTTCCTAAGTCTCATCTTGGATTCAAACATGTGTTGCGGCACTTTCATTTGATTAGAGGAATCATTGAAAGAAGAAAAGTCACTATAGAGATAGTGGACTCTCAAGAACAGCATTGCATATCCATTTACTGAAGCTTTATCCAAACGGCAGGATGATCGTCACTTAGAGAAGAAGGGTATTAGATACTATGACGATTGGCTTTAGTGCAAGTGGGAAATTGAAAGTAGTATGCACACAAGCCAATCATATTTGATATGATGTAGCATATACTTTGTAATCTTATTCGGTTATTAAAGGCATTTTATATTATCTACATAGTGTTGTTATATTAAATGTGATAAACCCATAGTTTTGAGCAATGCTTTTAGAATCATGATGGTGATCATGCTAATGAGATCTAAATTCAAGATAGCTCACAAACTAAAATTGTTCCTAATCGTTGGATTACTAAATTGGGGATTAGTGAATCCGGATAGATTAGTACATACGTTGCTTGCTCTTAGGAAGAGGATGATTGATCTCATAATCATTTGTGTGGAGACACTAAAGCAAGTATGTAGGTGCTTATTAGAGAATAAGTTCACTGAACGTGACTCACTAAGGAATACCTAATGGAGTTTTACTCGCCTGTCAATAGGAATTCCTCAAGTGATAGTAGTACAAGTGATCCTTGGACTTGAGATCATCATAGTATCTTGTGTATGATGAGTTATACTTTGACATGTCCCTTAAGACCTTTGGGGTATATCAAAGGGTATGATTGGGTATAATAAGTTGTACATGGAGATAGATGAATGATCAACAAAGAATCTACCACGTCTAGTAAAAGATGTGATTGTCCTATGTGATTCGATAAATGACAACTCAGTAGTCCTTGGCCAAGGCAGAATGAAATTAGAAAGGAGTTTCTAATTTGCATTATTTAGAGTTGTGCATTTGGGAATCGAAATACATATAATTAAATAAAATAAGACTTGACAGTAAATCCATGTCTTATATTTAATTGGGACATTGTATGGTAGAAGGATTGAATTGTGCGGTAACTATTTACTCAAAGGTTCTTTTATGATTAATGTTGAAATCTATATTATCTGGAAAGTCGTTGATCGCTAAGGGGGCTTACCCTTATTGTAGAATAAATATTATTTATTTAAATGAATTAAATAGTTTAATTTATTTATTTAAATAAGATTAGAATTGTTCTAACTGATTTATTCACAACCGGTTTAATATGGAGAACCTAAAGGGTCACACCGCAAAAAGAAAAATATTTATTTAAGAAGTAAATGGCATAATTGTAATAATAAGTTAAGTGTATTTAATTTAGTCTATGGAGATAGAATAAATTAAATAGCTTAATATTTATTATTTAATATTTTGGAAATATTAAATATAAATTAATAAGAGGAGTCTTATTATTATTATTACTATTACTATTATTTAATTCCTAATAGGGATTGGGAAATAATTAATAGAACTATTATTTATTTCCTAATAGGGATTGAGAATTAATTAATAGAAGTACTCTCTCACAAATTCCTAATTAGATTAGGAGCATAATTAATTAAAGGAGTTTATTTAGAATATAAACCCTAATCCTAAATAGTTTAGGGAAGGGTTATTCCTACATCTATAAATAAGAAGAGTCTTATCATAGATTGGGGTTACACACTCTTGCATTAGATTGTGGAGAGTACTTGCAATTTCTATAGAGATAGAATCTAGGGTTTTTGCCAAATACCCAACTTCTTGAATACTTGTTCTTCCTTGGTGGATCACCTCTAGAGGCCAAACACTTGGGTGGCTAACGTTGATCAAAGGAAGGAATCACGCTGTAGCATTCGAGGAGAACACGAAGGTCTAGGAGTTGAACTTGTACCCGAGAAAGCTTTGTTCTACGAGGGTATAATTCTTATTCTCTTTCTCTTTCGTTTATATCGTTAATTGAGCACATTGATCGATCATGGTGATGGTTTGTATAAAATTTTAAAATCCGTTTTATCACACTTCCGCTCTATTTATGTAATTTGATTGCATGCTTGCGTAATATACAAACCTAACAAAAAGAACTTAGAACCTAGGAAAAAAAATCCATAGATCTAGAAAACAACGCAATCGAGATCTAATCAAAAATATATCCCAAATTGGCTATAAGGAATTTCTATTCATGAAAATTCCTCACCGGCCAAAAGGTGGGATCCCTTCACCACTAGATATGAATCTAGGATATTTGGGTGACCTAGAAATCAATAGCAAACAACTCCCAAACAAGAATAATCAGTGAAAAGGAGTCGAATCAAAGTCAAAATCGATAAATTACCAAAAGGATATCATCGGCTAATTAGGAGGAGATTCTATCCGTGAGATGTGATATCCTGGATATTTATAAGACTTGTAAATAAGATCTTGAATAATTAAATAAAGGTTAAAGTTTAAAACCTGAATTGGGAGTAGAAAATGTGTAAAGAAATGATTAAAAATTTTAGGAAGAACCTATACGGTTTAATAGGTGAAAGAATGTAAAAAGAGGTTAGTAGATCAGTCATTAAAGTAAGGTATTTTTAGTGACTCGATAGACGATTGGTTTATAATAAGATATAAGTTACTACGGTTGAACGAGAATAAAGAGAAGTAAATGCAAAGGATAGAAATGTTAAAGAGTAAGAAAAGAGGTAATGAAGAAAGGAATGAGAAGATTGTGATATATGAAGTCTTATAAAAAGAAGGATGTTATAATATGATACTTTAAAAGATTTTCAATTATTCGATAATGGGTAGACCATGTTATGAATGGAAAAGAAGGTAAGAGATAATTATAAGAAATGAGAGATAAAGAGACGAAGGTATGAAAGGTTATGAATATATGAGGGTATGATGTATTATGTCAAACTGACGAAAATAAAAGAGTATTACAAAATAAAATTTATATACAAGGATACGAGATATGATGATGAAGATGTTAATACCTGAAAATAAACAGGTAATTATAAGCCGGAGCAAGTCAAATAAGACTTGGGCTAAGAATAGATTTTCGTCTATGAATTGGATAGGAAAGAGTAAATGAAAGAGGTAGTAAGGTAATTCGATAAAGTTATTCGATGAAAGAGATTATGCAAGAGTTAGTAGTAAACCGAATTAGAATGTTACGATAATAGTGGTTCCGGGGAAGGAATCCTTAAAAGAGGAAAAAGTGTAATGACTAAGAAGATCATGTAAGGATGTGTTAATAAAAAGGATTTCCTTTAGAAATTTACAAGTGTAAAGGATGTGGTGTATATATATGCGTCTATTGATGAATATGTGCAAGTATGTAATTTAAAAGAGAATAGTCATGAAAATGTCAATAAGGGAACTATGTAATTCAATACTCAAATTTGAGTTCGGAGTAGAATTTGAAACCGAGATCTACTCGGTTGAGTCTAGAACGTCGATTTTAGTAAGAAAAGACTGTAAACACAAAATGTGTCGGGGTTGACTTTTTTGTCAAAGTCAACAGTTGACTTTTACGAAAAAAGTCAAACTCGGAGTTTGAAATGGAATCTTGAGACGCGGACTAGATATTTGAGTCCGTAACGTCAAATTTAGTGAGAATAGACTATAAACACAAAATGTGTCGGGGTTGACTTTTTGGTCAAAGTCAACAATTGACTTTTACAGAGAAAAGTCAAACTTAGAATTCAGAGATGAATTTGAAGAAACGGATATTTCCATGACGTTGGGAGCGTCGACTTTAGTATGAATCGACTATAAACACGAAAATTTGATTTTTCGGGTCAAATAGTCAAAGACGGGTTACGGAGATAAAAACGTAAATCGAGAAGCGGGAGGTGGGGCCCACCCGAGCCTAAAATCTGTTGGAATTCTAGCACATGAAGGGGAGAAATTTTGGTCATAAAGTCCCCACTAGGGTGTAATGAATAGAAATTTCCTTATAACGGTAAAATGAATACCTTGCCCTAATAAAAAGTTATTAATGACAAATGAGTCCTAGGAAGGAAATTACTAGGAAGTTTCCTAGTAATGGGGGAATGACTATTTTGCTCCAAGAGAAATTTATTAATGACCATGGTGTCCTTGAAGAAAATTTCTAGGAAACTTCCTAATTATGGTGACATGACAATTTTGTCCTTAAAGAAAATTATTTATGACCATTGTGTCTTTGGAGAAAATTTCTAAAAACTTTCCTTGAGATGACTTCAAAACCATCTTGCCCTTCCCTAGTAATAGTTAAAGACCATTTTGCCCTTAGTCTTGACTTTTTATAAATAGAGAAGCTTTAGTCTAAGAGAGTTAGAAAGTTAGAGAGAAAGAGAGTTAGAAAGCTTGAGAAAAAAAAGAGAGGGCCACCTATTTCGAATTTTTGAGTGTGGTTAAGTTCTGGGGATAGATATGGAAGTCCTCTAAATATTCCAATTGGAATTTCTGGCAAATACCTTCTAGATTTTCATGTGGACAGTTTCTACCAAAATAGGACAAAGCTGAAAAACCGACAAACCCTACTATCCAGTTTTTTTCGTGGGATGTTTCGTCCACTTAAACATTGAAAAAAATTTAGGCCTTGTGGGACATGAAACTATATGGTATAACGTAGCTCCTGTCCGAAATTGAAAGTATTCTGACTTCGGACGAGTGAGTTATGGCCAATCAAATTTTAGGATTTTAAACACAACAATTGCTATAACTTGAGTTCTATAACTTCGATGGCCACGAAATTTAAACTAGAACTTCATGTTAATATTTTAAGTTTCTGGCCAAATTTGGTGAATTTTGTGATTAAGCACGATATAGCGAGTTTTGCTAAGTTACGGACTAAAAACGGTTGTTTGAAAAATACTAAAGGAATTTAAAAAATTATAACAAAATTATTTTTGTGTGTGGAATATATTTATATATGTGCGGCCAGAAGAGAAAAAAATAATAAAATGGTTATGAGGGATTTCATGAAGAAGATAGGATTTAAGGAATTACGAAAAATTGATTTTAGGATTACCGGGAAATACATTTAGTAGTTTGCCGGTAAAGACGTGGTCAAATAGGACACGTACGATGAAGTAAGGGTATAATGGTCATTTTGACTATAAGATTTTAAAAGAATGATATTTAAGTTGGAACTTGAGAATGTAGTACGGTTGATGAGAGATCGTAACGGGGTTATGAATAGTTACTAACGGTAACTATATGTTATGTAATAACTGATAAGTTGATTCAGTAAATCTTTATGGATGATATAGGTTATCGATTGAAGGAAGAAATTATGGATGTGAATGATGAACTATGGACCGAGGCAAGTTTTTCAGAACTTGTGTTTATGTATTATGTGCAAATTTAGGTGATATGTGAAATTCATATAAACTTGTTTTAATATGCACTTTGTGCAACTACTTATTAAATGTTGTTGATACTTAATTGATGGTTTAAGATGAAATGTTCTATGTGAACTTTATGGATAAATGTTATGAAGCATATTTAAATGCAAAGCATGATAAGTATGAGACATGAATATATGCCAGGTATGAGAAACATGAAGCATGTAGAAATACAAAGTATGAAGAAGATAAAGTATGTTTAAAATGTGAATTATGTGTTATATGATAATTGTTAAACTTGTTGGGCAACGTAGTTACTCACCCTTGCTATAAAAAATTGTTTTTAGCTAAATCCGAGCGGACCGAAGGATTTTGGATTGACAAAGGAAAAGAAGAGATAGTGATTGAAGATGTTTTGTGCATTAGAGATAAACTAATATGTTGGTGTAATCTCTTTGAAGTAGTTGTAATGCCAGAAAACTTGTTTGCATAGTCTTTAGCTATGCTAGATGAACGTTAATATTATATATTGTGATTGTGTAGTCAAAAAGAGATTGTATAAAAGAATAGTTGAATCTGGATTGTGAGCTCATGAATACTGATAATCAATGTATCAGAGTAAAACATATTGTTTATAACTTAAGATGTATAGATCAGATCATGAAAATCTACAGATGTAATAACAGTTTGTAAAGGTTACGGTTTTTGAAATAGAAGGAATTGATGTATTAATTGGTATCAAAGCAAGGTTGTATACATTAGTTTTGAATAAAGGTTGTAAATATTGAGATGATGTGTAGTACCGTGACGCACCAGACCCAAGATTGAAGGGACCCGAATTTGGGGGCGTTACATGAGAAATCCTCTCTAACCATCCATAATCCCAAAAATAGGATCCAAACACCTCTAGATATGATCTCGGAAGATAGGAGAGCCTCAAATGAAGAATTAACTAGAAACAAACAAAGCCCAAGCACAATAATTTACAAAATAATCTTGATCTAAGCTAGATCTAGGCTAGACCTAGTATAAAAATGAGAAATTTAACCTTGGGAGTGATAGATTCTTCCTCCTTAAGCTTTGTATGGAAGGCTTGACTCTAGATTGGTAGGAGATTTGATGAAAAAAACTAGATCTAGATTGGATTTAGAGAAGTTTTTCCCTTCCTTTCTCTATTTTTGTCTCTAGATAACATTGCCTTATATAGGCACCCTAGGCGGCAGCCCTAGGGCGGTGATGAGTGGGTTTTATACCTATTTTTAATTATCTTTAACTTGATAATTTGCAAGTTCTTAAGTATTTTAAATTATTTTTATGTATTTATAGTGTTTTTATGATATTTTGTAGGAAGAAGCAAGGAAACGCACTTCGGACATCTTTTAAAGTAAAATATGCAGGCAAATACAAGAAGGAAAGATTGAAGGGCTTTTAACACCAAGTTTGATATGTGATCATGGGCTGGAACATAGATTTTATTGTAGATCTCGTCGCGTTTTCGATTTGATAGGTGGCACGTCCCATAACTCTTCCTGGATCAAAAGTTATAGTCGTTTTACAAACAGATGCCGAAGTAGAATTTTGCCTGGCACGGCCGCGCTAGTTGCTAGTTCATTTTAGGCGCGGTAGCGCCATAACACTTGAAAGTTCATTTTTTTGGCATGACAGTGCTAGAAACATGAAGGAAAACGGTGTTGTAGTGACCGAGTCGCGGCCAGACCAAGTTTTGATACGTTTTTGCATGTTTTAACTCCAAATTAGATTGTTTTTCCTCTTAACCTAGGGATTGGACTTGTAACCTATAAATACATAATGTGAGGCATAGAATTGAGGGATATTAGGAGTAATATGAGTAGATTAGAATAGTTAGGAGTAGATATATAATTAGAAGCAAGGCTTTCATCAGATTTGAAGAAGAATTCAAAGGAATGATTGTAAAGATTGAAAACTAAAGTTATTGCGCATAAATACAGATTCTTATCTCTTCCCTTTTCCTTTAATTTTTGTATTATGAACATGATGGATTATCTTATTAATTTGATTTCTTTTTCAATTATGGGCTAATTTTTAATTAAGATTGCAATTGAACCCAATGTATAGTTTTAATTAATTTACTTCTTTGTTGATTGTTATTAATTATAATTGGATTGTCTATTATATCTTGTGCTTAAAATTTTATTTACTTGATCAGTAATTAGCGTGGTAATCTAGATAAAATTAAGAGATAGAGTATAGGTTTAGACTTGGGTATAATAGCATATGATTGTATTTTCTGCATGAGATGGAATTCATGATTTGTGTATAGGATAGAAATATAACTATATACCATATGTAATCTAAAAAGAATCTGTGACACCCCCAAATCCGGGTACTTCAATTCCACAGATTTGGTGCTCACTATTCTTCACATTCACAACTAACTATCCACGATAAAGGATAATAACAATAATAAACTTAATAAACAATACTCCCGTTAAAGGGTTACATAATTAGTACGAAATCCCAAGTCATCTAACCTTTATTACATCATTTGTGGAAATAACATATAATAACATTTAAGTCTTATTACATAAGCTTTATTAAATAATAGTATGTTATTCTTCATTATTTGCTCATCTTGCCCTTGCCCTTGCCCTTACTAGTGGACGGCTCATCTGGCTTCTCAGTCTTAGCTGTAATGTTTAATGCAAGGGTGAGCAAAACAATTGCCCATCAGGGTAACAATAACAAGAATAACATCGAAATAAGAAATATATGGACTTTAATTAAATAACATAATCTTTAATGAGTCAGACAACGATAAACAAGAACTGATAGCTCAATAGAAAGTTCGGCTTTTGAATTAAGATTTGAAAACAAGATCAAAAGTACATCTGAGGGTCACAAGACCACGAACTATGTCCTAGGTTAGCAAGTATCTCTACTTTAACCTTTAACGGTCTTATAGACTATGGACCATCCATCTCATACTTCGGGGGATCAGCACTTCGTACAATGTATTGTTCACAAATATTTTAACTCTATTGCGTATATGTAATCCCCTATATTAGGGTTGTTCATCTCAGCATTAAACTTAAAATCCGCACCAAAGGAAGTTTGGTTCGGAATAGCTTCAATAGAAATTCTGGATTTTAGAATGCTCATCAACTATGGACTAATCGAATCAATAAGGGTTCACTAGCCATTTAAAAGTTTGATAACAAAATAATCTCATTCAAGACGCTCAAACAAATCATGATTCGATAAGAGATAAAGTCTCATCGGTTCATAATTGAATAAACATCGTCTACCAAAGTAATGCTTTCGGAAGAATTAGAAAGCTTTATTTAAGAACATAGACATTGAACCAAATTAAGAAATCTCCCTGAATAATAAAGCAGCAAGGGTTAGGAAAACTTGCTCAATGAAAAAGTAGAGTTAAGAAACTTGCCTCGTGCGTAATCTACACAATCACAACTTACGTTCACCAAATGTCCTACATACCATTAGGATCACAATATAAATTAGTTACATTGCAACTAACTTCATTGGTTTATATTATCATTCTAGTCAAGTTTATTAACTTAGTTCAAGATTTGAATACCCTATTTATTCATAAATTTGAACTTCCTTGCTTGGTTACAACATAAGACATGGTGTTTGGATAACACCTTCATTTCTTACAAACTTCGAATTACAAACTTCTATAGATTCCAAATTTATAATTAGCAACATTATCTATATGATTATAATCTGATATTACACCTTTTTATGTGTTTTAAGCTTCCTTACAATCATTAAAGTAGGTTAGAGTAACATCATCCCAGCTGATCATGCAACAGCTCCTTATTGGGTCTGTTCTGCATATGGCGCTGCTACGCCACTTTTATACTAGGAACACGCGCGGCCGTGCGGCAGCGCCTAATCTATGCTATTGTCCAGCGCAGCCGCGCTGGACATCAGAACCAGTTTCCAGACGCGATTGCAGACTATGTTCTTAAACCAAAAACTCACGTATTCTTCACTTAAGGTCCAAATTAACCAATCACGGATGCAATACACCAAATAAACACAAAACTTAACATCTACAAAGCCATTTCAACATCTCAAAACACCAATTAACCCATACTACGGATTAAAAATTCAGTGTTCATGCTAATTTTATAAATTTTGACACATTTAGCGTAATTGATCGGTATGAACTCATTATTCAACCATTTCGATCCATTAAACTTGCATTCTTTTCGTATTTTAGCGAATTACAAAAAACAACTATAAATTTCAATTTTTAAGCATGAATTGACCATCAACTATAGACCCAAAACAGACCATATGAACACTGTGAAACCAAAAAGTCTAATTATTTTATTCCATGCTTATACACGAATTTTAATTATTGAAAACCATTCACAGACGCCAAATAATAGATTATATACACTTATTAACATACACAATCAACATACCATCAAATCTTAGCAATTTAGTTCATCGAGAATTATCACAGAGAAGTAATTTTAAAGAAAACATGAACCAAAAACTTAGGAATTTGTTTATTACCTTCAACTCTCTTTTGGACTTAGAATAAGGTGGTTTGATTTTCTTCTTCTTCCTTTTGATTCTCTCAAGCTTGCTCTCACTTTCACAGTACTTCTCTCAATTCTTTTCCCTCTGCAAAACTCTTCTCTTTGTTTTTCTTTCTTTTCTAAGCTTAATAAATAAACTGATACCCTATATTTAATTTTAACGTAAAACCCACTTAAGGCCTTGACAGTTACCAAATTCAAACTTCAGCTGTTTCATCAGTTAACAAAACCAAAGGTTACCAAGCCTTGTTTGGCTAGTACACCAAACAACCTCTATTTAATTATTTTAATAATCCTTTTATAATATGGTTCAATTATCACACTTTAATTTAATTAAACTTATTAATTAATAAATTCAATTAAACTTTACTAATAAAATTATAACTTCTATTTAGCCAAATACAACTTTATTCAATAAATCCTTCTATTCAAATAATTCATTCTATTCAAGTAAATCATTAATCATCTAATTTAATTATTAAATTAAATTAGAATAAACATAAAATCATCACACAAATAACAATTAACATAATTTCACTCAAATAAATTATTCCACAATAATTTCCATCAAATTTTATTTAAATAAATATTTTAATTAACTATGAAAATCACATTTGTTACATCTTTCCCTGCTTAAAAGGATTTTGTCCCCAGAATCATAATGCAATTAATTCTTCTGTTACATTCCTCTCTTCTTAAAAGATTTTGTCCCCAGAATCGCTATACAAAGACTAAGCAAATAAATGAGGATAGTTTTTCATCATTTTATCCTCGAGTTCCCACGTAGCTTCCTCAGCATTGTGGTTCCTCCAGATTACCTTAACAGAAGGCATAACTTTATTTCTAAGAACTTGTTCTTTCCGGTCGATTATTTGAACAGGGACTTCTTCATATGATAAATCTTTCTCAACTTGTAATGGTTCATGCTCTATAACATGTTTATAGTCAAACTTGTATGGTCGTAGCACAGAAACATGGAAACCATTGTGAATGTGCTCTAACTCTGGAGGTAAAGCTACTTCATAAGCTACCTCTCCTATTCTCCTCAGCACCTCAAAAGGTCCAATGAACCTCGGACTCAGCTTTCCCTTTTTGCCAAATCTTATCTTCCCCTTCCAGGGAGATACTTCCAAGAAAACAAAACTTCTGACATAAATTCTCTCTGCTGCCGATGTTGGTCCGCATATTTCTTCTGTCTATCTTGAGCAGCTAATAGTCTTGCTCTTATAATTTTGACGATCTCTGCAGTTTGTTGTACTAATTCAGGTCCTAATAGTCGGCGTTCACCAATTTCATCCCAGCATAGTGGAGTCCTCCACTTTCTTCCATATAACGCTTCATAAGGCGGCATGCCAATACTCGCGTGATAGTTGTTATTGTAAGCGAACTCAACTAGTGATAAATGGTCGTCCTAATTTTCTTTGAAATCCATGACACAAGCTCTCAACATATCTTCCAATGTTTGGATCATTCTTTTTCTTTGTCCATCGGTTTGAGGATGGTATGCCATACTCATTCTCAATTGTGTTCCCAGGCGTTCTTGCAAACTTTTCCAAAAATTTGATGTAAAGCACAGATCTCGGTCTGACACAATTGACACTAGAACACCGTGCCTTAAAATAATTTCTCTAACATATAACTTTGCCAATTGATCTAAATTAAATCTAATCTTGATTGGCAAGAAATGTGTTGATTTTGTCAGTTGATCCACGATTACCCATATCGCATCATAACCCTTTTGAGTAGTTGGAAGACCTACCACGAAATCCATCGTAATATGTTCTCACTTCCATTCTGGTATTCCTAATGGTTGCAACAAACCACTCGGTCTTTGATGCTCTCCTTTGACTTTCTGACACGTTAAACACCTTGCAACACACTCAGTAACTTCCCTCTTCATATTTGGCCACCAGAAATGTTGTCGAAGATCCTGGTACACTTTTATACTCCCCGGGTGAATCGAATATCTCGAGCTATGAGCTTCGCTCAAAATTTCATCTCTGACTTCTTGTACTGGTGGAACCCAGATTCTGCCTTCAAATCTCAACAACCCTTCAGTATCGATTTTGAATTTCACCTTTTCACCTTCAGACACACTTTTTCTTATCTTCTCACACTCTTTATCTTGGAGTTGTGCTTCTTTCACTTTTTCCACTAAGGTTGGACGGGTCTCTATCTGGAATAATTTCTCATCCTTCTCCTTCGGATACTTTACCTCTAACTCTAGCTTTGCCATCTCTGAGATTAGCTTCTCCTGGGTAGTTAACGTAAATAGCTTCTCTCGACCCTTCCTGCTTAATGCATCGGAAACGACATTCGCTTTACCCAGATTATAAAGAATTTCGTAGTCGTAGTCTTTAATAAGATCCAACCACCTCCTCTGACGCATATTCAGGTCCTTCTGTGTGAAATATATTTCAGACTTTTATGGTCTGTATATATCTCACACTTCTCCCCATAAAGATAGTGCCTCCAAATCTTCAAAGCAAAAACCACCGCGGCTAACTCCAAATCATGGGTCGGATACCCTTTTTCATAATCTTTTAACTATCGCGATGCATACGCAATGACCTTGCCGTTCTACATAAGCACACAGCCTAGGCCCTTATCCGATGCGTCGTTATACACCACAAAATTCCATGTATTATCCGGCAAAGACAACACAGGTGTCGTACTTAATCTTTTCTTCAATTCCTACAAACTTTCTTCGCATTTTTCTGACCATATAAACTTTGTAACGAACGAGATTTTTATATTTGATCTTTAAATATTTATTGAATTAAATAAATATTTGTGTCGATTTATCTATTGAGTAAAACATATATTTGATGAAATTGTTGTATATTAATTTAATTAAATGTGTTATATTAATTATATTAATGTGAAATAATTTTATAATGCAAAGTGTGGATTTAATTGGGATAATTAAATTAAATGAGTTGTTTATTAATTGTGATGTTGTTCTAATTAATTTAATAATTAATTATAGGTTTATTGATTTGTCATAATTAAATAAATGAGAATTTTTATTATGTGATTATTTGATTTAATGAGTAGTAGTGGCTTTTATTTAATTGTAGATAAATAATATAATTTGATTATTAAAGTGTGACAAATAAACTTTATAATAAGTAAGTTAATTAAAATAAACCTAAAAGGAGCCTTTTAAAGGCCAACCAAACATAGCATTGAGAACATGGGATCAGTTAAGGCCATAATGCGCTTAACTGATACCCACGTATATCAGTTACCATGTATGTACTTCATCAGTCAGTTCTTTCATAAGGCTAAAACACGGACAGAGAAAAAGAGAGAGTTTTGAGAAAATTTGAGAATTGAAAGAAGAATTCCCATCATCTAGCAATCTAAACAATTAATCAAAGGTAATCTCTTGATTCAAACTTTAAAATTATGTTTTCTTTTAGTTTTCTCCATGAACGTATATTTTAAGTTTTCTGTCAATTGAGTTTCATGAGTAAATTATTGAACAATTGATTGTAATCATTAATATGCATGTATGAATCATTATATGATGTTTATAAACTATTTTAGAGTAATAAATCTATAGAATTATGTTTTAATTAGAATTTTGAAATTTATAGAGAAACAATGTTTGAATATGGCTTAAATGTATGAAAAATTTATGTTTAAATTGCATATTAAACGGTACATTGATGATTGATTATGTTTATACATGTAGAAACGAAAAGAATGAAAGTTAAACGGATTAATTTGGTTAAGAAATGAGTTCATAGTGATTGATTACGCTAAATGTGTCAAAATATGAAAATAAAATATGAATAGTGAATTTTAGCCTTTTAAATTGGTTGTTTAGGTTGTTTATGATGTTAAAATTATTGTGTAAATGATGGGTTTTAGTTTTATAACAAGTATAATGTCTGGGTATGTTTAATTTGTTGATTGAGAGAAGAAATTAGGAGAAATTGGTCTGTTTTTCACTGTTCGCGAAGAATAGAGAAGTTTGGGTCTAGGTCGCGGCGCAGCAGCACCGCTGGATAGCTATAATTGGGCGCAGCAGCGCCAATATTAGGCATAACCCAGCCGCAACAGTGCCGGGTTCGTTGGGTTCGGGTCAGGGCAGCGCAGCAGCGTCGGCATAAGGCTAAAACGCGGCGCAGCAACGCCGGTTTGGGTCGGGTTGGTCCTGCCAGGTCGGGTCTGCCAGAAAATGAAATTTTTTCAGATTTCTGAAATAAAATAATTTCGCACATATGATGCAATATGTTATGCATATAGTAAAGATAATAAGGCATTAAGAATATGAGTTATGAAGTAACTAAACGATTACTTTGAATTAAACTATGAGTATTAATTGTTCAATGTGACTTGAATGTATAGGTTACTTAAAGAGCAAATAGATAATATTAGTTGTAGCAGACACACGAGGCAAGTTCTTAAACCCAATTTCTCTTGTATGCAAGTTTTCTATTTTTAATCTTCTTATTGCATTGAAACCAAGTTTCTAAACCTTATTTTTACATTGAGCAAGTTCATAAATCATATACTTATGTTGATCAAGTTTCTTATTCTTGATTATCCAATTATATAACTCTGATTGAGATGTTCTAATTCTTTTAAAACAATACTTCGGTTATACAATGTTTGTTCAATTGTATACCTTAAAATTCATTATACGATTGAAATATCAATTATATTATTGAACCTTGATTGACTAGCGAACCCTTATTGATTCGACTAGCCCATAGTTGATGAGCGTTCTAAATTCCAAAACTGTTATTGAAGTTAATCCAAACCAAACTTCCTTTGGTGCAGACTTTGATGTACTGAGATGAACAACCCTTTATAGGGGATTATATTTACGCGTTAGTGTTAAGATGTTGTGCATATACATAGTCTGATCCCCCTAAGTACGAGAACTAAGGTCCATATAGTATTACGACTGTTAAAGGTTTAAAGTAGAAATACTTGATAATCTAGCACATAGTTCATGGTCTTATGACCCTCAGATGTTCTTTTGATTCTTATTTCTAATCTTGATTCAAAAGTCGAGCTTGCAATTACCCTGTATCCATTGATTATTCGCATGTTATTATTATTGTTATTATTTCACTTGCTGGGCAATTATTGCTCACTCTTGCATAATAACATTGCAGCTAAGGTTGAAAAAGTTGATGAACTATCTTCTAGTAAGGGAAAAGGCAAGGCGAACAAGTGATGAAGACTTGTTTGATTTATTTGAAAGATGTTTATGTAATAGACCTATGTTATTTATGTTATGTTTCTGCATTGATGTTTTATTTAAGGTTAGATGACCTGGGATTGATGTTATTATGATATTGTAACCCTCTAAGGGAAGGATTTCTATTTCAGTTAAGAGTTTTCATTCATATATTTTATGGGTAGTTAGATGTGATGTGATTTATTTGGATAGTGAACACCAAATCCTGTGAAAATGAAGTACCCGGATTTTGGGGTGTCACAGGTTGGTATCAGAGCTATAGGTTATGAACCTTATGTGGGGAAACCTTAGGGTAGTAACCTTTTAGGAGACAGAAAACATAGTGGTGATAAACTTTTATCGAGTTCTAAAGAATTCATTAAAGATAATAAAAGACTTTATGTGCTATGTGTTTATGTGTTAACAACCTATGTGCCGCGAGTGGTATCGAGTATTAATTAAAACTTGAACTTTGCTGTCAGGATATCAAATATTGGAGGATTCAGCCAGCCTAGGGAGGTTGAGCCCCGAGTAGCTAGAGAGGAGGAGCCCCATGATATCCATGTTATCCGGGAGCAGTTGATACATAGAGAGCCATCTTCGTTGATCATTGTTGTGGGTCAGGAGCATGAGCCTAAGTTTGATCCAAAGGAGGATTCTGAGGAGGTTGAGATAGAGGCTGAGGAGGAGGATGAAGATCCCGAGGAGGTACCCCTTACCTCTATCGATGTCGAGATGTATGATGCACTATATGACTGTACCATAGAGTTACAGGATAGAATCATAGATTTGGAGAGACTGGCAAATATGCGTCAGACTGCTATAGAACAGAAGAATGAGAAGATTGAGGAACTGAATGTACATCTTGGAGACGTGGAATGGAAGCTAGTTCAGGTAGAGAGTCAAAAGGAAGAGTTATTGGCTGAGAATGAGAAGATAAAGCTTGAAATTGAGAAATTGAAGGATGACCTGAGTGAAGAGTCAGCGGAACGTGCTAGAGAAGAAGACGCCTGGATGAAGGCCTCTCGACGTGCAGAAATTTCTGAAGAAGGTGAGCGAGTAAAGAAGGCTAACATTGAGGAGACGGACTACGCATTTCAGACAACAATTGACAAGGCCCAAGATCGAGTTCTTCACTATCCAGTTCAGTTCGAGGATTTGCCATGGTACATGTTAGATCGCAGGACGATGTTCCGTATTATGGAGGAAGAACGCAGAAAGGCAGTTCGACGCCTTAGTTGGTCGTGATAGGAAAAGTATTGAAATATGTGAATATTTATGGTAGTTAGTAATGTAAATTCCAACGTGATTATAAACAATGGAATATGATTATTTAATCCTGAAGATTCTTTGATCTCGGGATAGTTGATGTAAATAGCAGTGAAGCTATCTTTCTATGTTTAAAACTTTTGAATGAATGAAATATCAAAGTTTATTTGAATATGTTATGTGTTAAGTGTTAAGCTTGAGTTGTTCAAGTTAAGTATTAAACGCTTAAGAAATTGAGTAATGATCGAATAAGCGTATACTCTTAAACAGAAAATACCACCGAGACGCCAACCACGTCAACAAGCTCAGGAAAGCTCTACTAATAATAACAACAATGATGCCAATGCTAATTCTGTACAGCAATTGGTAAACCTTTTAGCTGGAGCACTTGCGAATCAACCGCAAACTCCACTAGTTACGTCATTTAAGGATTTTAAAGCGGTAGGACCGCCAGAGTTTAGGGGTTCCATGAACCCAATCGAAGCCCAAACCTGGGGATGAAAATGGAGAAGGTATTCATCGTTGCTAGGGTTAGTGATGACCAAAAGACTGCTTTCACAACGTTCATGCTTAAGTCAGAGGCCAGCTACTGGTGGCAAGCGAATAAGGTTCGAGGAGGTCAGGGTGTAATCACATGGGATAGGTTCAAAGAGATGTTCTTTGAGATGTACTTTCCGACAAGCTCGCGTAATCAGATAGAGATTCAATTCCTGGAGCTGAAATAGGGTACCATGTCTGTACCAGAATACGCTGCAAAGTTCAATGAGTTGGCTAGGTTCGCAACCTATTAGGTGAATACCGATGAGAGGAAGGCGCGAAGATTTGAACAGGGGTTAAAGTCATGGTTGTATAGCAAGGTGTCAATGTTCCAATTGAACACTTTTGCAGGAGTTTTGGAGAAGGCGATTATCGCGGAAGGAGGAAGTGACGCTCTGACTAAGTATAACCAAGAGCAGAAGAAGAAAAAGAGTGAAAATGAGAATAACAAGGGTAGTGGTAGTAATAATGGTGGTCACAATCAGAAGAGGAAGTGGAATGACAGTGGGTCTACTAGGAATCAACAGGGAGGTCAGAAGAAGAAAGTGGAGGCGTGTGTTACCTGCGGGAAGAATCATGTGGGAATATGCCTGAAGGGGAAGAGGGTTTGCTACAATTGTGGCGAGGAAGGTCACATAGCACCAAATTGTCCTAATCCTAAGAAGGGTGCATGCTTTACTTGTAGGTCAAAGGATCATCTGGTTAGGAATTGCCCCAAGAAGGCAGTAGGAGGAACAAGAGCAAGAGGGAGTAAGGGAAACAGTGGTTGTAGCACGTTAACCATAACTGGATCAGCACCGACAAACCGACCTACCGCCAGAACTTTCAACATGACCATGCAGGACGCTGTGCAGTCACGAGATGTGGTGTCAGGTATCATTCCGATCAATAATATAAATGCTTATGTATTGTTTGATTCGGGTGCTACTTGCTCATTTATATCCGATGACTTTGCTAAGAATCTAGATTTGCCTAAGGAGGAATTAGATCACCCTTTGAACATAGAAATTGCGAATAGGGAGATAATTCATGTTAGGTTTGTACACAAGAACTGTAAGGTGGACATTAAGGGAAACATGATGACTGTAGATCTGATCCCAATTAAACTTGGGGAATTTGACGTTATTTTGGGAATGGATTGGCTATTCAATTATGGGGCGATAATTGATTGCAAAGGAAGTGTATTAGCCTTATGACTCCGTCAAAGGTAGTATTTTATGGTAGCAAGTCGCCTAGGCAAGCGAGTTGTCTGACGATAATGCAGGCCAGGAAGTTGTTGAGACAAGGTTGTGTGGGATACTTAGCCTACATAGTCGATACACGAAAAGAGAGTCCAAAATTAGAAGAGATACCTGTCATAAGAGATTTTATAGACATATTTCCAGATGAGTTGCCAGGACTTCCGCCAGACAGGGAAGTGGAATTTGTAATCGATTTGGCATCAGGAACTGCCCCTATATCGAAGGCTCCGTACCGTATGGCTCCAGTAGAGATGAAAGAATTAATGGTGCAACTACAAGAACTTTTAGACAAGAAGTATATCCAGCCGAGCATATCGTCGTGGGGAGCACCGGTGTTATTTGTCAAGAAGAAGGACGGATCGATGCGACTTTGCATTGATTACAGAGAGTTGAACAAGGTCACGATTAAAAATAAATACCTGTTGCCAAGGATCGATGACTTGTTTGATCAATTGAAAGGAGCCAGGTATTTCTCGAAGATAGATTTGAGAAGTGGTTATCATCAGTTAAAGGTAAGAAAGGAAGATGTACCGAAGACAGCGTTCAGTACTCGTTATGGTCACTACGAGTTTCTGGTGATGTCATTTGGTCTAACGAATGTTCCTGCAGCATTCATGGACCTAATGAACAGGGTGTTTAAGCCGTTTTTGGATAAGTTTGTAGTAGTGTTCATCGATGATATTCTAGTATATTCCAAAACCAAGGAAGAGTATATAGAGCATTTGAAGGCGACATTGGAAGCATTAAGAAGAGAGAAGTTGTACGCTAAGTTTTCAAAATGTGAATTCTGGATAGAGCGGGTGCAATTTCTTGGACATGTGATTGACAAGGATGGGATTTCGGTAGATCCATCAAAGGTTGAAGTTGTGCTTAACTGGGATCAGCCGAAAACACCGTCAGAAGTAAGGAGTTTCCTAGGATTGGTAGGTTATTACAGAAGATTTATTCAGGATTTTTCCAAAATTGCGACTCTGTTAACGAATTTGACTAGGAAGGCGGTGAAGTTCGTTTGGACGGAAAAGTGTGAGGAAAGTTTTCAAGAATTAAAGAGAAAGTTGAGTACGGCACATGTTGTCTTTACCGGATAACACAGAAAATTTTGTGGTGTACAGTGATGCGTCGCATAAAGGATTAGGCTGTATGCTTATGCAGAATGGTAAGGTCATTGCGTATGCATCACGACAATTAAAGGACTAGGAGAAGGGGTATCTTACCCATGATTTAGAATTGGTCGCGGTAGTGTTTGCTTTGAAAATCTGGAGACACTATCTTTACGGGGAGAAATGTGAAATATATACAGACCATAAGTGTGACAAACGAGAATCTTGTAACTTAATTTGAATATTTATTGATTGAATAAATATTCTTCGATGATTTGATTGTTGAGTTAATTGATTAATTGATGAAATTGTGGTAGATTAATTTAATTATATGTGTCACATTAATTATATTAATGTGAAGAATTTTTATATTTAAAGTATGTGTTTAAGTAAATTTATTTGATTAAATGCACTATTTAAATAAATATAATGTTATTTCTAATTAATTTAATTATTAATTAGAGATTTAATTATTTGTCATTACTAATAAATAAGAATTTTATTTATGTGACAATGTGATTTAATGTAGTATTATTCT
Organism: Aralia elata; assembly: GCA_034770075.1. Taxonomy (NCBI): domain Eukaryota; kingdom Viridiplantae; phylum Streptophyta; class Magnoliopsida; order Apiales; family Araliaceae; genus Aralia; species Aralia elata. The sequence continues at coordinate 53,161,643 of CM068378.1, forward strand.
ATTTTATTTATTTGATTTTAGTAAGATTATTTAGTTGATCAAAGTGTGACATGAAACTATATAATAAGTAGTTTATTAAAATAAATGAGAAAGTAGGAATAAGTGTGCTTACCAAACGAAGCCTTAGTGGGGGTTGGAGTCAGTTAACCCATGATGGGATTAACTGACACCCACTCATCAGACTAAATTCAATTCACGTATTTTATTATCATTATTTCCTAAGTCTAATCAGAGAAATACAAAGAGAAAAAGAGAGAATTTGAGAGGAATTAGAGAATTTAGAAGAGTTCTATTCAATTGTTGCACAGTTAAAGCATTTAATCAGAGGTAATTCTTGATTTTAACCTTTAATTTATGTTTTTTTAAATTTCTCCATGAATGCATGTTCTGAGTTCTCTGTAAACCAAATTGTATGGCTAAATCTTTAAATAATTTGATGTTAGATGTTAGTAAGCATGTATTTATGTGTTTTATATGATTTAAATATGATTTAGAGTAATTTAATCCGTGAAATTTCGTTTATATGAGAATTCAGAAAGTTACAGAGTAGTACATTGTACGAACATGGTTTGAATGTATGAAATTAAAGTCTGTGTTGCTAGTTAATTGGATAAATTGATGACTTACTTTGATTATGCATGTATAAATGAAGAAAACAAGTTTTAAACGGTTCAATTTGGTTGTATAACGAACCTGTTATGTGTGATTTTATAGAAATTGTAGAAACTTTGATAAATTGATAAGAAACCTCAAATTTGATTCTTAGATTCATGATTTATGTGATTTAAGTTGTTAGAATTATGCTAGAAGGCTTGGGTAACAATTATTTATTTATTATAATGTCTGGGTATGTTTAATTTGACGATTAGAATAACAAGATTGGAAATTTTGGCTTGTTTCTGCGTTCTTCGCGAACTGCAGAAACTGGAATTCGTGATTCTCGCCCCGACGAGAATTTTGTGAAGGAAATTCTCGCCCCGGCGAGAATTTTGTGAAGAAATTCCTCGCCCCGACGAGAATTTTGTGAAGGGATTCCTCGCCCCGGCGAAGAATTAAAAAAAAAGAGTAAAAAGACGAGATTAAAAATTTTCTTCTTTCTTTGAGATCATGTTATGATATCGCAGATATACCTAAAGCTTAGCCTAAGGTATAAAATGAATACTAAAATACTGTAATGGGTGGTAAGCATATACCACTAATTGTTCGGTGGCAATTGAGTTATTAAAAATGGAATTTTGGATGAGAATGAGTTCTGAAGTGTTTATAATACTATAACTAATTATTGTTACTGTTTTATAAATGAAATGTATAGGTTGATTAGAGAACGTGAGTCTTAAATTTATAGTCTACGCACGAGGCAAGTATCTTATCCCTACTTTTACATTTATGCAAGTCTTCTACCTTGATTTCAATCACGCAAGTTCCTGAATTTAATTCTCGTACCATATATGTTTCATGATGCTACTATTTACTCGAGCAAATTATTATTTCTATTCCATTCAATTTCATGGATTCAATGAGACATTTTAAATCCCTCTTTGTAATGCTTCAGTTATATAGAATGTATTCAATCGTACCTTTTGTGAGATTTAGTTTTGATTCTCGAATTATACCTTTTGAACCTTGATTGACTAGCGAACCCTTATTGATTCGACTAGTCCATAGTTGATGAGCGTTCTAAATTCTAGAAACGTTATTGAAGTAAATCCAAACCAAACTTCCTTTGGTGCGGACTCCGATGTCAAACTGAGATGAACAACCCTTATACAGGGGATTTTATTTACGCAATAGCGTTAAGATGTTGTGCACATACATGGTACAAAGGGCTGATCCCCCTGAGTACGAGAAGCAAGGTCCATATAGTCTTACGACTGTTAAAGGTTTAAAGTAGAAATACTTGATAACCTGGGACATAGTTCGTGGTCTTAAGACCCTCAGACGTTCTTTGTATCTTATCTTATATTCTTGAACTCAAAGCTGAATCTTTGAATATTCGATATCCATTAATTATTTCGCATGTTATTATTAATGTCGTTGTTGTACTTGCTGGGCAATCGTTGCTCACCCTTGCATAATAACATTGCAGCTAAAGTTGAAAGAACTGATGAGCCATCCACTAGTAAGGGCAAAGGAAAAGCAAACAAGTGATGAAGACTTGTTGTTATTTGTTTTAAAGATGTTTATGTAATAGACTTAATTTATGTTTCCGCACTATTGTGTATTTAAGGTTAGATGACCTGGGATTTATTTATGATGATGTTGTAACCCTTAATGGGAGATTTCTATGTTTATTAAGAGTTTTCATTTATATTTGAATGGGTAGTTAGATGTGATATGATGTTTTTTTTTGGATTGTGAACACCAAATCCTGAGGAAACGAAGTACCCGGATTTGGGGGTGTCACAATAAGAGTCTGAAATATATTTTCACACAGAAGGACCTAAACATGCGACAGAGGAAGTGGTTAGAATTGATAAAGGACTATGACTGCAAAATTTTATACCGTCCGGGTAAAGTGAACGTTGTGGCTGACGCCTTAAGTAGAAAGGGTCGGGAAAAGCTGTTTAGGTTAACCGCTCAGGAGGAGCTAATTACAACAATGGCAAAATAGGAGTTGTAGGTGAAATATCCTGAGGCGTCTGATGAAAAATTGTTTCAAATGGGACCTGGCCTAACTTTGGTGGATAAGGTTAAGGAAGCACAATTTCAGGATGAAGAATGTGAGAAAATCAGGAAAAGAATATCTGAAGGTGACGAAGTGAAATTCAAAGTTGATATTGAAGCATTATTGAGATTTGAAGGACGAATTTGGGTTCTGCCAGTACCAGAGGCTAAGGAGGAAATTTTAAGCGAGGCTCATAATTCAAGATATTCGATTCATCCAAGAAGTACGAAGATGTACCAGGATCTCCGACAGCATTTCTGATGGTCGAATCTGAAAATGGACGTTGTAGATTATGTAGCTAGGTGTTTGACATGTCAGAAAGTTAAAGCAGAACATCAAAGGCCGAGTGGGTTACTACAACCGTTAGAAATCCCAGAATGGAAATGGGAACATATCACAATGGATTTCGTAGTAGGTCTTCCGACGACTCAAAAAGGGTTTAACGTAGTTTGGGTTATCGTAGATCGACTGGCAAAATCAGCATATTTCTTACCGATCAAGATCAGATTTAACCTAGATCAATTGGCGAAATTGTATGTAAAGGAGGTTGTTTCTAGGCACGGTGTTCCAATATCTATTGTTTCAGATAGGGATCCGCGATTCACATCGAACTTCTGGAAGCACCTACAGGAATGCATGGGAACGCAGTTACGTATGAGTACGGCATATCATCCACCAACCGATGGACAGAGCGAAATAACGATTCAGACATTGGAAGACATTTTAAAAGCTTGCATCATGGATTTCAAAGGGAATTGGGACGATCATCTACTATTGGTGGCAATAACAGTTATCATGCAAGTATTGGCATGCCGCCTTATGAAGCGTTGTACAGTAGAAAGTGCAGAACTCCATTATGCTGGGATGAAGTTGGTGAACGTCAATTGCTAGGACCAGAACTGGTACAACAGACTGCCAAAATCATCAAAGTGATCAGGGCGAGATTGATAGCTGCTCAGGATAGGGAAAAGAAATATGTCGATCAACACCGCAAGAATCGAGAATTTGAAACTGGTAACTTCGTTTTCTTGAAAGTGTCTCCTTGGAAGGGGAAAATTTGTTTTGGTATGAAGGGAAAACTGAGCCCGAGGTTCATTAGACCCTTTGAAGTGTTACGGAGAATTGGTGAAGTCGCGTATGAGGTAGCCTTACCTCAGCGTTAGAACATATCCACAATATTTTTCATGTTTCGGTGTTACGACCATACAAACCCGACTACAAGCATGTTATAGAATATGAACCCCTGCTGTTTGAAAAAGATTTATCTTACGAGGAAGTGCCTGTTAAGATAGTTTCCTGGAAAGAGCAAGTACTCAAAAATAAAGGTATACCTTCTATTAAGGTGATCTAAAGGAACCACAACGCTGAAGAAGCTACGTGGGAACTCGAAGATCAGATGATGAAAAATTATCCTCAGTTATTTGCTTAGTCTATGTGTAGTGATTCTGGAGACAGAATCTTTGTAAGGAAAGGAATGTAACAGGACGAATTAATTGAGTCGTGATTCTGGGGACAGAATCCTTTTAAATGGGGAAAGATGTAACGAACGAGATTTTTATATTTGATCTTTAAATATTTATTGAATTAAATAAATATTGTGTCAATTTATCTATTAAGTAAAATATATATTTGATGAAATTGTTGTATATTAATTTAATTAAATGTGTTATATTGATTGTATTAATGTGAAATAATTTTATAATGCAAAGTGTAAATTTAATTGAGATAATTAAATTAAATGAGTTATTTATTAATTGTGATGTTGTTCTAATTAATTTAATAATTAATTAAAGGATTATTGATTTGTCATAACTAAATAAATGAGAATTTTTATCATGTGATTATTTGATTTAATGAGTAGTAGTGGCTTTTATTTAATTGTAGATAAATAATATAATTTGATTATTAAAGTGTGACAAATAAACTTTATAATAAGTAAGTTAATTAAAATAAACCTAAAAGGAGCCTTTTAAAGGCCAACCAAACATGGCCTTGAGAACATAGGATCAGTTCAGGCCATAATGCGCTTAACTGATACCCACGCATATCAGTTAGCATGTACGTACTTCATCAGTCAGTTCTTTCATAAGGCTAAAATACAGAAAGAAAAAGAGAGAGAGAGAGAGAGTTTTGAGAAAATTTGAGAATTGGAAGAAGAATTCCCATCATCTAGCAATCTAAACAATTAATCAAAGGTAATCTCTTGATTCAAACTTTAAAATTATGTTTTCTTTTAGTTTTCTCCATGAACGTATATTTTAAGTTTTCTGTCAATTGAGTTTCATGAGTAAATTGTTGAACAGTTGATTGTAAACATTAATATGTATGTATGAATCATTATATGATGTTTATAAACTGTTTTAGAGTAACAAATCCATGGAATTATGTTTTAATTAGAATTTTGAAATTTATAGAGAAACAATGTTTGAATATGGCTTAAATGTATGAAAAATTTATGTTTAAGTTGCATATTAAACGGTAAATTGATGATTGATTATGTTTATACATGTAGAAACGAAAAGAATGAAAGTTAAATGGATTAATTTGGTGAAGAAACGAGTTCATAGTGAATGATTACGCTAAATGTGTCAAAATATGAAAATAAAATATGAACAGTGAATTTTGACCTTTTAAATTGGTTGTTTAGGTTGTTTATGATGTTAAAATTATTGTGTAAATGATGGATTTTAGTTTTATAACAAGTATAATGTCTGGGTATGTTTAATTTGTTGATTGGGAGAAGAAATTGGGAGAAATTGGTCTGTTGTTCACTATTCGTGAAGAACAGAGAAGTCTGGGTCTGGGTCGCGGCGCAGCAGCGCCGCTGGATAGTTATAATTGGGCGCAGCAGCACCAGTATTAGGCATAAACCAGGCGCAACAGTGCCGGGTTCATTGGGTTCGGGTCAGGCCGGCGCTAGGCTAAAATGCGGCGCAACAGTGCTGGTCCGGGTCGGGTCAGTCCTGCCGGGTCGGGTCGGCCAGAAAATAAAAAATTTCCAGATTTTTGAAATAAAATAATTTCACATGTATGATGCGATATGTTATGCATGTAGTAAGGATAATAAGGCATTAAGAATATGAGTTATGAAGTAACTAAACGATTACTTTGAATTAAACTATGAGTATTAATTGTTTAATGTGACTTGAATGTATAGGTTACTTAAAGAGCATATAGATAATATTAGTTGTAGCAGACGCACGAGGCAAGTTCTTAAACCCTATTTCTCTTTTATGCAAGTTTTCTATTTTTAATCTTCTTATTGAATTGAAAGCAAGTTTCTAAACCTTATTTTTACATTGAGCAAGTTCATAAATCATATACTTATGTTAATCAAGTTTCTTATTCTTGATTATCCAATTATATAACTCTGATTGAGATGTTCTAATTCTTTCAAAATAATATTTCGGTTATACAATGTTTGTTCAATTGTATACCTTAAAATTCATTATTCGATTGAAATATCAGTTATATTATTGAACCTTGATTGACTAGCGAACCCTTATTGATTCGACTAGCCCATAGTTGATGAGCATTCTAAATTCCAAAACTATTATTGAAGTTAACCCAAACCAAACTTCCTTTGGTGCGGACTCTGATGTCAAACTGAGATGAACAACCCTTTATAGGGGATTATATTTACGCGTTATCGCTAAGATGTTGTGCACATACATGGTACGAAGGGCTGATCCCCCTAAGTACGAGAAGTAAGGTCCATATAATCTTACAACTGTTAAAGGTTTAAAGTAGAAATACTTGATAACCTAGGACATAGTTCGTGGTCTTATGACCCTCAGATGTTCTTTTGATTCTTATTTCTAATCTTGATTCAAAAGCCGAGCTTGTAATTACCCTGTATCCATTGATTATTCGCATGTTATTATTATTGTTATTGTTTCACTTGCTGTGCAATTGTTGCTCACTCTTGCATAATAACACTGCAGCTAAGGTGGAAAGAGTTGATGAACCATCTTCTAGTAAGGGAAAAGGCAAGGAAAACAAGTGACGAAGACTTGTTTGATTTATTTGAAAGATGTTTATGTAATAAACCTATGTTATTTATGTTATGTTTCCGCAATGATGTTTTGTTTAAGGTTAGATGACCTGGGATTGATGTTATTATGATATTGTAACCCTTTAAGGGAAGGATTTCTATTTCAGTTAATAGTTTTCATTCATATATTTTATGGGTAGTTAGATATGATGTGATTTATTTGGATAGTGAACACCAAATCATGTGGGAATGAAGTACCCGGATTTGAGGGTGTCACAAACTTTACTGCTTTTCTCGTCAAATTTGTTAACGGAGTGGCTATTTTGGAAAAATCTTGAATAAACCGACGATAATAACCTGCCAAGCCTAGGAAACTCCTCGCTTCTAACGGTGTCTTCGGCTGATCCCAATTTATCACAGCTTCCACTTTTGTTGGATCCACCGAAATCCCGTCCTTATCAATCACGTGCCCAAGAAATTGCACGCGCTCCAACCAAAATTCACATTTTGAAAACTTCGCATATAACTTCTCCCTTCTTAATGACTCTAACGTCAGTTTCAAATGCTTAGTGTGCTCCTCCTTGATTTTAGAATACACCAAAATATCATCAATGAAGACCACTACGAACCTATCCAAAAATGGCTTAAACATCCTATTCATTAAATCCATAAACGCTACAGGTGCGTTTGTTAAACCAAAAGACATTACCAGAAACTTAGAATGACCATACCGAGTTCTGAATGTTGTCTTCGGTATATCTTCCTTTCTAACCTTCAACTGATGATACCCACTTCTCAAATCTATTTTCGAAAAATACCTAGCTCCTTTCAACTGGTCAAACATGTCATCGATCCTTGGCAACGGATATTTATTTTTAATAGTGACCTTGTTCAACTCTCTGTAATCAATGCAAAGCCGCATTGATCCATCCTTCTTCTTGACAAATAACACTGGCGCACCCCACGGTGATACGCTCGGCTGAATATACTTCTTATCCAAAAGCTCTTGTAGTTGAACCATCAACTCCTTCATCTCCACTGGAGCCATTCAGTGCTGGGCTTTCGATATAAGGGCAGTACCTGGTGCTAAATCGATCACGAATTCAATTTCCCTATCCGGCGGAAGTCCTGGCAAATCATCAGGAAACACGTCCGCAAAATCTCTAACTACTGGTATTTCCTCCAGTTTTACACCCACCTTCCGAGTATCAACTATGTAGGCTAAATATCCTACACAATCTTGTCTTAAAAACCTCTTTGCTTGCATCATCGTCAGACAACTCGCTTATCGAGGCGACTTACTGCCATAAAATACTAATTTTGACTTCTTCGGAGTCAGTAAGGTAACACACTTCTTTTGACAATCAATTATCGCGCCATGGTTAAATAACCAATCCATTCCCAAGATAACATCAAATTCCCCAAGTTTAATCAGAATTAAATCTATAGTCATCAGATGACCCTTAATATCTATACGGCAGTTCTTGTGCATGAATCTCACAGGAATTACTTCCTTATTCGCAATTTCTATATTCAAAGGGTAATCTAATTCTTCTTGAGGAAATTCTAATTTTCTATCATACTCATCGGATATAAATGAACAAGTAGCACCAGAATCGAATAATACGTAAGCATTTATACCATTGAGCGGAATGATACCTAATACCACATCCTTTGACTGCACAATATCCTGCACCGTCATGTTGAAAGTACGAGCAGTTGGTCGATTTGACGGTGCTGGTCCGGTGTTAGTCAAATTGCCACCACTACTGTTTCCCCTACCTCCGCTTGCTCCTCCTGTAGCTTTCTTAGGACAATCACGAGCCAAGTGATCCTTTGATCCACAAGTGAAACATGCTCTTTTTTTTTGAACTAGGGCAATTTGGTGCAATGTGGCCTTCTAATCCACAATTAAAGCACACCCTCTTACCTTTCAAGCAAACAGCAGTATGATTCTTTCCGCAATTGCTACAGGCCTCAATTTTCTTCTTCAAATTTCTCTGCTGACTGCCACCAGAAACACTGTCATTCCACTTCCTTTTCTGATTACTACCACTATGGCTACCACCTACTTTGTTCTCATTCTCATTTTTCTTCTTCTATTCCTGATTATACTTGGTCAGTGCATCACTTCCCCCTTCCGCGATAATCGCCTTTTCCAATACTGCTGCGAACGAATTCAGTTGAAACATCGAGACTCGACTATACAACCAGGGCTTCAATCTTTGCTCGAACCTCCTATCCTTTCTCTCGTCAATGTTAACTTGATATGGCGCAAACCTCGCCAACTCATTAAACCTTGTGGCATACTCAGGCACCGACATCGTTCCCAGCTTTAATTCCAGAAATTGCACTTCCATTTAGTTCTACGAACTCTGCGGGAAATACGTCTCGAAGAACATTTCCTTAAATCTATCCCACGGAATTACCCCTTGACCATCCCGGGTTTTGTTTGCCTACCACCAATAGCTAGCTTCTGCCTTTAGCATGAATGTTGCAAAAGCAGTCTTCTGATCCTCGCTGACCCCTACCAATATCGAATACCTTCTCTATTTCCATGATCCAGGTTTGGGCTTCGATTGGATTCATAGAACCTTGAAATTCTGGAGGTCCAACAGCCTTGAAGTCTTTGAAGGTCGTGTCTTGAGCTTGGGGTTGGGTCGCAAACGCTCCCGTCAACAAATTCACCAATTGCTGTATTAGGTTAACCTGAGCTTCGTTATTGTTCGTAAACCCCTCAGGAGTTTGCTGACGAGTTTGTCTTCTTCTTGGCGGCATCTTTCTGTTTAAAGTATTCGCCATCAGATTACTATTCATTTACTCAAACATTTAAGACTTAACTTAAACACGTTCAGATAACACATAACCCTTTCAAGAAACTCTTGTATTTTATTCGTTCACTACTTTGAACATAACATAGATAGCATCATAGTTATTTACATCATCTATCCCAAAATAATAAAATTCCAGGATTACATCATCATATCCCATTATTTATTTCAAAAGTTGGGATTTACATCATATTAACTCTCTTAGTTATTAACTTATTATTGCTGCTACTCGCGACCTATAAGGACATTCCACATCGAACAACTTCCTTGCGCTCTTGCTCCATAATATGCATCCTACGATCCATCATGTACCATGGTAAATCCTCGAACTGCACTGGATAGTGAAAAACTCGATCATGAGCTCTATCCATTGCTGTATGAAACGCATAGTCCATTTTATCCATTCTGGCCTTCTTTGACCGAACCTTATCCTTAACACGATTTGCGCGGTCAGCAGCCCTTAACCATGCATCCTCGGCTCTAGCACGTTTTGCTGACTCTTCTCTCAGGTCACTCTTCAGTTTCTCTACCTCAGCTGATAGCTCCTCCTTTTGTCTTTCTGCCTGAACCAGCTTCCACTCCACGTCTCTAAAACGTATGTTTGTCGATTTACCAATCAATAAATACGTGCAAGTGTACACGGTCAACAAGTAATAAAGTGATAAGAGAGTGTCGAACCCACAGAGAATTATTTAATAATAATTACCAAATACTAACTCATAATCAAATTAATTTTATTTAAACTATTCGATAAAAGATTTTGAATTTTGAAAATAAAGTACTAAACTAACTAATTACTAATTACCAAGAATTGAATTCAGATAAACAGGCTTAAGATTACAATTTCCCTTAATGTTTCACTTGAATTAATACACTTTCTTTTAAGTTATATTAATTATTCCGGATTGTTAATCAAGAACTCATCAATATTTATAACCATCTCTCGATGTATCATAAACGAATCAACTTATATCCACAAAAGATAGAATTAAGATGAACACCCTAGTTAACTAATTCACTATATCTCTATGTAAATTACAATTAAAAAGGATTTAAAGCACATATTCTCTTTCAGATTACATGCAGCGTATAGGTATATCTCTATCCTAAACACAAATCATGAATTTCATCACCATGCAGAAAATACAATCACATGCTATTATGATTAGGTCTAAATCTATAATCCATCTCTCGAGTTCATATAGATTACCACGGTAATTGTTGATCAAGCAATTAAGCAATTAATCACAAATCATAATAGACAATCCGATAATAATCAACAATAATTAACAAGGAAGCATATCAATAAAAGCTACGCAATAAGTTCAATTGTAATCTTAAAAAGAAATTAGTTCATAATTGAATTAAAATCCATAATCCACAATTGATAAGACATTCAAAAATACAAAATAAGAGGTAGAGAAGAGAATAGAATCTGTAATTGCAATCCTTGAATCTCTCCTTTAGCTCCTATGATGAATCCTTCGTGCGTGCTCAATTGCTTCAAGCCTTCCTCTCTTTCTCCCAAACTAGGGTTAGCAAAAAGTAGCAAGATCTCCCTCATTCTATGCCTCACATCGTGTATTTATAGGTTCTAGTTAAAGTCCTAAACCAATTAGAAGTTACAATCCTTGTTCCATTCAATTTAGGTCAAAAATAAGCTTTTTAAAAACCTGAAATAGCGTGGCCGCGCCCATATTTGGCCTAGGAAGTAGCGCGGCCACGCCTAAGTGCCAGAAATCATGTTTTTCACTCTGCAGACCAGCGCGGCCGCGCCCAAAATACACTTGGAACCGGCGCGGCCGCGCCCGACCAAATTTTGCTCGGACATCTGTTGGTAAAATGGTCATAACTTTTGATCCGGGAGGAGTTACGGGGCCTACCACCTATCAAATCTAAGCTCTCGACGCGATCTACAACTTTCATTCTTTGAGAATTGAGAGATTCAGAATGGATCAAAGTCGAAATTGGGCTTGAAGTGAGTGCTATGCAAATGACGACTCCAAACTTTGAGGTTCAACGTCCGTTGGTAAAATGATCATTACTTTCTCATCCGAACTCCGATTGTGACGATTCAAGATGTTCCAGAAAGCTAAGGAGTAGCTCTACAATACAATCTAAGTTCCAATCCAAGAACATGCATCCATTTTAATGTTAAAAGCTCTATAATCTTCCATTCTCGCATTTGCTCGCATATTGTACTCCAAAAGATGTTTGGATCGCATTTCCTTGCTTCTTCCGACAAAATAACATAAAAAAAACTATAAATACCTAATACTAACTTAAAATACTTAAGAACTCACAAATTATCAAGCCAAACGTACTCAATTCATAGATGTAAAACCCACTCATCAACGTACATCAAGCTCCTCAATCTCGCCATTCTTTTTCTCTATGGTGGTCTGACGTATATCTGCCAGCTCCTTCAACTCTCTAATGCTATCCTGTAACTCTATGTTATGGTCATATAGCTCGTCATACATCTCAGCACTGATAGAGTTCGGTGGAAACTCATCAGGATCTTCTTCTTCCTCCTTATCAACCTCTTCAGGATCCTCCTCAGGATCTGACTCAGGTTCATACTCAGGGCCTACAACTATGATTAATGGGGATGGCTCCCTTGGCACTAACTGCTCCCAGACTGTATGAATATCTCGGGGCTCCTCCTCCTTAGCCTGGCTAGATCCTCCTATCTCCGTCATCCTGCCATCAAAATATTTTAAGTTTTAATTACTACACGATACAACTCGTGAGCACATAGGTTTATTAACAAGTAAGCGCACAAAGTCTTTTATTATTATATTTTTTTTATTACCTAGAACTCAACAAGAGTTTTATCACCACTATGTTTTCGATCTTCTATAAGGTTATAGCCTAAGATTTCCCTACCAAGGTTCATAACCTAAAGCTCTGATACTAACCCAGGTACTTCAATTCCACAGATTTGGTGCTCACTATATTTCACATTCACAACTAATTATCCACGATAAAGGTAATAACAATAATAAACTTAATAAACAATACTCCCATTAAAGGGTTACATAATTAATACGAAATCCCAGGTCATCTAACCTTTATTATATCATTTGCGAAAATAACATATAACAACATTTAAGTCTCATTACATAAGCTTTATTAAATAATAGTATGATATTCTTCATTATTTGATCATCTTGCCCTTGCCCTTACTAGTGGACGGCTCATTTGGCTTCTCAGCCTTAGCTGCAATGTTTAATGCAAAGGTGAACAAAACAATTGCCCACCAGGGTAACAATAACAAGAATAACATCAAAAGAAGCAATATATGGAGTTTAATTGAATAACATAATCTTTAATGAGTCAGACATCGATAAACAAGAACTGATAGCTCAATAGAAAGTTCGGCTTTTGAATTAATATTTGAAAACAAGATCAAAAGTACATCTGAGGGTAACAAGACCACGAACTATGTCCTAGGTTAGCAAGTATCTCTACTTTAACCTTTAACAATCTTATAGACTATGGACCATCCATCTCGTACTCCGGGGGATCAGCCCTTCGTACAATGTGTTGTGCACAAACATTTTAACGCTATTACGTATATGTAATCCCCTATATTAGGGTTGTTCATCTCAGCATTAACCTTAGAATCCGCACCAAATGAAGTTTGGTTTGGAATAGCTTTAATAGAAATTCTGGATTTTAGAATGCTCATCAACTATGGACTAATCAAATCAATAAGGGTTCACTAGCCATTTAAAAGTTTGATAACAAAATAATCTCATACAAGACGCTCAAACAAATCATGATTCGATAAGAGATAAAGTCTCATTGGTTTATAATTGAATAAACATCGTCTACCGAAGTAATGCTTTCGGAAGAATTAGAAAGCTTTATTTAAGAACATAGGCATTGAACCAAATTAAGAAATCTCGCTAAATAATAAAGCAGCAAGGGTTAGGAAAACTTGCTCAATGAAAAAGTAGAGTTAAGAAACTCGCCACGTGCGTAATCTACACAATCACAATATGTCCTACATACCATTAGGATCGCAATATAAATTAGTTACATTGCAACTAACTTCATTGGTTTAAATTATCATTCTAGTCAAGTTTATTAACTTAGTTCAAGATCTGAATACCCTATTTATTCATAAATTTGAACTTCCCTGCTTGGTTACAGCACAAGACATGGCGTTTGGATAACACCTTCATTTCTTATAAACTTTGAATTACAAACTTCTATAGATTCCAAATTTATAATTAGCAACATTATCAATATGCTTACAATCTGATATTACACATTTTTATGTGTTTTAAGCTTCCCTACAATCATTAAATTAGGTTAGGGTAACATCATCCCAGCTGATCATGCAACAGCTCCTTACTGGGTTTGTTCTGCATATGGCGCCGCCACGCCACTTTTATACTAGGAACACGCGTGGCTACGCTGCAGCGCGGCTGCGCCTAATCTATGCTATTGTTGTAATGCCCGTGAATTTTGAACGTCCTTATTAATTAAATCTAATTTAATTTAATGAGTTAACGTTGTGTTCTATTTAAACCAACTTAGGTTAATTGGTGGGAGATGTATAAGATGTGTCTATACTTGTGTTGGCAGGTATGATATAACTATGGTTAAGAAATAACCATATGTGAGTCAAGTGTAGGAATTGGTGTGTAATGGCTAAAATGGCCAAGAGTGGTTAATAACCAAGGTAATTATGAAGGGGCAATAACCATTGTATATCCAAGTGGTTAATAACCAATGTAATTATGGCGGGATAATAACCATTGTGTTTAAACAATGTAATTATGACAAGATAATAACCAATGTCTAATAACCAATGAAGAATGGTTAATAACTAATGGATAATTAAGATTTTGCAAAAAGACTATTTTAACCTTAAAAGAAGTTGGGTAATGATTAAAATACCCTTGAGGAAGTTGCTAGGAAGCTTCCTATTATTGATGAATTGATCAAATTGCCCTTGCCTAGTCATGATTAATGACTATTTTGCCCATGGTCTCTACTTTCCTATAAATAGGACCCCTCACCAATGCTAGTAGGGGTTGGTTCATCTATTATTCACCAAGTATAGAGTAAGAGCTTAGAGAGAAAAAGAGAGTGAGATTAGCATAGTTCGTGCATCTCAAGTTCATCACATACTTTGGTAGATCAAGGAGAGTAGCTACAAGATCAAGGTGAAACCCTAAACCATTTCCTTCTTTCTTACTTTGTTTTATTTTCATAGTTTTTGAGAGATTTTATTCTAAGACTCAAGAATCATTAGATCTTCATGCTTCATGTATAGATCTAATCCTCTTGAGTGTTAGAATGGAGATTCAAAGGAAGAAAAGAAACTTATGTTCTTAAAGGGTAAAAACCCTAGCTTTTCTTCACTTGGATCACCCATAACTTGATATCTACAACTTGGATTTGTGATCCGTTGAAAGGGGGTGCTAGGTACATGAGTTAGCTAGTAAACCCAAGTGGTAGAACACAAATCCAATAATTTTTGAAGCCTTGGGGGCTATTTTCCCAAAACAGTCCAGCTATAAAACTTAAAGCTTTAAAACCCTAAAATCTTGTTGTCCTCATTTTTCCAAAGGTTATTTCGGCTAGTTATGGATCTTTTAAAACTCTGGAAAAAATCACAGAGGTACCTTAAGAAGTTATCTACAAGTAGAAAAAAGAACGAACACGTTTTGATGTGTAGTTTTTGTGTAATGGCTTTTACCGTGAAGGACTCCTAAATATTCATACTCGGATTTCTCACTGTGTGTACCTTGAAATAATATGAAATTTTTACAGTATGTTTATATACATTGTGAGAGTGTACCATGACAATTTCAGAATTTTCTGAGCGAAACTCGATTTATGAAAAATATAACAAGATTCGGAGGTTTTGAGTACTTTAAAAATAGTAAATCATTTTCTAAAATTCCAGGAACATTTGTGGATGATTGTTGGATCATATACTATCCAGATCCAGAGGATAATAATTTTCAGAACCTATTTGCTATTTTTCATAATAATGTTATAGTTATGGTTAAAAGAAAATAAATGGTTAAATGATGTCATAAATAAGGAAAATGTGATTTTTAAGCTTGGATACTCCTAATATTATATATTCTGACTATTGAGAGGTATTTTGGTAATATTTAATGAGAAATAATATTTATGACCTTTTATGGGTAGTAAAGGAGTTGTTTAATAAAGGGTAAAACAATTAGAATAAATTGTTTATTCGCCTAATAACTTATTAAAATATTACTATGATATTTGTAATATAAGAATTCGATATTTGCTTAATTGTGATTTGCTTAATTGTATGTGATTCGATATTTGCCTTCTATGTGATTTGCTTAATTGTTAAATAAATAGCATAAGTAAGCGTATCGATATACAACTACGTAGTACTAATTGGTAGATCGACGTTATCAATGTTAGGTTCTTCAAGGCCAATTAGTTAAAGCTAGAATTATTTGTAGCTGAGCAGACAGGCAAGTTCCCTAACTCAAACTCGAGGTATGATTTTTGAAGCATGTTAGTGAATAATTATTGTTGATTATTCACATCTATACTGGTTATTGAGATTCGCACCTTGTGCAATTGAATTCCTATTCTATTGTTATTGAATTGTGAATTAGATTAAAGTTCTTTCAAGCATGAACTGTTTATGAGATAGATCTATGCTATTTGTATCAGCTAGATCAAGCATGTCTAAATTTGTGAAATCAAATGTATTTTAAAAGCTGTTCTTATTAATTTGCTATAGTAAGAACTCTTGGCTGAGAAAAGGATAAATTTGATTAAGGCATGATATCAATGCTGGTTTATTAAGTGTTTATGCATAAATCACGGGGTATGAAAGGCTGATCCCCTTGATTATCAAAACTTTTTAAGAGGTCCAGTTTAAATGCTGAGAACCTTGGCAAATGTCTATGGTTATTTCCAACCACTCAGTAATTGTCATTCAATTATTCGAATGTTCAATTGTCGACTATTAATTCATGTTCCTTCACAATTTTATACTGTTGTTGAACATTGAAAGCGAAATTTCCTTCTATTCATGATATATCTCCCTTGTGTATAAACTTGCTAAGCAAACTAGTTGCTTACCCTTGCTATATCATGATCTTTATTTCAGCTAAGGCAGAAACGTCTAAAGGAGACAAAGAAAAAGGGAAGGTGCAAGAGTAGTTGCCTGATATGGCTTATGTACTAGTTTATCTTAAATGTTATTTGGCTATGTGAACTCTTATTGTATTGAGGGTATGTTTTAAGTTAAGGTTAAAGAACCTTGGGACCATGATTGTAAGACTTTATTACTATTTCGATAAACAATGTATGTTTATTATTCCGCATCAGTTAGAAAGTATGTTTGTTGTTGAGTATCATGAACACCGAATTCGAGGTTAGGAAACCCGGATTTGGGGGTGTCACAATTGTCCAGCGCGTCCGCGCCGGACATCAGAACCAATTTCCAGACGCGATTACAGACTCTGTTCTTAAACCAAAAACTCACGTATTCTTCACTTAAGGTCCAAATTAACCAATCACATATGCAATACACCAAATAAACACAAAACTTAACATCTACAAAGCCATTTCAACATCTCAAAACACCAATTAACCCATACTACGGATTAAAAATTCAGTGTTCATGCTAATTTTATAAATTTTGACACATTTAGCGTAATTGATCGGTATAAACACATTATTCAACCATTTCGATCCATTCAACTTGCATTTTTTTCGTATTTTAGCGAATTACAACAAACAACTATAAATTTCAGTTTTTAAGTATGAATTGACCATCAACTATAGACCCAAAATACACCATATGAACATTGTGAAACCAAAAAGTCTAATTATTTTATTCCAAGCTTATACACGAATTTTAATTACTGAAAACCATTTATAGACACCAAATAATAGATTATATACACTTATTAACATACACAATCAACATACCATCAAATCTTAGCAACTTAGTTCATCAAGAATTATCACAGAGAAGTAATTTTAAAGAAAACATGAACCAAAATCTTAGGAATTTGTTTATTACCTTCAACTCTCCTTTGGACTTAGAATAAGGTGGTTTGATTTTCTTCTTCTTCCTTTTGATTCTCTCAAGCTTACTCTCACTTGCACAGTACTTCTCTCAATTCTTTTCTCTCTACAAAACTTTGCTCTTTGTTTTTATTTCTTTTCTAAGCTTAACAAATAAACGGATACCCTATATTTAATTTTAACGTAAAACCCACTTAAGGCCTTGATAGTTACCAAATTCAAACTTCAGTTGTTTCATCAGTTAACAAAACCAAAGGTTACTAAGCCTTGTTTGGCTAGCACACCAAATAACCTCTTTTTAATTATTTTAATAATCCTTTTATAATATGGTTCAATTGTCACACTTTAATTTAATTAAACTTATTAATTAATAAATTCAATTAAACTTTACTAATAAAATTATAACTTCTATTTAGCCAAATACAACTTTATTCAGTAAATCCTTCTATTCAAATAATCCATTCTATTCAAGTAAATCATTAATCATCAAATAAACATCAAATTATCACACAAATAACAATTAACATAATTTCACTCAAATAAATTATTCCACAATAATTTCCATCAAATTTTATTTAAATAAATATTTTAATTAACTATGAAAATCGCATTCGTTACAGAATCTGAGCTTGAAATATTTGTTAATTCTAATTCACATAGAGATATAGTGAGTTAATTAGCTAGGATGTTCTTTCTAATTCTAACTTTTATTGGATTTGGGAAGATTTGTTTATAGGATCATCGAGAAATGCTTATAAATACTGACGAATTCTCGGTTAACAATTCAATACAGCCGACATAATTTAACAGGAGGTGAAAAGGTTAAAACGGAACATTGGGGGAAGTTGTAATCTTAAGTATTTTTAATCTGATTTTAATCCTTGTCAATAGATTAACGTAATTGTTAATTTTAATTAGATTTTATTTTATAGTTTAAATCAATTGTTTAAATAAAATTAATTTGGTTAAGAGTTAGTACTTGGTAATTATTATTAAATAATTTTCTATGGGAACGATACTCTTCTTGCCATTATATTGCTAGTCGATCGCGTATACTTGCGTGTATTTGCTAATAATAAATTAGGCAAATATTTTTTTGGCGTCGTTGCCGGGGAAATTGTGACGCCCCTAAATCCGGGTTGCCTGAACTGCGGACTTGGTTCGTCACTATCTAATACTTGCATCATACTATTGATAATTTACAGCGGAAATAAAGGAATATTTACATTGATATAACATAAATAATCCTGTCCCAAGTCTCGAAACTAAAACTTCTACAAAACATAACTTAATACATAAGGGTAATTAAGTCTTAATACATCACATGAGTCAACGAGTCTTAGTACATAATCAAAATAGTAATCTTAACGGTGCAAAGCTAATCAGTAGCTATGCCTTTGCCTTTATCCTTCCCTGAGCTTTCACCACGAGCTCCACTAACTGAAATATTTTAAGGAAAGCAAGGGTGAGCAACAATTTTGCTCAGCAAGTATAATAACAATAATCGTGAATCATCAAATGAAGACTTTATAGCTTACAAGAATCAAGAGATTAAAAGATAGCTCAAAAACTTGAACAATATCTACGAATGATCTCTTTAACACAATTGTTGGGCCTCTATGGACCGAATGATTTCAATGTTCCCAAATGGGGGAAATATTTCATACTGAGTAGTCATCATGACACTGAACTTTTACTAGAATTACGATAAATTCATCTAATAACCTAACATACTAATACACTAGGTGATCAGCCTAATGTACCCGGTGTTATGCATAACCTCTTTTACATACTGTTCGCGCGCGTGTCGGTTCCCCGACATACATACTGTTTCTCCTGCTATGAGGATTGTTCATCTCAGCTTTATATAGGAGTCCAAACCAAACAATTGATCAGATATCTTTACTTAACAACAATGATGATTAAACATACGTCTAGCCGAAATAATTGGCTTTGACATCTATCTTATGTAGTTCATGGAATATAGAACTTGAAAGCTTTAATAACATGCGTTGAAGTATGGCTAGATAATGTGAATGATTATCAGTTCATTATAAGAACATTTGCAATATAACAATGATTGAAGTAAAGGAACCTGTACAGAATATCTTGAATAAGATAAGAAACTCGCTTAATGAAATAATACTTGCAAGAATGTGCAACATTTGTATAGGATAGGAAACTTGCTCGAATATAATAGTTGAGTGAGGAACTTGCAATAACCTAGAATGATTGCTCAATCAATAAATAACTCGCACAATAGAACTTTCCCAACACAAGGGTTAAACAAGCGTTAAAGAAAGCTTGAATAAGGTTAAGAGAACTTGCATAATACACCACATCCTGCTCGAATGTAAATTGAGTAGGGTTAAAGGAAACTTGCATTCAATATATAGAAAGAATGAAGTTAGGGAACTTGCCTAAAGCGCTAGTACAATATTACAACACACGCTCCTTAATATCTTACACAATTAGGTACATATTCACATACAATTAGTCACATACGGGATACCAAATATTTGTTTACACAACTCTATAATGTCCCATTCAAATAAGAAACAAAATATTAAACAAGGTTATGCCCACTACTTACGGCGTTACGACGCTTGCACGTCTATACGCCCAACTTGCCTATTCGAATGCCCAAGTGACACGCAATTGCATACACCTAACACGCCCATTCGATTTATCTAATACTCATTGGTTAATGCTAAGTATCATTATAATTCATAACATTCATGTTATGAAAGTTAGAACATCACTTTACAAGGTCGGGGGCATTACGTGTGCAAACGCGCATGCCCGACGCCCTCCGATTGACCCCAATTACACATCAGTCCTATAAATGGCTAATTTAGGCCATGATACAGACCTCAAATCGAAAAACTTAAAGAACAAAAGTTGTAGGTCTACTCTTCCTCTTTTCGAATCATCTTGAATCATCTAATTTCGAGTTCGTATGTAAGTGTTATGGACATTTTACTATAGGAGGTCAAAACAGTCCACTCGGGCACGCCTGCACCTGACACGTGTCCGGCGCAGCTGCGCCCAATTTGGCCTTATGAACGGTGCAGCTGCACCATTCATACAGCCCGAAATATGCTGCTGTTCTGCAGTCGCAAAAATCCGACCTCCTCTCACTCCGATCTTCATAACTTCTCCTATACACAAGCAAATTGGTCCATTTCGGACTCTATGAACTCCTAATTCATAGAGCTACAACATAACAAAAATTTAGCAATACCCATAAACATTAACATGACCAATTTGTGAGCCAAAGTATAAAATGAAAACTCTATTTTTGTGTTCTTGGTGTTCTTCACCAAAATCAACCCCAAATCTTTGTTTTAACACCTTTTAACTCCATTCCAACTGGGTTATGAAGATAACCCATGGAACTACAATATTGCAACAACAATTAGACCAAACAATTACTCAATCAAAGCTTTATAGTCCTCTAAATTGTTCAAAAGTCATTTTGTCCAAAAAGTCCAAAGTTTCATCCTTTATGCCATGGTTCGGATCATTCATTGATTTTGTTCCACTTTGAGGTTATTAATGGCTTACAAGATGTCTTGGCAACAATAAAAATCAACCACAACCAACAATTACAACAACAATTGCAAGAAATGCTCAAACCCCATAGTTTGAGCTCAAGAACACTAAAAACTCGAAAATTCAATCAAAATCAAAAATGAATGGATCTTTGGTTGATTGTTTACCTTGTTAATCCTTTCTAGGTGCTAAGAAACTTGTTAGGTTTGATTGGATTGAGCTCCTCCTTCCCCCCCCCCCTTAACTTCACCGTGCTCCTTCTTCCTTTGTTCTTGTTTTGCTACTTCTTCCCTCCAATGTTCTTCTACTTCTCCTTCAACGTCCTCTCTCTATCAGTATTAGCAACAACAAGGAGGAGGAATGGAATGGTTGAACAAAGAATGGGAGAGAATTTGAAAATGGCTGAGCAAATGGGGTTTGCTTCGGGTGAAGGAGAGGGAGTAGCTCAAGAATGTTCAGCAAATGGGAGAATTAGGGCATTGAGCCTCACAAATAGCAGCAAGCTGCCGGCAATACACTCCACTCCCTCATCTGATTGGTCTAAAATTGGAGGTTGGTTCCCTCTTAGAGTAACAAGCCAAAATAAATACCCAAATACACAAAAATATATCCGAATACTCCCACTTTTATACCCAATTTGGTAAATAACTCTACCCAAAATTAAAATGGGTACTCCCATAAATTATTGGAACACATAAAAATAATTACTACGGAGTTTGTCCATTTATTCGGAACAATCATATTATATATTTCGGATACCGAATAAAACACGAATGGGCTCAAAATGAAAGTCTGCCACTTGGAAAAATTATCTCTTCACACACATGTATTATTGAAATTTATTAAGGTCGAAAAAGACGCAAAAATATTATGGTGTGAATAGTGCCTCGATAAGCGTGCCCCGTGAATAGTGATTTAGCGACGCTACGCGAAATCAATTATTCACTTAAACAAAACTATAACACGTAAAATTCAACACATACACATATTCTAGGTTGTAACACAATCCTTAAGCACATAACACATAATAATATAAATAAAAATAAAAATTCATTTCATTCACACATAAACTCGGGTTACAAGGAAATTAAAATTCCCGATCGTTACATTCTCCCCTCCTTATAAGGATTCTATCCCCAGAATCACAATACAAGGTTAAACAAAAAGTTGAGGGTAATTCTCCTTCATCTTATCTTCTAATTCCCACGTAGCCTCCTCGGCATTGTGGTTTTGCCAAACTACTTTTACAGAAGGTATAACCTTATTTCTTAATACTTGCTCTTTCCTATCGATTATCTGAATAGGAATTTCCTCATACGTAAGATCTTTCTCTATTTGGACGGGCTCATAGGATTACACGTGCTTATAATCGGGCTTGTATGGTCGTAACACTGAAACGTGGAACACGTTGTGGATATGCTCCAGTTCAGGAGGCAATGCTACCTCGTACGCCACTTCACCCACTCTTCTCAATACTTCAAACGGTCCTACGAACCTCGGGCTTAACTTTTCTTTCCTTCCAAATCGTATCTTCCCTTTCCAGGGAGATACCTTCAGAAACACGTAACTGCCGACGTCGAAGTCTCTCGTCTGGCGATGTTGATCTGCATACTTCTTTTGTCGGTCTTGGGCTGCAACTAATCTTGCCCTGATCACTTTGACCACTTCTGCTATCTGCTGCACCAATTCTGGTCCCAACAGTCGCCGTTCGCCAACCTCATCCCAGCTTAACGGTGTTCTACACTTCCTTCCGTAGAGGGCTTCGTATGGCAGCATACCGATACTCGCATAATAGCTATTGTTGTAAGCAAATTTCACGAGTGGTAAGTAGTCATCCCAATTTCCCTTGAGATCCATCACACAAGCTCTCAACATGTCTTCTAGTGTCTGAATTGTTCGTTCGCTCTGTCCGTCAGTTTGAGGATGGTAAGTAGTACTTAGTCGCAACTGTGTTCCCATTCTCTCTTGCAAGCTTTTCCAAAAATTTGACGTGAAGAACGGATCTTGATCTGAGACAATTGACACTGGCACTCCATGTCACGAAACAATTTCCTTTATATACAACTTGGCTAACTGGTTCAAATTGAATCGGATTTTTATCGGTAGAAAGTGTGTTGATTTTGTCAATCGATCCACGATAACCCAAATGGCATCATAACCCTTCTGTGTAACTGGAAGTCCTACCACAAAGTCCATAGTGATATGCTCCCATTTCCATTCTGGTATATTTAGTGGTTGAAGTAACCCACTCGGTCTCTGATGTTCTACTTTGACTTGTTGACAGGTGAGATACTTATTAATGTATTCTGCTACGTCCTGCTTCATATTGGGCCACCAAAAATATTGACGGAGATCCCGGTACATTTTCGTGCTCCCTGGGTGAACAGAATATGCTGAATTATGTGCTTTATGTAAGATCTCATCTCTTAATTCAGTCACGGCTGGCATCCACACTCGCTCCTCGTATTTCAAAACATCATCCTTATCCATTCAAAATTTCTCTTCCTCATTTTCTGCAATCCTCTTTTGTATCCTTTCACATTCTTCATCCTTTTCCTGTGCTTCTTTCACTTTGTCGAGTAACGTCGGACGAGCTTCAATTACGAATAACTTATCTGCTGCCTCTGCCGGACTTTTTACTTCAATTTCCAATCTTGCCATTTCCAATATTAACTCCTCGTGAGTTGTCAACATAAACAATTTCTCGTTCCCCTTTCTACTCAATGCATCTGCTACTACGTTTGCTTTTCCCGGGTGATAAAGAATTTTGCAATCGTAATCCTTGATTAATTCCAACCACCTCCTCTGTCGCATGTTCAACTCCTTCTGTGTGAAGATATATTTTAGACTCTTATGATCTGTGTATATCTCACATTTCTCCCCATATAAGTAATGTCTCCAAATCTTCAATACAAAGACGACAGCTACTAATTCCAGGTCATGGGTAGGGTATCGCTTCTCGTAATCCTTCAACTACCGTGATGCATACCCAATGACCTTGCCATGTTGCATCAACACACAGCTAAGACCCTTGTGTGATGCATCACTATACACCACAAAACCTCCCGTATCATCTGGCAAAGACAATATAGGTGCCTCGCTTAGCCTCTTTTTCAATTCTTGAAAACTGTCTTCGCACTTTTCAGACCATACAAACTTCACCGTCTTTCTGGTCAGATTGGTCAACGGGGTTGCTATCTTCGAAAAATCCTGGATAAATCTTCGATAGTACCCGGCTAACCCTAAGAAACTTCGCACTTCTGTCGGCGTCTTCAGTTGTTCCCAGTTACTAACTGCCTCCACCTTCGTAGGGTCCACTGAGATACCGTTTTTGTCGATCATATGCCCTAGAAATTGCACCTTCTCCATCCAGAATTCGCACTTGGATAATTTCGCATATAATTTCTTCCTTCTTAGTGTCTCCAGTACTTTGTTTAGATGATCAGCATGCTCTTCTTCGGTCTTTGAATAAATCAAAATGTCATCGATGAAAACTACTACGAACTTGTCTAAGTACGGCTTCAGAACTCGGTTCATCAAGTCCGTGAATGCTGCCGACGCATTAGTCAAACCGAAAGACATCACCAAAAACTCGTAGTGACCATATCTCGTCTGAAACGCAGTTTTGGGTATATCTTCCTTCCTTACTTTTAGCTGGTGATATCCGGTCCTCAAATCTATCTTTGAGAAGTGTTTGGCTCCTTTTAGTTGATCGAACAAGTCATCGATCCTTGGCAATGGATACTTGTTCTTGATTGTTGATTTGTTCAACTCCCGGTAATCAATGCAGAGCCTCATCGATCCGTCTTTCTTCTTCACAAACAAAACTGGGGCTCCCCATGGGGACACACTTAACATACCCATTGTCCAGTAATTCCTGAAGTTGTATCAACAATTCTTTCATCTCCACTGGCGCCATACGATACGGAGCCTTCGAAATTGGTGCAGTCCCTGGCACTAAGTCTATTGCAAATTTAATTTCCCTGTCTGGCGGAAGACCGGGTAATTCACTTGGAAACACATCTGGAAACTCTATTACTATCGGTATATCCTTAATCTCTACACCTTCTTTCTTCGTATCTACAATATAGGCTAAGTAGCCTTCACATCCTTTCTTTAACAACTTCCTGGCCTGCATCATCGTAAGACAACAAGAACGTCTCAGCGATGTGCTACAATTAAACACTACCCTCGACCGGTTAGGGGTCCGAAGGTTCACACTTTTCTTCTGACAGTCAATCATTGTTGCATGATCGTATAACCAGTCCATTCCCAATATTACATCGAACTCTCCCAACCTTATTGGGATCAAATCCACGCAAAAATTATATCCCCTAATCTCAGCACAACAATTACGAAGAATAAACTCTACTGAAATTACCTCATTATTCATAATTTCTATACTCAAAGGATTTTCTAATCGTTCTTAGGGTATTATTTGATTTGGGTAGCACCCAAATCAAATAATATGCAGGCATTTATATTATTGATTGGGATAATACCTAACACCACGTCCTTAGCAATCACTCCATCCTGGACGGTCATGTTGAAGGTTCGGGCAGGGGTTTAGTTCGGCTGAGTCGGTCCTCCAATTGACAGTTTGTTGCCTCCTCCTCGGTTGATGTTCCCACCACTGCTTCCTTTCGTTGGGCAGTCTTTGATTTGATGTTCCACTGATCCACACGAATAACATCCATGGTTCTTGTTTGGGTTTGTGCAGTTTGGTGCCATATGCCCCTCCTGGCCACAATTGTAACAGATATTGCACCCTTTCCAGCACTCTCCCTTGTGATTTTTCCCACATTTGGAACACGCTTCAATCCTCTTCTTAAATCCTCCCTGATTATTCCCAGTATGATTAGTGTTGGTGCTATTACTGTTGCCACTGTCCCATTTCCTCTTTCCCGAATTGCTTCCACCGCTACTGCCACCTCCGCGGTAGTCTCCTCCACTTTTCTTGTTCTTCTTGTGTTGATTCAGGGCCTCAATCCCTCCTTCAGCGATGATGGCGTTTTTCAACAGTGCACTAAAGGTTTCAATCTGAAGAACGGCTACCTTGTTATATATCCACGGTTTTAGCCCTTGTTCAAACCTTTGCGCCTTTAGCTCTTCAGTACTTACTTGAAGCGATGCAAAACGCGCAAGTTCATTAAATTTAGTGGCATACTGAGCCACCGTCATGTCTCCCTGCTTCAGCTCCAAGAATTTTAGTACCATTTGTCTTTCCATGCTCTTTGGGAAATAATTCTCGAAAAATAATTCCTTGAACTTGTCCCACGGTATCACTCCTTCGCCTGCTCGTTGTTGGTTAGCTTCCTACCAATAATTTGCTTTTCCTTTCATTTTTTAGGTAGCGAATGCCATTTTCTGGTCATCCCTCACGCGTGCGATAACGAAAGCCTTCTTCATTTCCTTCACCCTTGACTGGGCTTCAATCGGATCAGTCATTCCCCTGAACTTTGGGGGTCCTACGCTTTTGAAGTCTTTGAAACTTGTTATGGGTACTGCCGGTGGGTTGGGATTCACGGGTACCGCATTTCTCCTTTCCATTCTCTCCAGTATATCCGCTGCATGGGGTCCGTCTGACCTCCTCCATTATTAACCGATCCCTCAGGTGTTACTGGGGGTGGTACGTTGCGTCTGGGGCGGCATTCTCTGCTAAACGTAAGAAAGCTTAATGTCATCATCTCATCATACTACGAGAATATCTATCATGAGTACTACAAGCAGACCACAAAGCGACACACTCTATTAGCAGCTCGTAATGAAATATAGCTTCATTTAAGCAATGTAAATACCTTTCACAATACTGTAGGACGCGTCTATCTAAGATCGCCCCAAAACTCTACATGAGTTTTATCTACTCTTATACTCTATACACTCCCTAAGGTTATAGCCTAAAGACCTCTCTCTAAAAGTTTATAACCTAAGGCTCTGATACCAACCTGTGACGCCCCCAAATCCGGGTCGCCTGAACCGCGGATTTGGTTCGTCACTATCTAATACATGCATCATACTATTGATAATTTACAGCGGAAATAAAGGAATATTTACATTGATATAACATAAATAATCCTGTCCCAAGTCTCGCAACCAAAACTTCTACAAAACATAACTTAATACATAAGGGTAATTAAGTCTTAATACATCAAATGAGTCAACGAGTCTTAGTACATAATCAAAATAGTAATCTTAACGGTGCAAAGCTAATCAGTAGTTATGTCTTTGCCTTTATCCTTCCCTGAGCTTTCACCACGAGCTTCACTAACTGAAATATTTTAAGGAAAGCAAGGGTGAGCAATAATTTTGCTCAGCAAGTATAATAACAATAATCGTGAATCATCAAATGAAGACTTTATAGCTTACAAGAATCAAGAGATTAAAAGATAGCTCAAGAACTTGAACAATTTCTACGAATGATCTCTTTAACACAATTGTTGGGCCTCTATGGACCGAATGATTTCAATGTTCCCAAATGGGGGAAATATTCTATACTGAGTAGTCATCATGACACTGAACTTTTACTAGAATTACCAGAAATTCATCTGATAACCCAACATACTAATACACTAGGTGATCAGCCTAATGTACCCGGTGTTATGCATAACCCCTTTTACATACTGTTCGTGCGCGTGTCGGTTCCCCGACATACATACTGTTTCCCCTACTATGAGGGTTGTTCATCTCAGCTTTACACAGGAATCCAAACCAAACAATTGAGTGGATAGCTTTACTTAACAACAATGATGATTAAACATACGTCTAGCCAAAACAATTGGCTTTGACATCTATCTTATGTAGTTCATGGAATATAGAACTTGAAAGCTTTAATAACATGCGTTGAAGTATGGCTAGATAACGTGAATGATTATCAGTTCATTCTAAGAACATTTGCAATATAACAATGATTGAAGTAAAGGAACCTGTACAGAATATCTTGAATAAGATAAGAAACTCGCTTAATGAAATAATACTTGCGAGAATGTGCAACATTTGTATAGGATAGGAAACTTGCTCGAATATAATAGTTGAGTGAGGAACTTGCAATAACCTAGAATGATTGCTCAATCAATAAATAACTCGCATAATAGAACTTGACCAACACAAGGGTTAGACAAGCGTTAAAGATAGCTTGAATAAGGTTAAGAGAAGTTGCATAATACACCACATCCTGCTCGAATGTAAATTGAGTAGGGTTAAAGGAAACTTGCATTCAATATATAGAAAGAATGAAGTTAGGGAACTTGCCTGAAGCGCTGCTACAATATTACAACCCACGCTCCTTAACATCCTACACAATTAGGTACATATTCACATACAATTAGTCACATATGGGATACCAAATATTTGTTCACACAACTCTATAATGTCCCATTCACATAAGAAACAAAATATTAAACAAGGTTATGTCCACTAGTTACGGCATTACGACGCTTGCACGTCTATACGCCCAACTTGCCTATTCGAATGCCCAAGCGACACGCAATTACGTACGCCTAACACGCCCATTTGATTTATCTAATACTCATTGGTTAATGCTAAGTATCATTATAATTCATAACATTCATGTTATGAAAGTTAGAACATCACTTTACAGGGTCGGGGGCATTAAGTGTGCAAACGCGTATGCCCGACGCCCTCCGATTGACCCCAATTACGCATTAGTCCTATAAATGGCTAATTTAGGCCATGATACAGACCTCAAATCGAAAAACTTAAAGAACAAAAGTTGTAGGTCTGATCTTCCTCTTTTCGAATCATCTTGAATTATCTAATTTCGAGTTCGTATGTAAAAGTTATGGACATTTTACTACAAGAGGTCAAAATAGTCCACTCGGGCACGTCTGCGCCTGACACGTGTCCGGCGCAGCTACGCCCAATTTGGCCTTATGAACGGCACACCTGCGCCATTCATACAGCCCGGAATATGCAGCTGTTCTGCAGTCGCGAAAATCCGACCTCCTCTCACTCCGATCTTCATAACTTCTCCTATACATAAGCAAATTGGTCCATTTCAGACTCTATGGACTCCTAATTCATAGGGCTACAACACAACAAAAATTTAGCAATACCCATAAACATTAACATGACCAATTTGTGAGCCAAAGTACAAAATGAAAACTCTATTTTCGTGTTCTTGGTGTTCTTCACCAAAATCAACCCCAAATCTTTGTTTTAACACCTTTTAACTCCATTCCAACTGGGTTATGAAGATAACCCATGGAACTACAATATTGCAACAACAATTAGACCAAACAATTACTCAATCAAAGCTTTATAGTCCTCTAAATTGTTCGAAAGTCATTTTATCCAAAAAGTCCAAAGTTTCATCCTTTATGCCATGGTTCAGATCATTCATTGATTTTATTCCACTTTGAGGTTATTAATGGCTTACAAGATGTCTTGGCAACAATAAAAATCAACCACAACCAACAATTACAACAACAATTGCAAGAAATGCTCAAACCCCATAGTTTCAGCTCAAGAACACTAAAAACTCGAAAATTCAATCAAAATCAAAAATGAATGGATCTTTGGTTGATTGTTTACCTTGTTAATCCTTTCTAGGTGCTAAGAAACTTGTTAGGTTTGATTGGATTGAGCTCCTCCTTCCCCCCTTAACTTCATCGTGCTCCTTCTTCCTTTGTTCTTGTTTTGCTACTTCTTCCCTCCAATGTTCTTCTACTTCTCCTTCAACGTCCTCTCTCTATCAGTATTAGCAACAACAAGGAGGAGGAACGGAATGGTTGAACAAAGAATGGGAGAGAATTTGAAAATGGCTGAGCAAATGGGGTTTGCTTCGGGTGAAGGAGAGGGAGTAGCTCAAGAATGTTCAGCAAATGGGAGAATTAGGGCATTGAGCCTCACAAATAGCAGCAAGCTGCCGGCAATACACTCCACTCCCTCATCTGATTGGTCTAAAATTGGAGGTTGGTTCCCTCTTAGAGTAACAAGCCAAAATAAATACCCAAATACACAAAAATATATCCGAATACTCCCACTTTTATACCCAATTTGGTAAATAACTCTACCCAAAATTAAAATGGGTACTCCCATAAATTATTGGGACACATAAAAATAATTACTATGGAGTTTGTCCATTTATTTGGAACAGTCATATTATATATTTTGGATACCGAATAAAACACGAATGGGCTCAAAATGAAAGTCTGCCACTTGAAAAAATTATCTCTTCACACACGTGTATTATTGAAATTTATTAAGGTCGCAAAAGACGCAAAAATATTATGGCGTGAATAGTGCCTCGATAAGCGTGCCCCGTGAATAGTGATTTAGCGACGCTACGCGAAATCAATTATTCACTTAAACAAAACTATAACACGTAAAATTCAACACATACACATATTCTAGGTTGTAACACAACCTTTAAGCACATAACACATAATAATATAAATAAAAATAAAAATTCATTTCATTCACACATAAACTCGGGTTACAAGGAAATTAAAATTCCTGATCGTTACAGAATTATTTTAATAATCTGTTAATATTAACTTTAATTAAGTTAATCTTAGTTAAACACTTTTGGTTTCTGTTTCAGGTACACTTGTTTAGTGTATGCAAACTTGATCCAAAGGTCAGGAACCGAAGTCGTACGAGAACGAAATTAAAAGAAAGTTATGACAGTTACGGAAGTTCTGTCGAGAAACATTAGAATAAGAGAAAACGGTTGCGGAGGAGCAAAAATCTTTACGGGGCTATACAATGCCGAAAGTGGATGAGATTAAGTCAAGCATTCAAAGGCCTACAATCAATGCCAACACTTTTGAGATTAAACCGAGAACTATTCAGATGATTCAAAACTCGGTACAATTTGGGGGATTGACAAATGATGATCCGAACGAGCATGTGATCAGTTTCTTACAGATTTGCGATACTTTCAAGTGTAACGGAGTCACGGAGGATGCGATTAGGCTCCGGTTGTTCCCTTTCACTCTTCGGGATAAGGCTAAAAGCTAGTTACATTCACTTCCACTTGGATCAATTATTACATGGGATAACTTAGCGCAGAAGTTTCTAGCAAAAATGTTCCCACCTGCCAAAACTGCAAGGATAAGGAACGATATCACTTCTTTTGTTCAGCTTAATTCAGAGTCACTATATGAAACTTGGGAAAGGTTTAAAGAGTTATTGCGAAGGTGTCCACACCTTGGGCTTCCCAAGTGGTTACAAGTCCAAACATTCTACAATGGTTTATACAGTGCTACGCGAACTAATATTGATGTCGCAGCTGGGGGAGCTTTAATGGCGAAAAGTTTTTACGATGCGTATAATTTGTTAAAGATAATGGCAGCCAATAATTACCAGTAGCTTACTGCTAGGATGACACAACCACGGGTAGTAGGGGTAATAAAGATGGATGTTGTTACAACATTGATGGCCCAGATTTTAGCTCCTACAAGGAAAATTGATGCTCTCGGGAGTCAAAATATGCAGAGTGTGGCGGTGATATGTGAGTTGTGTGTTAGAAGCCATCTGAGTGACCAATGTGCTATAAATGCAGAATTGTGCAGTACATGGATAATTACAACAGGAACCAGAATAGTAACTCGAACAGCTACAATCTGGGGTGGAGGAATTATCCTAACTTTTCGTGGAGCAACAATCAAGCTCAACATCCTGCTCCAAGACAAACATACCCACCTGAATTTCAAAATCAGCATCAGTCACAGCCAGAAAAGTAATCAAACTTTGAGGAATTGGTGACCAAGTTCATGACACAAGTTGAGGTGAATATGAAGAGTCAAGCAGCATCTATTCGTAACCTTGAGAATCAGATGGGGCAATTGGTTAATGTGGTGAATAGTCAACCTCAAGGTGCTTTGCCGAGTAATACAGAAGTCAATTCAAAGGACAATGGTAATGAACAGTGTAAAGTTATCACACTTTGGAGTGGAAAAGAGCTAGGGGAGACCAACGCTAAAAATCAAAAGAAGGTGCCAAGTGATACGGAAAAAGAAGATGAGAATAAAAGTGAGGAGAAGAAGTCAGGTGAAATACAATTATGAGTTCAAAAGAAGAAAAGAAACCTTCAGTTGTGCCTCCCGTGCCATTCCCTTAACGATTACAAAGTCAAAAGTTTAAGAATCAGTTCTCAAAATTCAAGGATGTTTTTAAAAAGTTGTACATCAATATTTCGTTTGCCGAAGCACTAGAGCAGATGTCGAGCTACGTGAAATTTATGAAGTATATATTATCTAAGAAATGAAGATTAGGTAAGTTCGAATCTGTGGCATTAACGGAAGAGTGTAGTGTGATTCTCCAGAAAACGCTACCACCAACATTGAAAGATCCGGAGAGTTTTACAATCCCTTGTTCAATCGAAAATTAATTTATTGGGAGAGCTTTGTGCGATTTGGGAGTAAGCATAAATATCATAACACTTTTCATATACAAGAAGTTGGGTTTAAAGGAAGTAAAGCCGACAAATGTCACCTTGCAGCTTGCAGATAGATCGATCACCTACCCGATGGGTATAGTGGAGGATGTACTGGTGAAGGTAGACAAATTGATTTTTCTGGCAGATTTTTTGGTATTGGATTTTGAGAAGGATAGAGAGATACCCATTATCCTCGGGAGACCATTTCTGGCGACCGGAAGAACGTTAATTGACGTGCATAATGGGGAATTAACTATGAGAGTGAACGATCAAGAGGTGAAGTTCAAGGTGTTCAACGCAATCAAATTCCCAAACAACGTTGAGGAGTGTTATCTGGTCAAGGAAGGCACTGATTCGGCTCATGAAGATTCTCGGGATAGTATTGGTTTAAAAACTCTAATTGGTAATAAATTTTAAAGTACAAAACAAACAGTTTGTTGGAAAAGGCAAATGGTGAAACACTGTTGGGGATGTGCTGCTGAAAGCAAACGCATCCACAATATCACAGCGGAGCCCGATTAAGATGAAACAGGAAGTAGTCAGGTTGATGACTCTAAAACAAGTGCTCGTTGGGAGGCAACCCAATATTTTTCATTTTCTTTTATCAAATTTTTAACTTTTTCTAGGATTTTAGCAATTTAGTAACTTAGTTTATACATTTTAGAGTTAGTAATATGTTTCGTTTGTTGGTTTCAGGTCTTTTGTATCATAAGGCAAGGAAGAGAAGCAGAAAAGCCAGCAAAATAGGTGCTCTGTCAGTCTGGCATGACAGTGCCAGGTGCAAGTCAAAACTAGCGCGGCAGCGCCAGCCTGTCCCTAGAGGCCTCATTGGACTATTGGCGCGGCAACGCCAATTAATGAGTGGGTTTCATACCGACGAATTGGACCTCATTAGACTTGGATTGTTGTAATTCTCTTTTGTTTTGTATTGCATTTCATACATTTTATGTTGATTTTGTGTAGCATGAGCTTAGAAACTAGATTGGATGTAACTAGATAGAAGCAACAAGGAATAGAAGCTAAAACTACAGATTTGGGACCAGCACGACCGTGCCCAAATAACAAAGGGAAGCAGTGCGGTCGCGCCACTCTGAAACTTCAAAATCATGCCTCTGCCATATCAGCACGGCAGCGCCTAGTTACAAGCCATTTTCAGCGCGGCCGAGCCCAAGCGGGAAATTGGAGTTTGACTTTTTAACTACAATTGAGGTTAAACTGATGCTTAAATTAGATTTAGGATTGGATTCGGGTCAGGAGACTATAAATAGTCATTTATATTCAGTAGTAGAAGGGAATTGATCTATCACTCATAGAATAAGAAAAACCCTAGTTTGGAGATTTAAACTTGGACACTTGAAGCAAGTGAAAGAGCACGAAGGATTCAATTTAGAAGCAGAAGGAGATACTCAAGGATTGTGTCTACGGTTTTTATTCTCTTCACTATCTTCTACTTTGTATCTTGAATGCTTTATCAATTATGGATTATGGATTTTAATTCAATTATGAACTAAATTATCTTTTAAGATTACAATGGATCTTATTGCGTAACTTTTATTGATATGCTTTCTTGTTAATTATTGTTGATTATTATCGCATTGTCTATTATGATTTATGTTTTCTTGCTTAATTTTCTGGCCAGTAATTACCGTGATAATCTATATAAACTCGAGAGATGGATTATAGGTCTAGATCTAGTCATAATAGCATGTGATTGTGTTTTCTGCATGTGATGGAATTCATAATTTGTGTCTAGGATCGAGATATACATATACGCTGCATGTAATCTGATAGGGAACCTGTGCTTTAAATCCTCTTTAATTGCAATTCACATAAAGATATAGTGAATTAATTAACTAGGGTGTTCACCTTAATTCTATCATCCGTGGATTTAAGTTGATTTGTTTATGATACATCGGGAGATGGTTATAAATATTGATGAGTTCTCGATTAATGATCCGGAATAATTAGCATAATTTAAAAGGAAGTGTATTGATATAAGTGAAACCATAAGTGAAATTGTAATCTTAAGTCTTCATAGTTTGTTTTCAATCTCGTGGTAATGAGTATTAGTTTAATTAATTCCTTATTTTTATAAAATTCACAGTTTTAATCAATTGTTTAATAAAATCGAGTTAATACGAAATTGGTAGTTATTAGTATAAATTACAGTTTTTTTCCGTGGGATCGACACCTTGCTTGCTCTATATTATATAATTGACCACGTATACTTGCGTGTTGTGCTAGCATAGATTTAGGCAAACAAGTTTTTGGCACCGTTGCCAGGGAAATAATTTGTGTTTATAACTTTCAATATCAGTTTAATTAATTTGGTCTTAGTCAAACCTTTTTGTTTGTTCTTTTTACTCCCTGTTTCAGGAGATTTTGACTTGTGTATGCAAACGCGATCAAAACAGCCAAAACTTGTGCAGTGCGAGGACGACATTGAGAGAAAGTTACGATAATTGAGAAAGTTCTGTCGAGAAACATTAGAAAAAGAGAAGATGGCGAACGAAGAACAGAAATCATTGAGGGATTTTGCCAAGCCTAAAATAGATAAAATCCAGTCTAGCATCACGAGGCCAGCCATCACTGATAATTCCTTTGAAATTAAGTCAGGAACCATTCAGATGATTCAGAACTCGGTGCAGTTTGGGGGATTGGCTAATGACGACCCAAATGAACACTTGGTGAGCTTTCTAGAGATCTGTGACACGTTCAAATACAATGGGGTTACGGACGATGCTGTGAGACTACGGTTGTTTCCATTCACATTACGGAACAAAGCAAAAAGTTAGCTACATTCGTTGTCATCGGGATCTATCAGTACCTGGGATGACTTGGCCCAGAAATTTCTGGCGAAGTTCTTTTCGCCAGCGAAGATTGCGAAGATGAGAAACGACATTACTACATTTGAGTAACAACATGCAAAAATCATTGTATGAAGCTTGGGAGAGGTTTAAAGAACTATTCAGAAGATATCCGCACCATGGACTACCCAAGTGGCTATAGGTTCAAATGTTTTACAACGAATTAAGTAGTAATACTCAGACGAGCATAGACGCAACTGCGAGAGGAGCATTTATGGGAAAGAATTTTGATGAGGCATTTGATTTGTTAAAGACTATGGCCGCCAACAATTACAATGGCCTGCTGTAAGGATGACACAACCTAAGGTGGCCACAGTATTGGAAGTTGATGCAGTTACAGCCCTCACAGCTCAAATCGCAGCACTTGCAAAGAAAATGGATGCACTTAGTGGAGTAAATATGCAACAAGTTGATGTAGTGTGTGAGTTGTGTGTAGGATCACACCCAACGGAGCAGTGTGTAATTAATTCTGAGGCAGTCCAGTTTGTAAGAAGTTACAACCGACAGCAAAATACTAACCAGAATAGTTATAATCATGGGTGGAAGAATCATCCTAACTTATCATAGGGTAACAATTAAAATCAACATCAGGCTCCACGACAAGCTTATCCACCCGAATTTCAAAATCAACAGCATCAGCCAGTACAACAGTCAAAGAAGAAACTGAATTTTGAAGAGTTAGTAGCAAAATTCATGACCAGTACTGAAGTGACTTTTAAAAGTCAAGCCGCAACAATTCGAAACCTTAAAAATCATATGGGACAAATTGCCAACATATTGGACAGCAGACCCTAGGGAGCATTCCCGAGTAACACAAAGGTCAATCCGAAAAATAATAGGAAAGAGCAGTGTAAAGCGATGACGCTTCGTAGTGGAAAGCAGTTGCATGAGCAAAACGTAGATAGTCCGAAAAAGGTGTCTGAAAATGATGAGAAATCAGGTGAAAACAAAGATGAAGAGAAAAAGGTGGAAGAAGAACCAATGGCAAAGGAAAAGGCAGAAAAACCACTAGTAGTTATCCCAGCAGTGCCATTTCCACAGCGGTTCCAAAAACAGAAACTAGATAAGCAGTTTTTCAAATTCCTCGAGGTGTTTAAGAAGTTACAGATCAACATCCCGTTTGCAGATGCATTAGAGCAGATGCCTAGCTATGCAAAATTTATGAAAGATATCTTATCCATAAAGAAAAAGCTAGGTAACTTTGAAACAGTGGCTTTAACTAAAGAGTTCAGCGCCATATTGCAAAAGAAGCTACCACCGAAGCTGAAAGATTCGGGTAGCTTTACTATTCCGTGCACTATAGGAAGCCAATTGTTCAACCGGTGTTTGTGTGATATGGATGCAAGTATAAATCTAATGTCATTATCAGTCTACCAGCAGCTTGGGTTGAAGAAGGTAGTACCTACTAATGTTATATTGCAGCTAACAGGCCGATCATTGACATATCTGAGGGGGATTGTGGAGGATGTTTTTGTTAAAGTTGACAAATTCATATTTCTAGCCGACTTCATTGTGTTAGACTATGAGGAAGACCGTGACATTCTAATTATACTTGGGAAACCATTCTTGGCTACCGGTAGAACACTCATCGACGTGCAAAAAGGTGAACTTACTATGAGAGTTCAAGACCAAGAGGTAACGTTCAACGTTTTTAAAGCCATAAAATTTTCTAAGGACAAAGAGGAGTGTTATCGTGTGGATGTGATTAAAGAGGTTGTGGATGACGAGTTGATAGTAGTGCTGAATTTTGACCCGTTAGAAACTACTTTGTTGGGGGTTACCAAATCAAATGATCCAGAATTGTTGGAGTATCTACAGATATTGGACGCATTGACAAGGGTGAGTAAATTTAAAATTCCTTTCAAACCTTTAGAGTATGCAGAGAAATCTTCAGTTCAGATAAAATCATCTTTAAAGAAGCCTCCCACACTAGAATTGAAACCTTTACCTAACCACCTCAGGTATGCATATTTGGGTGATCTTCTACCTTGACTATTATTGTTTCGTCTGCACTTAACGAATTGCAGGAAAGTAAGCTGTTAAGAGTCCTTCGCGAATATAAAACTGCAATCAAATGACCATCGCAAACATCAAGGGGATAAGTCTATCATTTTATATGCATAAGATACTCTTGGAAGACGATATGAAACCGATAATCGAACAACAGCAAAGGCTAAACCAAATCATGAAAGAAGTGGTGAAAAAGGAAATCCTGAAATGGCTCGACGCTGGTATTATCTATCCCATCTCCGACAGCGCATGGGTGAGCCCAGTACAGTGTGTCCCTAAGAAAGGTGGTATGACCGTAGTAGCAAATGAGAACAATGAATTGATACCGACGAGGACAGTGACCGGCTGGAGGGTTTGTATGGATTACAAAAAACTTAACAAAGCAACCCGTAAGGATAAGGATCACTTCCCTTTACCATTCATTGATCAGATGTTAGATAGATTGGCAGGGCATGAGTACTACTGTCTCTTGGACGGATATTCGAGGTATAATCAGATTGCTATTGCTCCGGAGGATCAAGAAAAGGTGACGTTCACCTGTTCGTATGGCACATTTGCATTTAGGAGAATGTCTTTTGGGCTGTGTAACGTACCGATGACTTTTCATAGGTGTATAATGGTTATCTTCTCAGATATGGTGGAACGTAATGTTAAGGTGTTCATGGACAATTTTTCAATTTTTGGCAATTTGTTTAACGGTTGTTTGGAGAATTTAATTTTGGTACTGAAAAGGTGTGTGGATACCAACTTAGTGCTTAACTGGGAAAAATGCCATTTCATGGTTCAAGAAGGGGTCGTTCTCGGGCATAAGGTTTCAGCTAGGGGGTTGGAGGTAGACAAAGCCAAAATCGAGATGATTAAAAACCTGCCACCACCAACTTCAATTAAGGGAATCCAGAGTTTCCTCGGTCATGCTGGATTTTATCACAGATTCATAAAGGATTTCTCCAAGATCATTAAACCATTATGTAACTTATTGGAGAAGGACGTGCCTTTTAAGTTTGACGAGGAATGTCTGATAACTTTTGAATAGTTAAAGAAGAAACTGACTACAGAACCTGTGATTGTGGCACCGGATTGGACTATACCCTTCGAATTGATGTGTAACGCCAGTGACTATGCGATTGGTGCAGTTTTAGGCTAACACAAGGATAAAGTTTTCCATGCAATATATTACGCTAGCAAAACACTATCTGATGCTCAACTTAATTACACGACTACTGAGAAGGAACTACTTGCAGTTGTGTATGCATTTGACAAGTTTCGATCATACCTTATCGGAACTAAGGTTGTGGTTTTCACAGATCAGCCTGATTAGATGGATATTTCTTCTTATTCAGGAGTTCGATTTGGAAATCCAGGATAGGAAAGGTATTGAAAACTAGGTGGCTGATCATTTATCTAGATTAGAAAAGAATGAACAAGATAAGGAAGACAAGTTGGTGATCAATAAGTTCTTCCCGGATGAGCAGTTGTTTGTGATTAACACAGAAGTTTTGTGGTATGCAGACTACGTCAACTACTTAGTGGGCAAGGTGTTCCCTCTAAACATAACAAGCCAGCAAAAGAAAAAGTTTCTACATGATGTAAGGAGGTACATGTGGGATGAGCCGTTTCTGTTCAAGCAGTGCGCAGATCAAATAATACGACGGTGTGTTCTGCAGAGCGAAACTGAGAGCATCTTACATCACTGTCATGATTCGATGTATGGATAACATTATGGAGGTGAAAGGACAGTTGCTAAAGTTTTACAAGCGGGATTCTACTGGTCCACGTTGTTTAAGGACGCCCGCCAATTCGTGTAAAGATGTGATAGATCTCAAAGGGTGGGTAATATCTCAAAGCGCCATGAGATGCCACTAAACACAATCTTGGAAGTTGAAATCTTTGATGAATGGGGTATCAATTTCATGGGGCCATTTCTGACATCCTTCAACAACGCTTACATTCTATTGGCAGCAGACTACGTTTCAAAATGGGTAGAAGCAGCTGCATTGCCGACAAACGATGCAAAGGTTGTATTGAAATTCCTTCAAAAGAATATTTTCACAAGGTTTGGCACACCAGGGCAATTATTAATGATGAGGGGAGCCATTTCTGCAACAAGTACTTTACAACTGTCCTATCTAAGTATGGGGTAACCCATAGAGTTGCCACAACATATCATCCCTAGACTAGTGGCCAGACTGAAGTATCTAACAGAGAGGTGAAGAGAATTCTGGAGAAGATCGTGAATCCAAGTCGAAAAGATTAGTCAGTGAAGTTAGATGACGCTCTATGGGATTATCAACTGCTTATAAGACTCCGATTGGGATGTCACCGTACCAGCTCGTTTATGGCAAGGCATGTCACCTCCCAGTCGAACTCGAGCATAAAGCTTATTGGGCTATTCGAAAGATGAATTTTGATCTCAAAGACGCAGGGGAGAAGAGACTTATACAACTGAACGAACTAGATGAATTCCGCCTGCATGCATATGAAAGTGCGAAGCTGTATAAAGAGAAAGTCAAAAGATGGCACGATCAAAAGATCATCAAAAGTGTTGGTTGTTTTCCCAATCGATATATGCGTGCAAGTATACACGGTCAACAAGTAATAAAGTGTAAGTAGATTATCGTTCCCATATAGAATTATTTAACAAGAATCACCAAGCACTAACCCATAACCAACTTAATCTTATTTAAACGCTTGATTTTAATATTTTAACTTAAAATAAGTAATTAAAGTAATACTAATTACCCCTAGTATAAAACTAGATAATGAAGACTTGAGATTACAAATTCACCTATTGTATCATTTAAGTCAATACAGTTCCCATTAAGTCTAATTAATTATACCGGATTGTTAATCACGAACACGAAAATAAAATATGGCCATCTCTCGATGTACCATATCCATATCAAATTAAATCCACAGATGATAGAATTAATATAAACACCCTAATTAACTAATCCACTATATCTCTATGTGAATTACAATTAAAGAGGTTGAAGCACAAGTTCTCAATAGATTACATGCGGTGCATAGGTATATCTCTATCCTAGGCACGAATCATGAATTTCATCGCCATGTAGAAGTCACAAACATATGCTATTATGATTAGATCTAAACCCATAATCCATGAGACGCCCCCAAATCCAGGTTCCATAACCTTGGCAATTGGTGCTCACGATCCAATATCTTCATACACATTCTATAACTAAGCGGAATAAATAAACATAAATTGTTTGTTACATAAGGTTCTACATCAAATCCCAAGGGTCTAATAACCTTTATTTATTACATACCTTAACAACCACAAAAGGTTTACTTAAATAATTTACATAGGATAACAACATAATTAAACATGCATTATCTATTCTTGCACTTTTCCTTTCCCTTTGTCCTTGTTGGATGTCTCTAGCTTAACTGAAATAAACGTCATGATATAGCAAGGGTGAGCAACTAATTCGCTCAGCAAGTTTAAATACAAGAAAGATATATCATGATTAGATAGAATTATCTTGTGAACTTTCAACAATATATAATGATTGTGAAGAAACGAAAGTCAAGCTTCAATAAATGGGAGATTTAATAAATAATGTTGAGTGACCAGCAATGACCATGAACATATGCGAAGGGTTATCAGCAGTTACACTGGACCTTTTAAAAGTTTTGGTAATCAAGGGCATCAGCCTTTCATACCCGGTGAATATGCATACCACTTAAAGTCGGGTAATTATTCGTTTGTATTCGATATATTACCTTAAAAAATGTTCTTTTTCTCAGTCGAAGAGTCCGTACCAACAATTGGTTTGGAACAACTTTTAGAAACGTATTTTAACAAATGTAAATCATGTTCGGTCTAGTTGATACAATTAGCTAAGACCTAGTTCATAAACAGTTCATAAATAATAGAACTTAAATTATTTCACAGTTCAAATAATAGAACAGGAAATCAATTGCACTAAGTGCGAATAACAATGATCATTATGGATGTGGAATAATCAACAATAATTATCCACTAACATGCTTTTAAAAATAATAACTCAAGTTTGAGTTAGAAAACTTGTCTCGATTGCGGTCTACTGCTATGCAATTTAAGTTAACTTCTTAAAAAAAGACCTATAATTGATAAGATTGATCTTTCAATTAGCATAACATATATTGACTTATAATACTACTACCCTTTTATTAAATTATCTAACATTTAGTCATACAATTAAACGTTAGATATCACATCAAATCCTTAGTAATATTATCATCCCTTGATAATATTGCTATCACAAAATCGTCATTTTAAACTCTCATCTAATATTATTAATTTTTTAATAATATTTTAATCCCTTATTAATATTATTAATCACTTAATAATATTTTAACCTATTATTAATATTATTAATCACTTAATAATATTTTAATTACTTACTAATATTATTAATCATTTAATAATATTTTAACCATTTATTAATATTATTAATCACTTAATAATATTTTATTCAATCTCAAATATTATTAATCATTTAATAATAATTTACTCAATCACTACTATTATTATTTATTTAATAATATTTTAATCATTTATAAATAATTTAATTTAATTGTTTATCTCTCACTATTTAATTTATCTAACACACATATCATGTCATCCTTATAACAAAAAAAAATAAATGACCAAAATATCCTTATAAAGTCTTTATACATCATATATTGATCATTAATAAATAAAATCACATTTACAAGTTTTACAACTTGATTTAACTTAACTTATCTATTTATTCATAACCTAAACATAGCCATGAAAAATATCAAAATAACTTTTTATTTTTTTTTCTTTTCTGTATAATATCAGCATATGATATTTTAGTGATAATATATTTTTTCTGTAATTTTTCAATTTCGTTTACTATTTTTAAATGGTCCAAAACAGTCCGAAATTGTTACAATTATTATAAATTATTCTTTTGTTCAAAATTATAAAAATTATACGGTAGTCTCCTATTATCAACACCTAGCTCTTGTAAAAATTTCACATTTATTTGAGTTGTATTTTAGGAGTTATGATAGTTTATTTTTAAAAACGCACTTTCTTATAAATGCCATAACTCTCATTCTATACATCAACAAATTACCATCTTTGGAAAGGATCTTAATAACTCAGTATACTAACATTTCACAAACGATCAAAATTTTTAAAGTAACTAAAGTGGCCGAAACTGCCCTTGACACAAACTGACATGTGACAGTTTTTAACCTACAGTTTTTATTCCACCCGCTTGGACTATTTTACCAAAACAGTTGTCATGGCTTGCTCAATTAATAAATTTGAGTTCTACCACTTGGATTTAACAACAAACTCATATATCTAACACCACTCTTTTACAGATCACAAAATTGATTTACGGATTTAAAATGGTAAAGGTCCAAAGTGGACTGAAAATTAAGGTTTTATAAACTAAAAACTGTTTTTCATCTTCTTCTTTGTTCAAGCTTAAAAACACATAAAATAGTAAGATCTAAGCATAAAACTACATAAAACATATAAATCTAGTGTTATATGGTTCAAGATCATAAACTCATGATTTATTACTAAATATCCACAATAAATCGTATTAAGATAACAAAGTTTTGAGTTTTTGGGTTTTTATACCTTGTCTTATAGGCTACCCTTCTTCTCCTTCCAAAATAATTTATAGATCTTGGAGACATACAACAAAACTCTTTTTTTTTGAAATTTTGGCAGCCCCTCTCTCTCTCTCTCTCTTGTTTTGCTCTTTAGCTTATGAACTTAGGAAATGTAAAAATGAAATAAACTTTGGCTAGCAAATGAAAGGCACTCTATTTATAGCTATAAAAATGTATACTTATAACATATGTATGTATACATTTAATATTTAAAAATCTCAAATTTTCTAAGATATCCAACAAATTATGGACCTCATCTTATTTTGTTAGCCAATATAGGAGACACTAAGGTAGATGAGTTAGTGACTAGCCTTAGAAAAAATTGAAATGAAGCATTATTACTCCCTCTTTCCACATCCTACTACTCCCCCTCTAATTAACCCCATTTTTTATTTTCTTTATTTACTTAATTTGCTATTTTAATCTTCTAGAAGATCCATCCCAAGTTGGGCTAAGGTTTGGGCCATCCTTAATTTCATTTGGGCTCTCTAATAAATTGTTTGGGTAACTAGAACTATCATAGGTCCAACACATAAATTTTACATTACCCTAGTTATTTAATTAGGGTCTTTAGTCCACTTAATTTGGACATTAAATAATTACTTATATGGGTTTAATTACATAACCCAATTAGACTTGCTTTAATTAGGTTTAAAATAAATAATTAAATTGAGATAATAAAATTAATCTCTTAGGTTAGTCTACTAGTATATATTTTAAATACTAGAAATCATCAATAAATATAACCCTTAGGTTATTTAATTCTCATACCTAATGTATATAATTAGGTTATAAAGCTTTGTTGTCGTTACATATAATAT
This sequence comes from Aralia elata, assembly GCA_034770075.1. NCBI lineage: Eukaryota > Viridiplantae > Streptophyta > Magnoliopsida > Apiales > Araliaceae > Aralia > Aralia elata. The sequence continues at coordinate 53,205,509 of CM068378.1, forward strand.
GATAAATAAATATATACACATAATATCTTGATGAGTGTATTTTACATATACATTCATTATACATTCAATATACACACACACATTCATTTAATCACATACACATCCTTTATAAGTCACAACATATTTAATACATTGATAACAATTTAATATTCTCATTTACATTGTGACCCAATATTCTTGGTTATTACATTCTCCCCTCCTTATAAGAATTCCATCCCCGGAATTACAACATAAGGTTATTCAAAAAGATTCGGATAACTCTTCCTCATATTTTCTTCGAGTTCCTACGTAGCTTCTTTAGCGTTATGGTTCCTCCAAAGAACTTTAACCGAATGTATAACCTTATTTCTTAATTTCTGCTCTTTCCTATCTAAAATATCTATAGGAATTTCTTCATATGACAAATCCTTTTCGACATGAATCGGCTCATAAGATATAACGTGCTTCTAATCAGGCTTATATGGACGCAACACTGACACATGAAACACATTGTGAACATGTTCCAGTTCAGAAGGTAGAGCTACCTCATACGCCATTTCACCTATTTTCTTCAATATCTCAAACGATCCTATGAATCTCGGACTCAACTTCCCTTTCTTGCCAAATCTAATTTTTCCTTTCCATGGAGATACTTTCAAAAACGCGAAGCTTCCCACTTCGAAATATCTTTTCTTGCGATGTAAATCTGCATATTTCTTCTATCTGTCTTGGGCTGCAACTAGACGAGCTCTTATCACTTTGATGATCTCCACGGTCTGTTGTACCAATTCTGGCCCTAACAGTTTTCGTTCACCTACCTCATCCAAACATAAGGGCGTTCTACATTTTCTCCCATACAGTGCTTCGTACGGTGGCATACTAATGCTCGCGTGATAACTATTATTATACGCAAACTCTACTAACGGAAGATGATCCTCCCAGCTTCCCTTGAAGTCCATCACACAGGCTCTGAGCATGTCTTCTAATGTCTGAATCGTTCGCTCGCTTGACCATCGGTCTGTGGATGATACGCGGTGCTTAACCTTAATTGTGTCCCCATTCTTTCTTAAAGACTCCTCCAAAAATTTGACGTGAAGCGCGGAGCCCTATCAGATACAATTGATATCGGCACTCTATGTCTTGAAACTATTTCCTTGATATATAATTTGGCGAGTTGATCCAGATTGTACCTAATCTTGATTGGCAAAAAGTGCGCTGACCTTGTAAGACGATCCACTATCACCCATATGGCGTCATAACCTTTTTGCGTTGCTGGAAGTCCCACCACAAAATCCATCGTGACGTGCTCTCATTTCCATTCAGGAATCTCTAATGGCTGCAACAATCCACTGGGTCGTTGATGTTCTGCCTTGACTCGTTGACAAGTTAAACATCGACTAACATATTCGGCAACCTCTCTCTTCATATTCGGCCACCAAAAATGTTGACGCAAATCTTGATACATCTTTGTACTATCCGGGTGAATTGAGTATCTCGTACTGTGCGCTTCTTGCAAAATCACCTCTCTTAATTCTGGTACTGAAGGTACCCAAACTCGCTCTTCGAACCTCAACAATCCGGTGCCATCGATTTTATACTTCAACTCTTCACCTTCAGCTAACCGTTTCTTAATGTTACCACATTCTTCATCATTTTCTTGAGCCTCTTTCACCTTATCTAATAAGGTTGGACTTGCTTCCATCTCCATCACTTTCTCCTCCGAATCATTTGGCTTTTTCACCTCCAACTGCATTCTAGCCATTTCTTTTACTAGTTCTTCCTGCCCTGTCAATGTAAACAACTTTTCTCTACTCTTTCTGCTTAAAGCATCTGCCACTACATTGGCCTTTCCCGGATGGTATAAAATATCACAATCGTAGTCTTTGATCAATTTTAACCACCTCCTCTGCCTCATGTTCAATTCTTTTTGTGTAAAGATATACTTCAGACTCTTGTGATCTGTATATATCTCACACTTTTCTCCGTAGAGATAATGTCTCCATATTTTAAGGGCAAACACTACCGCTGCCAACTCCAAGTCATGGGTAGGGTATCCCTTTTCATAGTCCTTCAATTGGCGTGATGCATACGCAATGACTTTACCATTCTACATCAGCACACAACCCAGTCTCTTGTGAGACACATCACTATACACTGTAAAACCTCCCGTACTATCTGGTAAGGATAACACAGGTGCTTCACTTAGTCGCTTCTTCAACTCCAGAAAACTCTGCTCACATTTCTCCGTCCATGCATACTTAACAGTCTTCCTCGTCAAATTAGTCAATGGAGTCGCTATCTTCGAGAAATCTTGAATGAACCTCCGATAATATCCTGCCAATCCCAAGAAACTCCTGACTTCTGTCGGCGTCTTCGTTTGTCCCCAATTTTTCACCGCTTCTACCATTGCTGGATCAACAGAAATTCCTTCATTGTCGATAACATGTCCCAAAAACTGAACTCTCTTCATCCAGAATTCACACTTTGAAAATTTCGCGTATAATTTTTCCTTTCTTAATGTCTCAAGTACTATCCTTAGATGTTCGGCATGCTCCTCTTCAGTTTTTGAATACACCAATATATCATCAATGAAGATAACCACAAACTTGTCTAAGTATTGCTTGAACACTCTGTTCATCAAGTCCATAAATGCAGCTGGCGCATTCGTCAGTCCAAACGACATCACTAAAAACTCATAATGGCCATAACGAGTTCTAAATGTTGTCTTTGGTACATCCTCTGTTCTCACCTTCAACTGATGATAACCAGTCCTCAAATCAATCTTTGAAAAATGTTTCGCTCCTTTAAGTTGATCAAACAGATCGTCTATTCTCGGTAACGGATACTTGTTCTTGATTGTCACCTTATTCAATTCTCTATAATCTATACACAACCTCATTGATCCATCCTTCTTCTTTACAAACAACACTGGTGCTCCCCATGGAGATACACTAGGTTGAATGTACTTCTTGTCCAACAACTCTTGCAGCTGGACCATTAACTCTTTCATTTCTACCGGAGCCATCCTATATGGTGCTTTCGATATTAGCGTTATCCCCGGTACTAAATCGATTACAAACTCTATTTCTTGGTCTGGTGGGAGTCCTAGCAATTCCTTTGGAAAAACATCCCCAAACTCATTAACTATAGGTATCTGCCCTATGTTAGAATTCACCATTCGTGTATCCACTACATGAGCCAAATATCCTTCACATCCTTTCTTTAACATTTTCTTGGCCTGCATCATCGTCAGACAAATAGATTGCCTTGGCGACTTACTACCATAAAATATAACCTTAGACTTATTTGGTGTCTTAAGGCGTATGCTCTTCTTTTGACAGTTAATAACTGCCTCATGGTTAAATAACTAATCCATTCCTAGGATCACATCAAATTCTCCTAAGCGTATCGGAATTAAATTCACGCTTAACCTATGTCCCTTTATTTCCACATAACAGTTTCTATGGATATACTCAACAGGAACCACTTCTTTATTTGCAACCTCTATATTCATTGGGTTTTCTAACTTTTCACGAGGTAACTCTAGCCTTCTAGAAAATTCATCAGATACAAATGAACAGGTAGCTCCCGAATCAAATAATACATATGCATTTATATTATTGATCGGAATAATACCTGACACCACCTCCTTGGATACCACTGCGTCTTGAACTGTCATGTTGAATATTCTAGCTGTTGGTTTGCTCTGCTGTGATGGCCCTCCAATGGTTAATTTGGGGTTACTACCCTTGTTGCCGCTTCCTCCATCAGTATTCTTCTTCAACGGACAATCCCTGAATCTATGTCCCGTTCCTCCACATGAAAAGCAACCTCTCTTCTTTGATTTGGGACAATCTGGAGAAATATGTCCTTCCTGACCGCAATTATAACATACAGACTTCCCCTTCAAACACTCCCCATAGTGATTCTTCCCACACTTGCTACATGTCAGTTTTATCTGCTGTGAACTTCCTTGTTGACTCCCCGAGTTATTACCACTGTTGTCCCACTTGCGCTTTTTGTTGTTGCTACCACCGTTGTTGACATTCTGATTCCCACCTTCATTCTTTTTCTTATTTTTTTCTCTGTTATACTTGGATACTGATTCACTTCCCCCTTCTGCAATGATTGCCTTCTCTAACAGAGTCGAAAATGAATCAATTTGTAGTACCTTGCTGAATATCCACGGTTTTAATCCGTTCTCAAAACGTCGTGCCTTGCGTTCCTCTGTATTCACTTGATGTGGTGCGAACCTTGCTAACTCGTTGAATTTTGCAGCGTATTCCGTAACTGACATATTCTCTTGCTTCAGTTCTAAGAATTTAACCTCCATCATTCCTTGCATACTTCATGGAAAGTAATTCTCGAAAAACAACTCTTTGAATCTCTCCCACGTTACAACTCCTTCTCCAGCTCTATTCTGATTCGATTCCCACCAGAAATTAGCTTCTCCTTTCATTAAGTAGGTAGCGAAAGACGTCTTTTGCTCCTCAGCAACTCTTGCAATAATAAAAGCCTTCTCCATTTCCTTCACCCATGTTTGAGCTTCGATTGGATCTGTTGTTCCCTTAAACTCTGGCGGACCTACTGCCTTAAAGTCTTTAAAATTTGCCATTTGATTCCCTGGCGGATTTCCTGTGGCTGGTGTCTGATTCTGCATAGCCTCTGCCAGCATATTCACAAAATTTTGTCTAGGATTCGTGTTACTTTCTTCATTATTAATGTAGTCTTCTACCCTTCGGTTTCGTTGTTCTCTTCTTGGCCGCATTGTCTGAATAAACAAAACCTTAAGTTACTACTTTGTGTTTTACATTTTATACCACATTTTATTAGTGTTAACATAAAAAAAATTAATGCTTAATTTTAAGCTCAGTCAAACAAAACATAACGTTGCACTTACATTCATATACCAAACATTAGTGTTACACACTTATAATATTTTGGCAAATCACTATAAATGCCATCTATCCCACTTAAACGGCAAAAGACGGAATTTACCAAAAGTTATACTCCCCTAATCACATAAGGTGGGGATACATCATATTACCCACTACCTCTCACAGTCTGAGGTTTATATCATACATCATATAACCCTAGTAAACAAAAAGGGTACATATTGCATCTATATACATAATAACTAAATTATATCATCACTGCGTGTCCTGCTGAGTCACATCTGCATGAACATGCTCCTACTGTCCCTGCGGAAATATTTCATCCATAACTCGGCGACGAACCGAGCGACTGGTCTCTCCTACTTCCATATGAGGCCTCCTCTCTCCAACTCTCTAACTCATATAGGCTGAATCCAAAGCTAGCCCCAAAGTCTCTATCCTGACATTCTTTGCATGCAACACTGCCTCTAGCTGGTCAACCTTCTTTGCTGCTCGGACCCAGGCTTCCTCAACCCGAATCCTTTTAGCGATCTCTATGTCAAACTCAAACCGCATAGCCTGATGCTCTATGTTCAACACTCCCAACTTCACTTCCTCTTGCTCTAACTTTTCTTTCAGCTCCGCTAATTCTGCCTGAGCTTGATAAGCTGCATCTCTATACTTTGTTCCATAAACTGATGTGTGAGGTTCTGTTCTTCTAAATGGTTAACTCTATTTTCCAACTCATTGTCCCTAGCCAATAAGTCCCCAATCAATTCATCCTCAAGGGTATCCTCTAACACCTCATGCTCAACTGGCTCCTCTATAGGATCTACCGGCTCCTGATCCACAGTATGACTGTCTTCTCGCTCTTCAGACATCCTACGATCACAATACCAAAAACAAACAAATAAACAACATTAGTGTCACAATAAATTATATTCATTGATGAAATGAAATGATATTTTATTATGTACACCTATACCAGATGAATTTCACAATCCATCTTCTAGCATACTTTATACGAGTCTCCTTCTAAGGTTATAACCTAGGTTTCGCATCCTAAAGTTTATAACCTACAGCTTTGATACCAACCTGAGACGTCCCCAAATCCAGGTTCCATAACCTTGGCAATTGGTGCTCACGATCCAACATCTTCATACACATTCTATAACTAAGCGGAATAAATAAACATAAATTGTTTGTTACATAAGGTTCTACATCAAATCCCAAGGGTCTAATAACCTTTATTTATTACATACCTTAACAACCACAAAAGGTTTACTTAAATAATTTACATAGGATAACAACATAATTAAACATGCATTATCTATTCTTGCACTTTTCCTTTCCCTTTGTCCTTGTTGGATGTCTCTGGCTTAACTGAAATAAACGTCATGATATAGTAAGGGTGAGCAACTAATTCGCTCAGCAAGTTTAAATACAAGAAAGATATATCATGATTAGATAGAATTATCTTGTGAACTTTCAACAATATATAATGATTGTGAAGAAACGAAAGTCAAGCTTTAATAAATGGGAGATTTAATAAATAATGTTGAGTGGCCAGCAATGACCATGAACATATGCGAAGGTTTATCAGCAGTTACACTGGACCTTTTAAAAGTTTTGGTAATCAAGGGCATCAGCCTTTCATACCCGGTGAATATGCATACCACTTAAAGTCGGGTAATTATTCGTTTGTATTCGATATATTACCTTAAAAAATGTTCTTTTTCTCAGTCGAAGAGTCCGTACCAACAATTGGTTTGGAACAACTTTTAGAAACGTATTTTAACAAATGTAAATCATGTTCGGTCTAGCTGATACAATTAGCTAAGACCTAGTTCATAAACAGTTCATAAATAATAGAACTCAAATTATTTCACAATTCAAATAATAGAACAGGAAATCAATTGCACTAAGTGCGAATAACAATGATCATTATGGATGTGGAATAATCAACAATAATTATCCACTAACATGCTTTTAAAAATAATAACTCAAGTTTGAGTTAGAAAACTTGTCTCGATTGCGGTCTACTGCTATGCAATTTAAGTTAACTTCTTAAAAAAAGACCTATAATTGATAAGATTAATCTTTCAATTAGCATAACATATATTGACTTATAATACTACTACCCTTTTATTAAATTATCTAACATTTAGTCATACAATTAAACGTTAGATATCACATCAAATCCTTAGTAATATTATCATCCCTTGATAATATTGCTATCACAAAATCGTCATTTTAAACTCTCATCTAATATTATTAATCTTTTAATAATATTTTAATCCCTTATTAATATTATTAATCACTTAATAATTTTTTAACCTCTCATTAATAAATAAACTCACATTTACAAGTTTTACAACTTGATTTAACTTAACTTATCTATTTATTCATAACCTAAACATAGCCATGAAAAATACCAAAACAAATGTTTATTTTTTTCTTTTCTGGATAATATTAGTATATGATATTTTAGTGATAATTTATTTTTCCCGTAATTTTTAAATTTCGTTTACTATTTTTAAATGGTCCAAAACAGTCCTAAATGGTTACAATTATTATAAATTATTCTTTTGTTCAAAAATTATAAACTTTATACGGTAGTCTTCTGTTATCAACACCTAGCTCTTGTAAAAATTTCACATTTGTTTGAGCTGTATTTTAGGAGTTATGATAGTTTATTTTTAAAAATGCACTTTTTATAAAAGCCATAACTCTCATTTTATACATCAACAAATTACCATCTTTGGACAGGATCTTAATAACTCAGTATACTAACATTTTACAAAAGATAAAAAAATTTAAAGCAATTAAAGTGGCCGAAACTTCCCTTGACACAAACTAACCTGTGACAGTTTTTAACCTACAGTTTTTATTCCACCCGCTTGGACTGTTTTACCAAAACAGTTGTCATGGCTTGCTCAGTTAATAAATTTGAGTTCTACTACTTGGATTTAACAACTAACTCATATATCTAACACCCTTCTTTTACAGATCACAAAATTAATTTACGGATTTAAAATGGTAAAGGTCCAAAGTGGACTGAAAATTAAGGTTTTATAAACTAAAAACTGTTTTTCATCTTCTTCTTTGTTCAAGCTTAAAAACACATAAAATAGTAAGATCTAAGCATGAAACTACATAAAACATATAAATCTAGTGTTCTATGGTTCAAGATCATAAACTCATAATTTATTACTAAATATCCACAATAAATCGTATTAAGATAACAAGGTTTTGAGTTTTTGAGTTTTTATACCTTGTCTTATAGGCTACCCTTGTTCTCCTTCTAAAATATTTTATGGATCTTGGAGACATGCAACAAAACTCTTTTTTTTTTTGAAATTTTGGCAGCCCCTCTTTCTCTCTCTCTCTCTCTCTTGTTTTGCTCTTTAGCTTATAAACTTAGGAAATGTAAAAATGAAATAAACTTTGTAAGATATGTATGTATACATTTAATATTTAAAAATCTCACACTTTCTAAGATATCCCACAAATTATGGACCTCATCTTATTTTGTTAGCCAATATAGGAGACACTAGGGTAGAAGAGTTAGTGACTAACCTTAGAAAAAATTGAAACGAAGCATTATTACTCCCTCTTTCCACATCTGACTACTCCCCCTCTAATTAACCCCATTTTTGATTTTCTTTATTTACTTAATTTGCTATTTTAATCTTCTATAAGATCCATCCCAAGTTGGGCTAAGGTTTGGGCCATCCTTAATTTCATTTAGGCTCTCTAATAAATTGTTTGGGCAACTAGAACTATCATGGGTCCAACACATAAATTTTACATTACCCTAGTTATTTAATTAGGGTCTTTAGTCCACTTAATTTGGACATTAAATAATTACTCATATGGGTTTAATTACATAACCCAATTAGACTTACTTTAATTAGGTTTAAAATAAATAATTAAATTGAGATAATAAAATTAATCTCTTAGGTTATTCTACTAGTATATATTTTAAATACTAGAAATCATCAATAAATATAACCCTTAGGTTATTTAATTCTCATACCTAATGTATATAATTAGGTTATAAAGCTTTCTTGTCATTACACGTAATATGATAAATAAATATATACGCATAATATATATATATATATATATATACACACACACACACACACACACATTCATTTAATCACATACACGTCCTTTATAAGTCACAAAATATTTAATACATTGATAACAATTTAATATTCTCATTTACATTGTGACCCAATATTCTTGGTTATTACAATCTATTTCTCAATTTCATATGGATTATCACGGTAATCGTTAGCTAGGCAATTAAGTAATTAATCACAAATCATAATAGACAATCCAAGAATAGCTAATAAGACTAACAAGGAAGCATATCAAAATAACTACTCAATAAGATCCATTGCAATCTCAAAATGGAGTTTGATTCATGATTGAAGTGAAATTCATAATCCACAATTGATTATACATTGAGAAATTAAGATAGAAGTAAAGAGAAGTTAAGGATTTTGGAATGCAAATCTGATCTCTCTAATTCTAAACCTCCAATGATCTTCAATTGCTTCAATCACCCAAGATCTAATCTAAACTAGGGTTTATCTAATCTAATGGAATAGTAGGATTTCTAAACTGATGATATATACAAGATGATGATCCCACCGGATGGAAAAATCGTTTACATACTGATATCTGTCCATATATAAGCCCTAATTGACCCCCCATTCGAGCTACAACTCAATTGGTCAATTAAAATGAAAGTTAAAGCTGGTCATATAGGAAACGGCGCAGCTGCGCCGTCCCTTAGGCCATTTAGGGCGCAGCTGCGCCGTACACCAAATCTGGAAAATCTGCTGCAATGCCCTTTGATAAAACAGCCATAACTTTTGATCCCGGAGGAGTTACGGGGCCTGCTACCTATCAAATCGAAGCCATCGATGAGATCTACAACTTTCATTCTTTGAGATTTGAGAGATAATGGACGGATGAATGTCAAAATTGGGGTAGAAGTGACTACTATGTAAATGAATGGCAACTCCAAACTTTGAGGTTCAACGTCCGTTGGTACAAAGGTCATAACTATCGCATCCGAACTCCGATTGGGATGATTCAAGATGTTCTGGAAAGCTAAGAAGTAGCTCTACATTAAAATCCAAGTTCCAAGCCAAGAACATGAAACGAACATGAAAGCCCAAATGATGTCCGAATTGCATTTTCTTCCTTTTTCATACCAATAGTCGCTCACACAGTTCCCAAGCATAAGATCTACAAAATAAACACAACATGCATAAACAATAACTACGAAACATAGGTTTAAGCAACTAATTCAAGTAATAGATACCGGATAAGTAGATATAAAAATTACTTATCATATACCCCCAAACTTACACCGTTGTTTGTCCCCAAGCAACGCAATAAAATGCAAATGCAATAAATTAAACAAAATGCAATTTAATCTATCATACTAACGAATCCAAATACCAGTAGGAATGAAATCCAAATGAGTTGCCTTAGAGAAACCACTTATTCATCAAACAAGGAATCTAACTAAGAACAAGGCCATAACGCATAACATTTTGCAAATCAAAACTTGTTATTATTGCTGTAGTGTGTGTGTGATCAGCAACTATTAAATTTACTACAGACAAATACTTCACATAAAATGCTTCTTAGAGGGAAAATCACAGTTCTAACTCAAGAATCTCAGCAAATAGGACTAGCTCCAGCTATAACTTCACATTAACTAAGCTAGAAATCAATAAGGAATTTATTTTGCTATTATTCAATCACGAGGGCGATTTTTGCTCTTTCCCGTATTTACACTTGACCGTGCAATGTCTAGTCCTCTTAGACTTTTCAGTGTTACCTGTGTAGCGAGCTTTTGACCAATGACTCCCAAACCATTACGGCTTTAGGGCGCTAGGTATTGATACACCCCTACGAGCTTACTTACTTGAGTAACAAAGGCCACAGAACTAAACTAGTCTCGTGTGTTTATTCATATATTTTTATTTTATTTTTCTTCTCTTTTTTTTGGAATCACATCCCCCAAATTTTTCCCAAACTCAAGTCTTTGTGATATCCTCGCCTTTACTACCCATTCACTGAATTTCTTTCATTAGAACAAGACTTCCTACCAAAAGACAATTATGTGACCATTTAAACTGAGCAAATCATAATGGTTACCCTAATGTGCTATCCGGTTACATCAGTTTCAAATAGATTAAGAATCACATCATGCTATTACAACCAAGCTTAAGTCATCAAAACTGTTCAAAAATCATGCAATTCCAATCTCATCATAGGCCAAATGAAAATCAAACCAACTAAAAAACTTGGATTCATGTTATATGACCTAACTAAATGTAACAATTTAAAACAAATATTTTTGCGATTTTCAAAAAAAACAACATGCAATACAATCTAAAAGCAATCCCCCCAAACTTAAAACTAACAATGCCCTCATTGTAATAGAAATTAAAAAAAATACTCCCCTTGATAGCATTGTCGGCGCCACCCGCCTCCTTACGATCCGATAGTGTGTTAGGCGGTGGATAAATCTGGGCAGATTTAAGAGTAGGGAACTGAACTTTGACTTCTCTAATGCCCTGGGATTTCGGCCTGCTATTCCCCCAAACTTATTTGGCACTCCAATTTAGTCTTTCAGCCCTTTTCAAAAACACTTGCAGTGCGCTTTGTTTCAACGCATTTTACTATTATGTTCCGACTCAAGCAATCTTAGTGTAGTGCAAGTCTCTGCTTCCCTTGCTTTGATCCTTCCCACTCTCTGCCTCAATGTATCCCAAATCTCTAGTTGTGGGTGTATGAAGGTTGTTTTAGAAAAGGATTTGGTGATGGTAGTTGTGGATTAGGACACAGAAAGAATGAGAGCGAGAGAGTTTAGCGTCAGCTTGTTAGGCCTTAGGAATGAGGAAATTAAATGTGCCTAATCAAAATAGGACAAGGAGGATAAGGAGCAAGAAGTCAGAGGGGTTGGGTTAAAATTTTAACAACTGGGGTTCCATAGCGGCGCAGCTGCGCTGAGATTTGGCATTGGATGGGCGCAGCTACGCTGTGTAGCAGAGATGGGATTTTGTGACTGAGATAGGGCGCAGCTGCGCAGATTTCTTTTACAAATTGGCCACAGCTGCACTGCCCTATACCCTGGCAACTGCAGCTTTCGACATCTATTCTGACCATTAATCCTCATAGCAATTGAATTGAGCCTGAACATGAGTACAAAAGAAAACTTATTAAAACTTTAAACTCGAAAATCCTAATTAATAATAATAATATTAAAAGTACGAAGAATTAAACATAGAAGGAGAAGAGATTGGATATGCAAATAAGAATTAAACAAGGAAGAAGAAAGGGATGGGTTGCCTCCCATCGAGCGCTTGGTTTACAGTCCCTCAGTCGGACTTCTTCTTATCAATGCTATCTAATTCCTTTTCGATAATTGAGGAACTCTCCATCCATCAGAAGCAATGTAACCTTTGGGAGGTACCCATTAGTGATAGCCATTGAAACAAAGTCACCTAGTTTGCTTTTTGTAGATAGGTTCCTAATTACGACTGTCAAATAGTTAGGTGCTTCCTCCGTTGTGTTCATGATTAGATTGGGGCATTGAATCTTGTCAAACACCACGGGCTCTTCTTCTATCTTCTCTTTCTCATCCTACCATGGTTGTAATGTAGTCCTAGCTCTCATGTCATAAAGAGTTTTGCCGATAACATGACTACCAAGTGGGCACGGTTTTGTAAAACTGACTGGATTCTTGAACTTTGGTAGAGAAGGCACTTAGGGCATTAACCGAATAGGGTCATCTTCATTAGCACTTAAAGATAGATCTTTGATGGCCTCATTTTCCTTATCCCCACTTGTCTCCCGTCTTTCGATATTTTGTGGCTCATTTAGTTGCAGATTTTGTTCGGGCTCACCATCAGTTTCAGAATCCATATCATAAAGCCAAGTGTTTTGAGGACAGTTGTTCAAGGCTTTTAACATTTGATCTATCTAGTTCTGAATATTTTGAATTGAAATATCTTGACTAATCCTCCTCTCCTCATTTGATGCTACGAACTTGGACCACAATTCCTCCAATCTTGAATTATCTGTTTCAGTTTCGGAATCCATGTATTAAGGACCATTGGTTGAGGTATTGATGAGTTGTTTCATCTGATTCCTAAAATTTTGGATCGATATTTCCTAACTCCTCATCGTCTCTTCTTGGTCTGCTATGATCTTAGACATGAATTCCTCCAAACTTGAATTTTCTTCTTGTGGCAATGGAGGTGGACATGAGAATTCTGGTGCATATGTTGGACTTGGAGCGTAGAATTAATCTTGTTGATTATAGCTCCATGAAGAATTTGGGTAATACCCCCAACCTTAATATTTGTTAGGATATGCATGCTGGTTAAGATAGTTACCACCATACTGTACCGGTCCAAAATTGACAGTGCATTGATGACTCGGATGATTGTCAGCACAATAATCACAAGTAACTGCTACCTTTCGAATACGTTGGGATGTAAGAACATCCAAACTCTTCGAAAGTGTTTCAATTTGTGCTGACAATGCAGAAAGTGCATTGAGTCCATCAACCCCTGTTTCCCTTGATTGAGTCATTCTCGTATATGGCCATTGATAAGCAAAATCATCCATGGTACCTTAAAAAGAGAGAAATATAAGAAGAGAATTAAAATAAAAACAAAATGTTTAAATTAAGACTAATTTGATTGAAGCTAATGATGGAAAAAATTATTAAACTAATTCCCCGGCAACAGTGCCAAAAACTTGTTGGTTGTTTTCCCGATCGATATATGCGTGCAAGTATACATGGTTAACAAGTAATAAAGTGTAAGTAGAGTATCGTTCCCACAGAGAATTATTTAACAAGAATCACCAAGCACTAACCCATAACCAACTTAATCTTATTTAAACGCTTGATTTTAATATTTTAACTTAAAATAAGTAATTAAACTAATACTAATTACCGCTAGTATAAAACTAGATAATGAAGACTTGAGATTATAAATTCACCTATTATATCATTTAAGTCAATACATTTCCCGTTAGGTCTAATTAATTATACCGGATTGTTAATCGTGAACACAAAAATAAAATATGGCCATCTCTCGATGTACCATACCCATATCAAATTAAATCCACAGATGATAGAATTAATATGAACACCCTAATTAACTAATCCACTATATCTCTATGTGAATTACAATTAAAGAGGGTCGAAGCACAAGTTCTCAATAGATTACATGCGGTGCATAGGTATATCTCTATCCTAGGCACGAATCATGAATTCCATCGTCATGTAGAAGTCACAAACACATGCTATTCTGATCAGATCTAAACCCATAATCCGTTTCTCAATTTCATATGGATTATCACGGTAATTGTTAGCTAGGCAATTAAGTAATTAATCACAAATCATAATAGACAATCCAAGAATAGCTAATAAGACTAACAAAGAAGCATACCAAAATAACTACTCAATAAGATCCATTGCAATCTCAAAATGGAGTTTAATTCATGATTGAAGTGAAATCCATAATCCACAATTGATTATACATTGAGAAATTAAGATAGAAGTAAAGAAAAGTTAAGGATTTAGGAATGCAAATCTGATCTCTCTTGCTCCAATTCTAAACCTCCAATGATCTTCAATTGCTTCAATCACCCAAGATCTAATCTAAACTAGGGTTTATCTAATCTAATCTAATGGAAGATTAGGATATCTAAACTGATGATATATACAAGATGATGATCCCATCGGATGGAAAAATCGTTTACATACTGATATTTCTCCATATATAAGCCCTAATTGACCCCCCGTTCGAGCTACAACTCAATTTGTCAATTAAAATGAAAGTCAAAGCTGGTCATATAGGAAACAGCGTAGTTATGCCATCCCTTAGGCCATTTAGGGTGCAGCTGCGCCGTACACCAGATCTGGAAAATCTGCTGCAATGTCCTTTGGTAAAACGGCCATAACTTTTCATCCCGGAGGAGTTACGGGGCCTGTCACCTATTAAATCGAAGACATCGATGAGATCTAAAACTTTTATTATTTGAAATTTGAGAGATAATGGACGATTGAAGGTCGAAATTGGGGTAGAAGTGACTACTATGTAAATGAATGGCAACTCCAAACTTTGAGGTTCAACGTCCGTTGGTACAAAGGTCATAACTATCGCATCCGAACTCCGATTGGGATGATTCAAGATGTTCTGGAAAGCTAAGAAGTAGCTCTACATTAAAATCCAAGTTCCAAGCCAAGAACATGAAATGAACATGAAAGCCCAAACGATGTCCAGATTGCATTTTCTTGCTTTTTCATATCAATAGTCGCTCATACAGTTCCCAAGCATAAGATCTACAAAATAAACACAACATGCATGAAAAGCAACTACGAAACATAGGTTTAAGCAACTAATTCAAGTAATAGATACCGGATAAGTAGATATAAAAATTACTTATCAGAAAGAAAGTTCGAGCCGGGCCAAGCTGTACTCCTATACAATTCTAGACTGAGACTTTTTCCTGGAAAGCTCAAGTCCAGGTGGTCAGGGCCTTTTATCGTCAAACAAGCGTTCCCACATGGCGCCATTAAAATAGTTGGTTGAAATCCGGATGAACCGTTCAAAGTCAACGGACAGCACTTGAAGCATTATTAGGGTGGTGATTTCGATCGCCAAAAGTCCTAATTTATTCTAGTCGATCAAGTTTGAAACATGGAGTAGTCAGACTGAAAGACTTTAAATCAAGCGCTTGATGGGAGGCAACCCATAAGTTCATTTCTGTTAAATTTACTTTTTAATATTTTTCTTAGTAGGTAGTTATATTAAGTCATTTTGGTAGGTATTAATAAGTTATTATTGTGGATGTAGGTTGCACTCAATTGGAGAAACCACAAGGTCCAAGCAGGAGGAAATTTCAAGAGTACAGAGCAGCGCGGTCGCGCCCAACTTACACTGGGATATGACGCGGCAGCGCCTGACCCCAAAAACAAAAGTAAGCTCCTCTGCCACTTCAGCGCGGCAATGCCCAACCAAGGCATTTTCCCAGTGCGGTCGTGCTGCGACGTAAATTTTTTTATAAACAAATCTGCAGCGGTCAGCCCAGACACCCACTTCTCTCTCACTCTCCTTTCTCTAATTCCCCACCTCTCACTCTCAATTCCCTCTTTCGAATAGACTTCCCACTCACCCACACTCGAAATCAAGATTTCACTCTCTCTCAACCCTAAATCCCACAACCCTCATACCCTCCACTTCCCTCTGTCGAACTACCCTAACCTAACCATTCACCCACGATCAATATCCAACTCTCATTCCCTCTTACACCCTAAACTCCAATCACTCCTAAATACGACCTCTATAACCATAATTAAACCATTTGAAGAGAATTACGGTAAGGATTGTAGAGGACAGAGCATCAAGAAGCAACGTAACAGAGAATTGTATTGGGAGGGATTACATTAAAGGTAATTTTTCAATTGCAAGAATTTTGGGGAATATTGTTCAAGTCGGAGAACGATTTAGGGTTAACTAGGTCTGTACAAAATGCTTCTGTTTTGATTGAATTTGGTTAACTACCATTGCACTGGTTTTGCATAAGTGCAAGTAGAGTATAGTTTGGGGCAAAATAGAGTGCACAGATAGTGCTTGTAAAAATTACTGAAAGAGGAAACTGTGGATTCAAAGCAAGTTTGGGGGAGGATAGATTGTCACTATCAATGGCACCGAAGAGGCGCAGAGCAGAGTCATCTCGGGCACAACATTAAGAGCCGGAAGAATATAATAATACACGATTTATCAGTGCCGACGCGGAGAAGTATTTTCATAATGTGTTGTTTGGGAAGACGTTTGTTATGGAGAGAGGCCTCAGACCGGATGCTAGGTTAGATGGCCAGATGATGGCAATGATTAGGGAAAGAGGATGGATGGAATTCACAGATACTCCACCTGCAGCTTCAATCGCTATTGTTTAGGAGTTTTATGCCAATGCCAAAGCGACATGGGATGGGACTGCTTTTGTGCGGGGTTGTACCGTATCCTATTCCAGTCAGAACATCAACGCGCTGTTCAACTTGTCGAATGTCTAACCTGATGATTCGGATTAGATTTATTCACGGAGATATGAGACAGAGTTAGATGAGGTCAGTCGGATCCTATGCAAGCTTGGTACATTGTGGGCGACTAAACAAAGGACAACAGAAAAGATCAGTTTTCCCAACAGTGCCCTGAATAAGTACGGGAAGGCGTGGTACAGTTTCATCTGTGTCAATTTGATGCCAACACAGCATCAGAATGACGTCACTAAAGATAAAGTCATCTTGCTATATAGCATTGTGCGGGGTAAGAAGATTGACATCGGATATGTCATCCACAATTCCATTTACTGGTACTTGCAGGGAGGTACATCTAGTGGCATCCCTCATGCTTCATTGATCACTTGGTTATGCTTAGCGGTAGGCGCTCAATGGGATGATAGTGAGCCAGTCAAGTTGTTCATGCTCACGATAGACCATGCTACAATATAAAAGTATATAAGTATGGGGCAGAGGTGTGTCTCACCCTAGAGAAGCAGGGTTTATCCTTCCACAACAGCAAGGTGGAGGACAGCCACAGGGAGAACAAGCTGAGAAGCAGCCCGTTGAGGCTCCGATTATGAATGTGGATATGTATCAAGCCCGATTGGATAGGATGGAGAGGAGAATGAATCGACGAATCGATGTCATCTACAACACGTGGATGAAATCAGGACCTCCACCGCACAGTTTTCAAAGACCCTATCATAGGCTTTCACGCAGCTCACTAGTGCTCCAGTTCAGTTTCTGACCTATGGAGCTTCCTCGGCTTACCCATCTCCGGATACATCTTCAGATGATGATGAGGAGGATGATGATGATGCTTTAGATTAGGGGAGTCTTTCTTCTAATCTTTATTATTTACTTTAATCCAATGGGGGCATTGTCTTTAATAAGTTTGGGGGGTTTCCTTTGTTGCATTTAGTTATGTGTTGCATAGTAATTCATAGTTCAGTTAGCATATTAGTTTAACATGCTTGTTCATAGTATCTGTTAGCATGTTGCATCTAGTAGTTGGTTGCATGATTACTTATGTCTGTTTGCATTGAACACGCATAGAGTTTGTGTGCATGAATCTAAGCAATAGATTGGTTTGAATTTAGCTCGGCCGATGATAAGATTGATATTGCATGTTAACTTGAACAGTGTTGATGATTGATGCTTAGTTTTAATTTTAATTATGAGGATAACCTAAGCCTATCTGAAACGTATGTTAACCGGATAGCACTTGAGATTTGACTGTTTTGATCAACTTAGTTCAAGGGTTTCATAATTTGCTTCTAGGGGAAAAGTATTGGTTAAAATTTAAGGAAATCAGTGAATTGGCAGTAAAGGCTAAAATGAGGTAAGAGCATAAGTTTGGGGGAATCTAGGGGGTACATTTAAAAAAATGGAAAAATGTAAAATAAATAAAATAAAATAAAATAAAATAAAAAGTAGAAAATCCAGAAAAAGGGAAAATATATATATGAATAAATGCATTGACTAGTTTGGTTCTGTGGCCTCTATTACTCGGGTAACTAGATCTGTAAGGGTGTCTTAACACCAAGTGCCCTAAAACCAACTGGTATGGGAGTCACTGATCGAAAGCTCGCTACATGGGTGACTTTGAAAAGCCTAAGAGAACCAGACATTGCACAGTCAAGTGTAAACACGAGATAGAGCATAAAACGCACTCGTGAATGAATAAAAGAAGAAATAAACCTCGTAGGGACTCCTAGACTTAGTGATTGCTTAGTTTTAGCCGGAATTGTCATGTTTACAAAGATAATTGAATTAAAACTGATATTTTTCTTATAAGAAGTTTGTTATGTGACTAATCTTGAACTGTGATTGGTTAGAATGGATGATGAGCACACACGCACAACATGGATGATGACAGGTTTGGATTGACTAACTGGTCAGAGTTATTGACTTTGCATTTGATTGGATAGAGTGTTTGAGTACCTTGGTAATATCTTTGAGGTGTGTGGTTGGACATCTTACTGATTTATTGTTCGATTCGTAGGCATGTTAGACAGTAGATTGTATCTGCATTGTGTTGCATTATACTACGTTGTGTTGCATTGTATTGCTTAAGGACAACCAATGGTTCAAGTTTTGGGGCATTTGATGAGTGGGCTCATTAGACTTGGATTGTTGTAATTCTCTTCTGTTTTATATTGCATTTCATACATTTTGTGTTGTTTTTATGTAGCATGAGCTTAGGAACTGGATTGGATGGAAGCAACAAGGAATAGAAGCTAAAACTGCAGATTTGGGACCAGCGCGACCGCGCCCAAATAACAAAGGGAAGCAGCGGCCGCGCCACTTTAAAACTTCAAAATTATGACTCTGCCATATCAGCGCGGCAGCGCCCAGTTACAAGCCATTTCCAGCGCGGCCGTGCCCAAGCGGGAAATTGGACTTTGACTTTCCTTGACTTTTTAACTATAATTAAGTTGTAACTAATGCTTAAATTAGATTTGGGATTGGATTCATGTCAGGAGACTATAAATAGTCATTTATATTCAATAGTAGAAGGGAATTGATCTATCACTCATAGAATAAAAAAAACCCTAGTTTGGAGATTTAGACTTGGAGACTTGAAGCAAGTGAAAGAGCATGAAGGATTCAATTCAAAAGTGGAAGGAGATACTCAAGGATTGCGTCTACAGTTTTTATTCTCTTCCCTATCTTCTACTTTGTATCTTGAATGCTTTATCAATTGTGGATTATGGATTTTAATTTAATTATGAACCAAATTCTCTTTTAAGATTACAATGGATCTTATTGCGTAGCTTTTATTGATATGTTTTCTTGTTAATTATTGTTGATTATTATCGGATTATCTATTATGATTTGTGTTTTCTTGCTTAATTGTCTGGCCAGTAATTACCGTGATAAACCATATGAACTCAAGAGATGGATTATAGGTTTAGACATGGTCATAATATCATGTGATTATGTTTTCTGCATGTGATGGAATTCATATTTTGTGTCTAGGATAGAGATATACCTATATGCTGCATGTAATCTGATAGGGAACTTGTACTTTAAATCCTATTTAATTGTAACTCACATAGAAATATAGTGAATTAGTTAACTAGGGTGTTCACCTTAGTTCTATCATCTATGGATTTAAGTTGATTCGTTTATGATACATCGAGAGATGGTTATAAATATCGATGAGTTCTTCTTTAACAATCTAGAATAATTAGCATAACTTAACATGAAGTGTATTGATCTAAGTGAAATTGTAATCTTAAGTCTTCATAATTTGTTTTCAATCTTATGGTAGTGAGTATTAGTTTAATTAATTGCTTATTTTTATAAAATTTACAGTTTTAATCAATTGTTTAATAAAATCGAGTTAATACGAAATTGGTAATTGTTAATATAAATTACAGTTTTTCTCCATGGGATTGACACCTTGCTTACTCTATATTATATAATTGACCACATATACTTGCGTGTTGTGCTAGCATAGATTTAGGCAAATACCAATTTCAAGCTAAGACACGGCGCGACAGCGCTAATTCTCAGAACTCAAACAAAGACTCTCTGGACTCTTGGCGCGGCAGCGCCAAGACTAAGCCAAAAACAGCGCGGTCGCACTGCATGCCTAGATCAGTTTTTAAATAGCAGTCGTTCAGCAATTTCCATTCCAACCCCACTCCTTCTCCAATTCAAATTCCTTCTCTCTTAAACCTTCAAATCCCTTTCCAAATCAAATTCAAACTCTCCCAACTCAGTAATTCGATCCAACTCTTCTTAAACCAAGTCCAAATCAACTTCAATTCTTAGAGCCCCAAATCAAACATACATTTATCCAAACCAAAGTTCACCTTCTCTCTAAAAAACAAGCTCAAGTGTACGAAGGAAATACATTCGTTTCGCATAAAACTAACTAGTAAGGTACTTTCATCTCGATGTTGATCAATTTCCCACATATTGAAGCAAAGTTATCACAATACAAGTAAGGTTTATTGAATTGGTGCAAGTTCAGTTATTGAGAATTGGGTATATTGATCTATTAAGTAAAATTGTTCTTTACACATAATTGGATATTTATGTTTTATGTTGGGTTCCAAAGGATGAATTACTTGTGCTAGATCATTATATTGTTTGTTTGGGTGTTTTGCTTCTTTCATTGGGTTATTGCATAAGTACATAAGGTGAAAAAGGTTAGGAATTATGGGTGCACATAAACTGTGTGATAAATTACCTCAGTGACCTTTAGTTCAATTTGTGGTGGGTTCTGCTTATGAATTGGTTGTGGAATTGTTAGGGATTGAAGATAATGGTTCCTAAGCGTCAAAGAGGTGAAGGATCATAATCCTCCCAAACTTATGACCACACGAGGTTTGTAAGTGTTGAGGTATCAGATTATTTCCACAACGTGCTGACTGAAAAAACTTTTGTTCTTGAAAGTGGGCTTAGACCAGTTGAAAGCCAAAATGGGGAGTTAAGTGTGATGATTATGGAGAAGGATTGGTTTGACTTGACTGAGCAACCCACTTCGGCAATAATTTCCTTGGTAAAGGAAATCTATTACCCGTCAAACGATCAATGCGTATTACAATTTGCCAAATATTACAGAGAATAGTCCTGATTGGGTTGGTGCTCGTCGGCATGACTTGAACACGATGAGTTGGAAGCTATGTAAACCGGGTACCACGTGGATATTGAAACAAGGCACAGATGAGAAGGTGAGCTTCCTGCACACAGCGTTGAGCAGATATGGCAAAGCCTGGTACAGTTTTATTTGTGCAAATTTGATGCCAATAAGGCATCAAAACGATGTTACCAGAGATAGGGCCATTCTACTGTATGGAATTGTTACGGGTAAGAAGATTGATGTTGGGAGAGTGATTAATGCATCCATTGTGAGTTATTTACGGGGGAGTACATCGGGTGCAATTCCACATGCCTCGCTGATCACCAGGTTGTGTCATCAAGCAGGGGTTCAATGGAGTTTGGACGAGCCAATCTAAGCTCCGATGGCTGTTATTGATCACGCAACGATCCAGCGATACAAGGTGTGGGATGGAGGTGTTTCACATCCCAGAGGTGCAAGATTTATTATGGGAACGCAGTAGGGTGATGATGCACAGCCGACGGAGGAACCCGAGTAGCCTATTGGATCTTCATTTGTTCCTCCTACCGACTATGAAGCTTCTATTCAGGCGTTACACAGACGGTTGGATCGACAGGACCGCCAAATGAATAGGAGATTTGATGCACTTACTCAAAGGATGGATGTTATGATGGACTTCAATGCGCAGTTTTCTTCAACCCTGTCTCAGATTTTTTCCTCCAGAGCTAGTTCTAGTTCGGCATTTCAGTTCCCTATTCCACCTGTTGTTCCGGCATATCCCCTAGCAGATCACCTGACGATAACGACGATGATGATCAATCCTCAAGTCAGGGAAGTCCTCAGTTCTGAATTTTCTTTATTTTTACAATGAGGGCATTATTTAATATAAGTTTGGGGGCATTAGTGTGCATGTTAGTTTAGTATTGCATATTGGTTAGTTATTTGTCATATTTAATGTGTGTGTGGTATATGTGTTAGGTTGCATATTACATCTAGTTGGCATATTACGTGATGTCATAGTAGTTTGCATGAGTTAAGCAATGAATCGATTGTTGTTTAGTATGGCCAATGATAAGAATGGTTGGTATGTATTTTTACTCGAAGGGAAATTGATAAACAGTGTGTAGTTATAGTTTTGATGAGCTAGTTGGTTTTAACTTGCTTGAGATCTATTTTGGTTTAATGAGCACATATTCACCTATTTTGATTGATTATGATTCAGAAATGATTTATATGGTTAATTGCTTTGGAGAATTTCATGGAAACTTCAATAATTTGCTGGTGTATCATTGAAAGTGAAATCTGGATAATCATTTAAGTTTGGGGGGAATTCTTTGAGATTATGAAAAAAAAATTAAAAAAATAATAAAAAAGGAATGTTGGAAAAAATGAATAGGAGTATGTGGTGAGTCAAGATGGAGCGTAAAACGCACTCGCTCATGCACACATACTTAAGGACGAGATGGAGCGTAAAACGCACTCGTTCGACAAGTGTTAAAAAAAATTATTATGTGCTTATTGCTTAAAATAATCTTGGATCCCTTGGCTTGAATGTTTTATATGGGTCATCTGGATTTGATATATCCAGTGAAGTTGTGAAGTTGAAGTTGAAATTTTTCGTTAAGTAATTGATTATGTGGGTTTATCTGGATTATGATTGGTTGGATCAGGTGATACACACACTAGGGTTAAAAGCATGTGTAAACTGATGAATACGTCGAAAATATATTCATGACATTGTTTTGATATTCTTTTTTAGTATTGTTGATAATCTTTGAGGCCGTATACTGGATAATGTGTTGATTCATTGTACGCTTTGTAGGTATATTATTCAGATACATATTGTGTGTTCTTATTTTGCTTGAAGGCAAGCAAATGTTTAAGTTTTGGGGTATTTGATGAGTGGGTTTATTACCTACGAATCGGATGCATTTGGGCTTGAATTCTTGTTTGATCTTAAGTGTTTCGTATTACTTGTGATGCATTTTGTGTGTTTTGTGTAGGTTACATTGCATGGGGATTGGAACTGATAGTTTTGGAAAGAAGGCACCAGAAAAGAAGTCAAAAGGAGCTTGCAGCCACATTGGCGCGGCAGTGCCAACATCAAGAGTAATCCTGGCGCGGCAGCGCCAGGATTGGAATTGCAGAAGTGCCTCTGGACCCTTGG
The DNA here is from genome assembly GCA_034770075.1 of Aralia elata. Lineage (NCBI taxonomy): Eukaryota > Viridiplantae > Streptophyta > Magnoliopsida > Apiales > Araliaceae > Aralia > Aralia elata. Next base: position 53,229,220 of record CM068378.1, read on the forward strand.
CGCGACAGCGCCTGTCTTAGTACAAAACCTAGCGCGGCAGTGCCAGGTCAGCTGTAGGAATTGTCAAGCTTTGTAATTTTTAAGATTTTTGATTGGGATTAGGATTGCTATTTCTTAAGGAGTTAGGACTTTAATTGGGGAGTATAAATAGAACATCTTGGATATATTGAAAAAACCTATTGCTAACCCTAGATTGAAGACGACTAGAAGGCTTGAAGCGAGGTAATGATCACGAAGGAAGTGCAACATAAAATGCTAAGGAGGAGATTAAGGATTGCTTCAAAAGAATTTTTCATTTTTTTCTTTTATCTTTTTATTTTGTAATTCTTGGATGATGATAAAATTGTGGATAATGATTTTTAATTCAACGATGAACTAATTCTTCTTTTAAGATTACAATGGAACTTAATGTGTTGTTTTAATTAAATTGCTTCTTTGTTAACTATTGTTAATTATAATTGGATTGTCTATTATATCTTATGCTTACTTGCTTAATTTCCTGATTAACAATTATCGTGGTAATCTGTATGAAATTGAAAGATGGAGTATAGATTTAGACCTGGATACAATAGCATATGATTGTGATTTCTGCATTAGATAAAATTCATAATTTGTGTATAGGATAGGAATATACCTATATGTCATATGTAATCTGATGAGAACATGTGTGTTAAATCCTTTTTAATTCTAATTAACATAAAAATATAGTGAGTTAATTATTTAGAATGCTCTTTCTAATTCTAATCTTTATTGGACTTAGGAAGACTTGTTTATAGGATCATTGAAAGGTGCTTATAAATACTGACGAGTTCTTGGTTAACAATCCAATATAATTGGCATAGTTTAACGGGAAGTGATAAAATTGGAGTGAAACATCAAGGGAAATTGTAATCTTAAGCCTTTTAATCTGAAATCAAATTCTTAATAGTTAGTGAATAGTTAATTTAGTTTAATTCATTTTCAAAATTCACCAATTTGAGATATTTGTTTAATAAAATTGATTTAATATAAAATTAGTAGTTGATAGTTATTTTACACAATTCTCTGTGGGACGATACATTGCTTGCCATTATATGGCTATTTGATCACGTATCCTTGCGTGTAACTGCTAGTACGAAATTAGGCAAACAGACGGGGCCCACCTGCCTCGATTTTCATGTCACGACGTTGATTTTTCGTGTTGAATGCTGAAACGTCCACAACTTTCAAACCAGAAAGAGTTAGCAAACGTGTCATACCAATTCGGAAAGCTCTTCTCGAGAGCTACACAATAGCATCAAGTTTGATCAATTTCAGATTCGGGAAGATAGAGAAAAAGGGGAAAAATCATCCTTTTACAAATGATTGCTAGTCACTCGTCTTCTTTTGTGTAGTTTGTTGCTCGGAGGTCATCATGGGGGTTTCAAATACTTGTTTTGAGCCCTATAATCTTTGCTTAGACATCTTGGCCTTGAGGCAAAATGACGTGTTTACCCTCCTGCCACTGTTAGAGAAAAGATGCACAAATTTTGGGTGTCTAACAATGCTTTGCATGAAGTTGTATATGCTAGAAGTATTACATATCTATACTTTAACAAAATAAACAATTTAGTTTGTCCTCTGTGTAGACACCCAAATTTTGCGTTTCCTTCTACTAACCATGACAGGAGGGCGAAATCGTCAATTGAACCAGCTTGCGGGAGCAAAGGAGCGGACACAAGGGCGAGTGCCCGGCCCCGCCGCAATGTTTTGGGCAAACCAAGTTTACGTGACAATAAAGCCGTCCGAAGCAGGCACTTCCGAATGAGGTGGCACGTCTCCCGGAAGTTCCCGGACTGCGGAATACGAGCCTGTCAGCGAAAACCGACGTTGCGGTACGAAAATCGAGGCGTGGCACGAAAATCGAGAAAGTCAAGCCCGCCAGCCGCGGATAGATCTGCGGCCAAGTGGGTGCGCCAGCACGAAAACCGGGAAATCAGCACTCAGCAGCTGAGTGCGATGGGAGGCGTGCCAGCTGGCCAGCCGCAGATCCATCTGCGGCCAGCCGCAGATAGATCTGCGGCTGGCTCTGGCCAGCCTATTTAAGCCAGCTTCGGCAGCATACAGGGGGTTGAGCGAATTTTGGAGAAGAAGAAGAAAAACAGCAAACAGCAGCACGGATTTTGAGAGAAAAATAGTAGATTTTGCAACAAAAATAGGAAGAAAAGAGAGGAAAAAGAGAGAAATTTTACTCCTTTAATTTTGATTGTATCAAATATATTTCTCATCCTATTCAAATACCAAGACTTCATCTTTTTTGAGATCATTTTGCAAGGTAAAAATTCCTTTTGTTATAACAATTCGTATCCTCTTATTTGCTTAGATGGGATGTAATTTTATGTATATTGTTGAACAATCATGGATTATGGATTATTAAGGAGGGTTCCATCGGAACGAAATTCTTCCTAATAACCCGAGGATATCCAATTGATAAAATTTCTAGCTTGTTTGTGATAATTTATTGGGTGTAATTTATTTAGATTGTCATTTCCGGATATCATTATATATTAGATAAACCCGGGTTGGTTAGTTATGTAATATTCATTTTGTAGGCATGTATTAATCTCGTGTGAGCCTAGGAAAGCGACCCCGTGGTCCAAATCCGATGATGGACATGTCTTGATGTATGTAGCGGGTAGGATGTAGCCTCCTTGTAACATGTAACCGTCGGGCCTTAAAACGACGCCAAAGCGAGAATCGGGTTTAAGGCCCCATATTAGTGGAACTTGTGATTGTAGGCGTTTGGGATTATTTTGATGGCTTACATGCCCATGAATAGCCCCAACGCATTTTAATGCTTGATTTGATTTACGACACGAAATTGATTTCAAAGCTAAATGATAAGATTTTCATAAAATCAATCAAAGTAGGATATTAGAATCACGAGGTTAAAAAATGGGAAGTGCTAATGGATGTCGATTTCTATTTCAAACGAGAAAGCTAAAGGAAAAAAATCGTTTTCCAAAAACAACACACGAAATGATTTTATAAATAATTGATGTTTTATTAGATCTTTGTGCATAGGGTGAAAGAGATCCTAGAAATTGCCCATCATTTTATGAAAGCAACGTATAGATCTCGATTCCTATTTTGACGAAGGTTTAAAACTCTTGTTTTGTTAAAACGACACTTAACGAAAATCTCATAGTTTTGATAATTAAAACCAAACCTTTTCTCATAAAGCTTCCTCGTGTATGCCGAAAAGACATTTCGAAGCATTCTCAAAGTAAAACACGATTTTCCCTAAAATCCAAATGATTCTTTCATACAAACTCACCACAACATTCACATAAGCACACATACACACACACGTACGCACACACACACACATTTCATGAATTAAAGGATAGGAGAAGCATCAAGATTGCGGTAACCGTGTTCCACGGAAGTCGAGGGGTGCCTAACACCTTCCCCTCACTTAAACAAGCCCCCGAACTCTATGAATCTCGATTCGCAGACCAATTAATTCGGAGTCACATATGAGCCAGCGATTTATAAAACACGAAAATTCGGATGAGTTGGTACATCCATTTCAAATATACCAACTGGCGACTCTGGTTAATTGGCTCATCATAAACACGACCTTTCAAAACCCCGTCGACATCCATGCCGACCTTTTCCAAACGTCATCTAAACCAAAAGGCTAAAATTGGAAAAGACGAGAAGCGAGAGAACCCGGCGTCGACAGCTGGCGACTCTGCTGGGGATATTAGAGGGCTTAAGCCGCGTTCAAATCTTGATGCTATTCTATCCTTTAAGAAATTCATGAATATGTGTGTGCATGCGATATTTTGATCTTTTGTGTTGTGTGAATGCGTGTTTTGTCCAATGAATGAATGATTGAATGGAATGGCTTTACTTTAAAGAAATCATTTGCATACGATGAGGACGATGAATGTGAATGTATGTTGAGAGAGTACCTCCTCCTGAGGCGAACCTGTCGGTTGCTTATTACTGGACTCGATGGGGCTGCTCCCCGGAGATGGCTCAGGAAACGCACCACTCAAATCCGCTCCAATCGAAAGGGCTCAAACGAGTAGATTGCGAAGATTTGGGAACCTTCATGCCGAAAAGCCCGTGAGAGTAACCCTAGGATAGGTCATCCTCAGAATAACCCAACGCAGGAAAAGTCTCTTCATGCCTTTTTACGTTTATATGTCTAAATGTCATGATCTCATTCAATATTCATACATCCCTTTTCTATGTCGAAAGAGATTACTAACCGCTGTGAATTGCAGGGAATAGTTGGGGAAGCATAAATAAAGTCATGTTTAGCATTTGTTATTGCACTAAAGGACTACTGACTTTCTCTTTTGCAGGGAAAGATTAAAAAACCCAAAAACACACAAAAAAAATTACAGTTTTAGCATGCATCCATGTTTTCATTTCCCCAGGACTAAACTTCGAACCATTTGTCTCTGTAGGATTGCTCCTCAAACCCGTTCGCAGTCTAAGAAAGCCCAGGTCTCTACATCTGAAATGGCTGATCTTCCTAACCATAATTCCATATCTCGGGAGGAGTTTGATGATTTTAAAAGACAGATGATGGAAATGGCCACAATGTTAAAGGAACAATTCTTAATCAGACAGGATCCGGCAAACCAGGGATCGCATAATATTCCACCACCAGGGGATGACCAGAATCCTCCTAAAAATATTGCAAACCTGGGTAAGGATGACCAACCCCGACTCAGGGACGAGCCAGTCATCCCAAAGGCCGTTCCCATACCTAGCAGGACAGTGATTACTATCCCCGAGGAGGGGGACAATGACGACCTTCGGAGAAAAATGAAATACATGGAGGAAACCATCCAATCTCTAAAGGGCATAGGCTCCCTGGGCAGGGTTAATTACTCGGATTTATGTGTTTTCCCCGGGGCCAGATATCCAGAAAAGTTCAAAGTTCCCGAGTTTGAAAAGTACAATGGAAAGGGAGACCCCTATACACACTTGAAAATATACATTGGAGAACTCGGGGCTTATGCCGAAGACGAGGGGTTAAGAATGCAGCTATTTCAGAAAAGCTTAACAGGGGAGGCAAGAATATGGTATGCCCGCCTCGACAACGCCCGAATCCACAACTGGGAGGAATTGGCCCATACTTTCTTAACCCAATACAGCTTTCAGGCCCAGATGGCTCTTGACAGGTACCAAGGGGAACCCCTTATATCTGCCCGAGGAAGCGGCCAGTTGTGCTTCCGTGACGACCAAGGGGAACCCCTTATATCTGCCCGGGCGAGTCCTTGAGAGCCAAAAGAGAAAAAATGAAGAGGTTTCTGAGGAAAGGGCCATAGAGTTTTTGAAAAGGATGGATCACCCAGAAATGAGGGGGATCCAGATTTTAAATGAGGAATCAACCCTAACATCAGTCATGGATTTGGTGTTGTCATCCAGTGAGCATTGCAAAACCCTGATGAAGGTTCTGGGGGAGGCATTTGTGCCCAAAGGAATTAGTGAGGAGGGTTTCGGCCGGTTGGTAGGCCACTTATTGGAAACCGATGCAATATCCTTTACAGATGAGGACATTCCCGAAGAGGGAAGGGGGCACCGAAAACCGCTACACATTGCAGTAATCTCCTCAGGATATGTCATGAATGGGGTACTGATCGACGGGGGATCGGCATTGAATATATGTCCTCTCAGTACGCTGAAGAAAATGAACGTCAGTCCCAAGCGCCTCCGAGCCAGTCATGTGGTGGTTCGGGCTTTTGACGGATCCCGGAGAGATACCATCGGAGAGATAGAATTGCCAGTGGAGATAGGACCCTGTACTTTTGATATCTCCTTCCAAGTCCTGGATATCACGGCAAGCTACAACCTGCTGTTAGGGAGGCCGTGGATACACATGGCCGGGGCAGTTCCTTCCACGCTCCACCAACAAATCAAGTTGATCATCGATGGGAATCTGGTAACAATCTCGGCCGAATGTGATGACCCTTCTCCTCCCAGGAGTGGCCTACCAGTAATCAATGTGGATGAGTCAGCGGCTCCTGCCAGCTTTCAAGCACTAGAGATTAGCACTCCCCATTATAGATGCCTGGGAGCTCCAGCTGTGAAACCAAGGGTCTCTCCGGAACTCACCTTTGTGGCAAGGGAAATGATTAAAATGAACTTCCAACCTGGACAGGGACTAGGGAAAAGCAGTCAGGGAATCACCAAGCCCATCCACCTACCACAGCAGATAGGCAAGGCAGGATTGGGATACCATGTGGGCGCAGTACGGGGACACCGTCGGGGTGCGACTCCGATTCGACTAGTTGGCAGTCCATTGACCAGAGCCGACAATGAGCAGGGGATCAGCGGACCTGTGATTGGGGCAGGGAATGAAGAGTTAACCCCCACACGTAATGAGTTGGCCCGGAGGGAAAGTTTCCTGCAGGAGGTCGCAAAGGAGTTTGAAACCAAATGCTATATCCCCAGACAATCAACAAGCAGTAAGGAGGGGACGAATGTTATCGCACCACCGGGAGCCCAACAAGTTGTGCCTGTCATCGATTGGGCAGGGCTGATTATTCCTGGAGAAGATATGGAGAAGGATTCAGGCGACGTATCCGTAATCATCGGGGAGGTGTCCGATGTGAGGCCCTCCTTTATCCGGCGCATTTCATCTGACCTGACCATCGACAATTGGACCCAGAAACCAGTAATATCCAAAAAAGGGTAAAGCTCGACGTCAGGGTGATTGACCCCAGATGATGGGGGAATGAAGAAGTTTATTTTTGTTGTTGTTTTATTTCTGCATCATTATGTCGTTTCTTCTTGTTATTTGAAAATGCGATCATCGTGAAAAATCGATTTATATATGACAAGTATTTTGTTTCATGTCAGGTGTACCAATTTGAGTAATCCTTGCCTAACAAATGGTCTTTCAAATTTGAATGATGATTATGATTTTGACATTGAGCTGGATTTCGATTTAATGGGCATTGAACAAGATGAGACAGATTACGACGACGCACCTGACGAGATCAAAGGATGGGTCGAGGATAAACCCAAACCCAACTTGGACCAAACCATCACCGTTGATATTGGAACCCCTGACCATCCAAAAGAACTCAAGATAGGGACAGACCTTAACCCCAGCCAAAAAGCAGAAATAATTGAGTTACTAAGACAATATGAGGATGTCTTTGCCTGGTCGCACGAGGATATGATTGGCTTGTCCACCGACATTGTGGTACACCGATTACCCATCAAGGAGGGTTTCAGGCCTGTCAAGCAGAAACTGAGGAAGTTGAAACCGGAGTGGAGTTTAAAGGTGAAGGAAGAGATCATCAAGCAGTTCAGGGCGGGAATCATTATGGTATCTACTTACCCGGAATGGCTATCCAATGTAGTCCCAGTAGCTAAGCCTGGAGGAAAGGTGAGGGTATGTGTAGACTACAGAGATCTAAACAAGGCCAGTCTCAAAGATAACTTCCCGGTGCCTTTCATACACATCCTGGTGGATAACACAGCCCAGTACGAAATGTACTCTTTTGTGGATTGCTTTGCGGGGTATCATCAGATAATGGTGGCGGAAGAAGACCGGGAAAAGACCGCGTTCATCACCCCCTGGGGCACTTTCTGCTATAGACGACTGGCTTTCGGTCTCACAAATGCAGGGGCTACTTATCAGAGAGCCATGATGGCCTTGTTCCACGATATGATGCACAAGGAGATAGAGGTCTACGTGGATGACATTATTGTGAAATCAAAGGTAGAGTCCGATCATATAACTCATCTTAAAAAGCTATTCGATCGGCTCAGGAAGTATAATTTGAAACTCAATCCAGCCAAGTGTGCTTTCGGAGTACAATCGGGCAAGCTCTTGGGTTTCCTGGTTAGTGATCGGGGCATCGAGTTGGACCCAGCAAAGATTAAGGCCATTGTGGATATGCCAGCACCTCGCACAGAGAAGGAGATAAGGGGATTCCTGGGGAGAATAAACTTCATCAGCCGTTTTATATCTCACTTGACGACTACATGTGAGCCGATTTTTAAATTGTTAAGAAAGGGTGCTTCCCAAGAATGGAATGAGCAATGTCAGAGGGCTTTTCAGACCATTAAAAAGCAGTTGACTGAAGCACCAGTGCTGGTACCCCCGAAGGATGGGATTCCTCTGTTTATGTATATATCGGTAAATGCCATCGCGATGGGATGTATGTTGGGACAGAAAAATGAGGCGGGAAAAGAGCAGGCCATCTATTACCTCAGCAAAAGATTTAGCCAATGTGAGCAGAATTACACTCCCATTGAAAAGACCTGTTGTGCTCTGGCCTGGGCTGCAGGGAGATTACAGCACTACCTCCATGGGCATACAACGTACCTGATATCGAGAATGGATCCCCTGAAATATATTTTCGAAAGGCCCATGCTGAATTGTCGACTATCAAGATGGCAGTTAATTTTACAACAGTTTGACATGGTGTACGTGACCCAGAAGGCCATGAAAGGGCAGGGAATTGCAGATCAGTTGGCAGAAGCCCCGGCAGGAGGGATGGAGCCGTTAGAAACTCCTCTCCCGGGCGAGGATATATTTTGGGTATCGCGCGAAAAATGTGATGACGAGGGACAATTCTGGAAGCTGTATTTTGATGGTGCCATGAATGCCGAGGGGGCAGGAGCCGGAGCGGTCTTAGTCTCTATCACCGGAGAACAATACCCCGTGGCCACTAAACTTCGTTTCAGCAATTCGAACAACACCGCTGAATACGAGGGGTGTATCTTGGGACTCCGATTGGCCCGTGACATGGGAGTAAAAAGACTAGCGGTGTTCGGGGATTCAGAGTTGGTAATCAGACAAACAATCGGGGTATACAACACTAAGGAGCTTCGGTTACTTCCATACCATCGTTGTGTCACCCAGCTTATGCAAGAGTTCGAAGATATCGCCTTCCGCCATATTCCTCGGGGACGAAATGATTTTGCCGATGCACTGGCGACTTTGGCTTCCTTAATCCACGTGATCAAGAGTAGGGACAGTCCACAGATTGAGATCACCGTACAGAATGCCCCGGCATATGAGGAAAATGTGGCAGTGTTATCAAACGAGGTGGTGTTGACAAGGCAGCCCTGGTATCACGACATAAGGGAATATCTGAGAGACAGATCCCTTCCCGATCAGGCAAATCGGACTGAAAGGATGAGAATTCAAAAGATGGCGATGAAGTTTTACCTGAGTGGCGATTCACTTTACAAGAGGGATGCCGGGTTGGGACTGTTGCAGTGCGTAGATGAAACACAGGCCCGAAAGATTATGAATGAAGTACACGGTGGAGTGTGTGGGCCCCATATGAGTGGACCGATGTTGGCCAAAAAGATCTTGAGGACAGGGTATTATTGGTTAACGCTGAAGGCTGATTGCGATGATCATGTCAAACGATGTTATCAATGCCAGGCGCACGGTAATGTGATCCATACACCTCCCAATGAACTGCACTGTATGACCTCCCCATGGCCATTTTCAATGTGGGGAATGGATGTAATCGGACCAATAGAGCCCAAAGCGAGCAACGGGCACCGGTTCATTTTCGTCATGATCGATTATTTCACCAAATGGGTAGAGGCAGCTTCTTTCCCTAAAGTAACTCAGGAGGTCATCGTCAACTTCATCAGGAATAATGTCATTTGCCGATATGGGCAACCTGAGGTTTTGGTCTCCGACAATGCCAAGAATTTGAACAACGCCCTCATGAAGAAATTGTTTTGTGTGACCAGTTCAAGATCAAGCATCTCAATTCCGTCATTTACCGTCCTAAGATGAATGGGGCAGTGGAGGCGGCCAATAAGAACATCAAGAAGATCATGGCAAAAATGTCTGCTAATCATCGGGGATGGCCAGATCTGTTACCCCTCACCTTGCTGGCATACCGAACTTCAACGCGTACTTCTACAGGGGCAACCCCTTACGCTTTGGTGTATGGAATGGAGGCTGTTCTACCAGTCGAGGTTGAGATGGCGTCCCTCAGAATAGTGATCGACGCTCAGATAAGCGAAGAGGATTGGATGCAAAGTCGATATGACCAATTGGCCCTAATTGATGAAAGGAGGGTGGCTGCTGTTTGGCACGGCCAGCTATATCAACAGAGGATCTCCCGATCATATGACAAAAGGATCAGACCTCGGAAATTCAAGGAGAGTGACCTGGTGCTAAAGAGAATCATGTCTTGTCAGGACGAAGCCAGGGGGAAGTTTGCCCCGAACTGGGAAGGGCCATTTGTGATCAAGAAAGTACTATCCGGAGGAGCCCTCATATTGCAAGAAATGGATGGTGAGGTATTTCCACAACCCCTCAATGCTGACTCGGTGAAGCGGTTCTATGCTTAAATCATCAGTTCTTTTTTTCCTTTGGGTGCGAACTACGTAGGACCTGATCTTCCAACTTGTGGGGGTACGTAGGCAGCCATCATGGCGCGGTCCGATCCTTTAAAAATAATCCTTTCCCTGACCAAAACCAATTTTCGATAGCTAGATAAAACCTTCCTACACCCTCAAAACCTTCCCGAAACCAACTGCCTAATCAGTTTCATCCCAGAATACATACCCTGATCCAACCCAAACAGTTATCCAAAATCTGAGATTCAATCCGACGAAATCAAAAGGTGTGCGGCAATATCTGTCAAATCTCCATCAAGTCTTGAGGAAAGAAAGAAGGCGAAATGTCAAAATCATGGTCAGTTGGACAAAATGATGATCCAATGGAGGGCAATGATACGACAAAAGGGGAAAATGACTAAATTTAAATGCATGTCTATATATATAAGTCGTTTTATTACAAGATTTCTCTTTCAATAACTGATGAAACCAACATAGTCTATGCAGGAAATAAAATAATCTACAAATCTGAAACTAGCCGAAGCAGGATGGACAGGGTGGTGGATAGATCTGAAGCATCAGCATCTCCTGTAATCTGCTGCCCCATCATATCAATACGATCCAGTAAAGCAGTAGCTCGGCTGACAGTCCCAAAATGAGCATCTACCACTGCCCTGGTCTGAAATACAATGGCCTCTCTATCAGCAATGGCAACATCTCTAGCCCGAATGGCCTCATCTCTCTCGGCAAGGGCGGCATCCCTCTCGGCTTCAGTAGTAATCAGGGCCAGGCGGAGTCGGGAATCCTCAGCGACCCGACTCGGGGCAGAATCGGCTGAAATGGAATGGTCTGTGGTATTTTCTGTGAAAATCACTCCAGAGTCATCAAAGGCCCCAGTCCGACTCAAACTAGCCGAATCCAGGTCTCCACGCAACCACTGTACGTAGGCAAATGTCTGGATGTGACAGCTCGCACTATATTCGGCAAAGATCCTGCGATCCCAAAGCTCGTATACCTGCAATAGATCCCTCTCTGTACAGGATGATATAAGGAATCGGTATGAGGCTGCACCCGCGAAGGGGTGTAAATCCTGTGTCTGATCAAACTGCCCCATAACCCCCAGGGGATGATAGGTCGTCACACCCCTTAACCCAGCAATGGGAATGAAATCCATGCCAGGCACATGAGTCAAGAAGCTCATGAAGGAGCAATAGCCCGAAATAAACCAATAGAATGAAAGGGGTCCTCAATGATAGACAAAAAAATGATGTCCAGGAGGCCACATCAGTACAACTCACGGGACGAAACGAAAACTGCGCGGTTATGTTGTGGCTGAAGCAAAACCCTTGGCGGCGGAAGTGGCCGATGGGACTAAGATGACTCATGAACCACACATACAGCAAAGTCGAGCTCCCTCTGAAGAATCTCCCTCGGAAGGACTGACAATATGTGGCCGACATGTAGGTATCCGCCAATACCATGGGGAGAATGGTGTGATCCTCCTGAAGGGCCCTAACGGCCGCAACAATCCGCATGTCCAAATGATCGGGCCCTGCAGGCAAGTACAAAACTGAGATGACACAGGCCATCAGAACGTCCGCTCTCAGGGCGTCCCAGCGCTCCTCGGATACGGAAAAATCACCGAGGAAAAGACAGAAACTGTCAGGTGAGCCAAATCGGTCGATCAAGAACTGAAGAGGAACCATATGGTCTGATGTGATTACCGGTAATAAGACAGCCCTCCGCAAACCGGTGAAAGTCAAGAATTGACGGCGCATGGAACCAACTGTGACCCTAGCACAAGGGCCGTCCAACGGCAAGCCGGTAAAGCGAGCATACTCCTCAAGGGTGGGGGTCAGCTCTACTGTCCCTAACCTAAACACCTGACGGGCAGGGGCCCAATAACTCAGAAGACCATCCACAAAACCCGCTGGCACCTGAAAGGTCAGTAAGGACCAAGAATGTCCCAAAAGACCATCTGCGATAATCCTGTCTGCCGGCAGTAAACTGTCCAACCAGCGGAAGAGGCTGCCAATCAACCCTGTGGGAGGAATGGAATCCAAACGAACCACGGCATCCGAGGACGACATCTGTGAAAAAATAGTATCAAAAAGACTGTACAGGGGTCATTCTCTACCCATAAATAAAAAGCATGCATCATACAGTTAATAATAAAGCAGGTGAATTCCATAGAGATGAAAAAGAACTGTGCGTAAATAAATAAATGAGTTCAGTACATAGTGCATAAATGAAAAAAGAAATCTAAGCAGATGCTGATACAAGGGGCCCTATCCTATCCTGGTCTAAATAAAATCAGTATCGTCTATGAAAGCAGGATCCTCGAACTGATCCCCTGGAGTCGTCGAGCTCGGAGGACCAAAGTTCATGTCAGGGATGTAGGGATGCGCTGTGGCATCAGATGAACTCGGGCCTGCATCATAACCTGCACCGTCAGGATCGTAGGTGTAAGCCTCCTCCGGGGCCCGGCCCAACCCCCGAATAAACAGCGACAACTGATCTACCTGACGGGTCAATGAGGCGATCTGCTCAGCATGGGTAGGGGCCCGAACACAGGCAGCCCAATCGGTCATCGTCACCGAGCCTGGAACCATATCTCCAAGAAAGAAAGTGGCCCGAGTCTGAGGACCGATGGTGCGGGGCACCCACCATGTACGGAATGCATCACTCGTAGTGGGACCCGTGGAAAGCATCCGACCATCCTCCCCGGCAAGCATGATCTCTGAAGGCTGAGAATCCAGCGGCCAGAAAGTAGTGAAGGAAAGGGAGTGCGGGATGCGGATCTCCCCAGTGACGCATCTGAATGCGCGCTCTCCCAGATACATCACCCAGCCTCCAACACTCTGCAAAGTGAGGCGGCGGGTGGAAAGCTCGAACTCCGGGCCGGAAGGATGCCCGTCAGCAAACCCCACAGTCAGGTGATCGGAGAGGTAGGGAATCCAGACGACCTCTGCAGCCGTGATCAGCTCCAGCTGGATGCGACAGTGTGCAAAACTGCCAGACACGGGGACCTCCTCCAGAGTACTGTGATGCCATCGCCGACCTCGAGGATAAGTGTCCGGGCCCAGAGTAGTGATAGGCCTCAGACATGGCAGCCGCTCGTAAGCCCAGAACTGTGAATAGAAACAAGGCAAGGCATGAGTCACTATCAAATACAGAAAAGAGATGAAAGGAAAAGAAATACAGTAAAAGAGAGGAGGAGGGGACTCACCAACAGAAAATGGTAGAAGCCGAGCCAGGCATCAGTCTGTCCCTCTGAGCGTAGACGCATGCCGTGGAGGAAATAGGCAAAGGTGAATGACCCCCAGTCATAATCACCGATGCGGTCCACATCTCTGACCGCTCCTACGACGCTGAAATGAATGGTGGAGGAGTTGTTCCCCAGAAAAACAACCCCTCATGATGGTCAGGAACAGGCGCCGTAGCAGAATGTCCCTGGTGCCCTGATCTGCTGGAATAGGCAGCGCATAGAGACCCCCGACTGCATCGACAGCCAAAGCACCAGATCGGATACTGCGGGCCTTAAAGACCCGGTCCTCAGCAGCGAAGCCCAGCAAAGCTCGAACCTCCACAGGGGTGATATCAAGATCCAAGGGGACGCGGGACCCGGTAAACTCAATGCCAGTAATGTACCTCCAGTCCCATGGGGTCAACACGACCTCGCAGTCGAGAAGATGAAGAGGACTGCGTCTGGTGGAACCATCGCATCGGATAAAGCCCTCATGTAACCCCAGGGGGCACTGGCGGGGGATGATAGTGAAGAAATGTCGGAAGCCCCAAGAGTCCACCATCGCCCGATAATCACTGTGCAGGGCCGCGTAAAGGGAATAGATGTTGAACCAGTTACCCCTCGGCTGGGTAAACTCGGTACCTGGGGCAATCACCAAGGGGTCAATCCGGATAAAAAGGAGAATGGAGAAATTGAGAATGAAATCAGAATAGAGCTGAAATATACCTCGTTAGCCACGAGAGATGCCGAGGGGTGACGACTGAGATCCCCGACCCAAAAGATCGGGTATCTGCACAGAGGCGCCAGAAGGAGCCTGATGAGTAGATGGAGCCGGAGTGCTGGAGGATGGCCCCTCTGCCGCGACCTCCGGAGGAACAGCCTCCTCAACGTCCGGAGGACCAGGACGAATAACAGCCTCCGTCAAACGACGAGCCTGACGGGTCCGAGGAGGAACAGGAGTGGGTGCAGCCCTACGACGGCGAACACCCGAAGTCCGAGAGGCGGAGGAGCTACTGGGCGCATCACGATCCATAGCTGGAATAGAACGGGCGAGAAAGAAGGTAAGTTTCCTTTTAAAATTATGTAATGAACATTTCTAAATTTCTAGCCTCATCATATGATTAATGCAACATGATGCATGCTTGAAAAAAAAAAAAAAAAAAAAAAAAAAAAAAAAAAAAAAAAAAAAAAAAAACAAAAAAATCGGCAGAGTTCCGTTTGTAAATTGAACATCCCAGGCATAAGCCAAACGTGTTTTCCATCAATCAAAGCCTTAAACAGATTTAAATTGCATTCATATGTGCGATTACATCATGTAATGCATGTTTCTCTTGCAGAAAAGGAATAACAATATGTGGGACCGCCTCATGAACATAAAATAGGACTCACATAGTTGATACATAGCATGTATATATGATGGTACATTACATAGCATTGTAAAGCATACATTTTATCTCTAAACATGCAAATAGTCAAATGTATAGCAAAACATTGACGAAATTGAAAAGTGACCGGTCAAAGTGTTACCTGTAGCGTGTAGATCAATCCTACCGGAACAGTTTTTGCAGGAAAGTTGAAAAAGTCGACAAAAAGCCCTTGCGAACAAGAAAAATCGAGAGAATCTCTTTGAATTACAAGTTGAAAGTGACAGATCTGGAGGAGCCGCGTTGGATCTAAGGCCCGATCATGGCCGCAGATGTATCTGCGGCTGGCCGCAGATCCATCTGCGGCTGGCCGCAAGATCCATCTGCGGCTGGCCCTGGTGGGTCCCACCTTGCTCCCTTGCAGCCATTTGACGTGTTGAAGTGAAAAGTTTACGAGATGGGTGACCGGCGACGATACCCGGCCCCGACATGACGATCGACCGGCGACGATAACCGGCGATCACGAGATGGATGACCGGCGACGATAACCGGCTCCGACAGATAACCGACCGGCGACGATAACCGGGGGTTACGAGATGGGTGACCGGCGACGATACCCGGCCCCGACATGACGATCGACCGGCGACGATAACCGGCGATCACGAGATGGATGACCGGCGACGATAACCGGCTCTGACAGATAAACCGACCGGCGACGATAACCGGGGGTTACGAGATGGGTGACCGGCGACGATACCCGGCCCCGACATGACATGAACGATCGACCGGCGACGATAACCGGCGATCACGAGATGGAGTTATGACCCGGCGACGATAACCGGCTCCGACAGATAACCGACCGGCGACGATAACCGGGGGTTACGAGATGGGTGACCGGCGACGATACCCGGCCCCGACATGACGTGCGACCGGCGACGATAACCGGCGATCACGAGATGGATGACCGGCGACGATAACCGGCTCCGACAGATAACCGACCGGCGACGATAACCGGAGGTTACGAGATGGGTGACCGGCGACGATACCCGGCCCCGACTTGACGATCGACCGGCGACGATAACCGGACGGATCACGAGATGGATGACCGGCGACGATAACCGGCTCCGACAGATAACCGACCGGCGACGATAACCGGAGGTTACGAGATGGGTGACCGGCGACGATACCGGCCCCGACTTGACGATCGACCGGCGACGATAACCGGCGATCACGAGATGGATGACCGGCGACGATAACCGGCTCCGACAGAATAACCGACCGGCGACGATAACCGGAGGTTACGAGATGGGTGTGAACCGGCGACGATACCCGGCCCACCCCGACGAGACGATTTGACCGGCGACGATAACCGGCGATCACGAGATGGATGTCCGGGCGACGATAACCGGCTCCGACAGATAAACCAACCGGCGACGATAACCGGGGGTTACGAGATGGGTGACCGGCGACGATACCACGGCCCCGAACGAGACGATAGATTGAAAGAGTGAACCCAAAGACTAACAAACACGGTCAAGGGGTTGATACATTGACACTCTTACGAATGTCTTGCATGCATTACATCTTGTGTTGCATCATAAGCTATATGTGTGGCATCATGTATGTACTGTCATTCTTACGAACTGTCATTCATGCATCGAGTGTCTATTCTTTATCCTGTTCATTTCATTTATCATTTCATAAACATGATAAAGAGGGGCAGCTGTAGACACCCAAATTTTGCGTTTCCTTCTACTAAACCATGACAGGAGGGGCGAAATCGTCAATTGAACCAGCTTGCGGGAGCAAAGGAGCGGACACAAGGGCGAGTGCCCGGCCCCCCGGCCGGCAATGTTTTGGGCAAACCAAGTTTACGTGACAATAAAGCCGTCCGAAGCAGGCACTTCCGAATGAGGTGGCACGTCTCCCGGAAGTTCCCGGACTGCGGAATACGAGCCTGTCAGCGAAAACCGACGTTTTGCGGTACGAAAATCGAGGGCGTGGCACGAAAATCGAGAAAGTCAAGCCCGCCAGCCGCGGATAGATCTGCGGCCAAGTGGGTGCGCCAGCACGAAAACCGGGAAATCAGCACTCAGCAGCAGCTGAGTGCGATTGGGAGGCGTGCCAGCTGGCCAGCCGCAGATCCATCTGCGGCCAGCCGCAGATAGATCTGCGGCTGGCTCTGGCCAGCCTATTTAAAGCCAGCTTCGGCAGCATACAGGGGTTTGAGCGAATTTTGGAGAAGAAGAAGAAAAACAGCAAACAGCAGCACGGATTTTGAGAGAAAAATAGTAGATTTTGCAACAAAAAATAGGAAGAAAAGAGAGGAAAAAGAGAGAAATTTTACTCCTTTAATTTTGATTGTATCAAATATATTTCTCATCCTATTCAAATACCAAGACTTCATCTTTTTTGAGATCATTTTGCAAGGTAAAAATTCCTTTTGTTATAACAATTCGTATCCTCTTATTTGCTTAGATGGGATGTAATTTTTATGTATATTGTTGAACAATCATGGATTATGGATTATTAAGGAGGGTTCCATCGGAACGAAATTCTTCCTAATAACCCGAGGATATCCAATTGATAAAATTTCTAGCTTGTTTGTGATAATTTATTGGGTGTAATTTATTTAGATGTCATTTCCGGATATCATTATATATTAGATAAAACCCGGGTTGGTTAGTTATGTAATATTCATTTTGTAGTGCATGTATTAATCTCGTGTGAGCCTAGGAAAGCGACCCCGTGGTCCAAATCCGATGATGGACATGTCTTGATGTATGTAGCGGGTAGGATGTAGCCTCCTTGTAACATGTAACCGTCGGGCCTTTTAAAACGACGCCCAAAGCGAGGAATCGGGTTTAAGGCCCCATATTAGTGGAACTTGTGATTGTAGGCGTTTGGGATTATTTTGATGGGCTTACATGCCCATGAATAGCCCCAACGCATTTTAATGCTTGATTTGATTTACGACACGAAATTGATTTCAAAGCTAAATGATAAGATTTTCATAAAATCAATCAAAGTAGGATATTAGAATCACGAGGTTAAAAAATGGGAAGTGCTAATGGATGTCGATTTCTATTTCAAAACGAGAAAGCTAAAGGAAAAAAAAAATCGTTTTCCAAAAACAACACCGAAATGATTTTATAAATAATTGATGTTTTAATTAGATCTTTGTGCATAGGGTGAAAGAGATCCTAGAAATTGCCCATCATTTTATGAAAGCAACGTATAATCTCGATTCCTATTTTGACGAAGGTTTAAAACTCTTGTTTTGTTTTTAAAACGACACTTAACGAAAATCTCATAGTTTTTGATAATTAAAACCAAACCTTTTCTCATAAAGCTTCCTCGTGTATGCCGAAAAGACATTTCGAAGCATTCTCAAAAGTAAAACACGATTTTCCCTAAAATCCAAATGATTCTTTCATACAAACTCACCACAACATTCACATAAGCACACATACACACACACGTACGCACACACACACACACATTTCATGAATTAAAGGATAGGAGAAGCATCAAGATTGCGGTAACCGTGTTCCACGGAAGTCGAGGGGTGCCTAACACCTTCCCCTCACTTAAACAAGCCCCCGAACTCTATGAATCTCGATTCGCAGACCAATTAATTCGGAGTCACATATGAGCCAGCGATTTATAAAACACGAAAATTCGGATGAGTTGGTACATCCATTTCAAATATACCAACTGGCGACTCTGGTTAATTGGCTCATCATAAACACGACCTTTCAAAACCCCGTCGACATCCATGCCGACCTTTTCCAAACGTCATCTAAACCAAAAGGCTAAAATTGGAAAAGACGAGAAGCGAGAGAACCCGGCGTCGACACTCTGATTTTTGGTCCTCCTTTTTTCTTCTGTTTTTTTTTTTTTGCAAAAAAAGAATTATTTTTCTTACAGTATTACATCTCCTACTTTAAGTTAAAAATTGATTTTCCTACATTAAGTCAAAAAACTAACATATCTACATATATATATTGTCGTGGAATATCAAGTTTATTAGTGAAAAACACCCGATAATCATTAATATCCCCGTCAACTTGATATATCATATATCTAAATATATTGGATCACCCTTACAATAACTTGATAAATTTATTGTTACTCAACTTATTGTTAAAAATGAAATATGATATTTATATAGTATGTAATTGAGTTTTATTGCTAAATAAAATATTTTATCATACTAAATTGCATTGTTTGCAAGCTACTCGCACAAAAGGGATCTCAAAATATTTTAAATTGAAGGTTAAAAAAATCATGTTTAATGCATAATTATTAGTACAATTTTTTTTATTTCAAAATAAGAAATTTAAAGATAGATAGCTCAAAAAATATTAAAAAAAATCTAAATCATAATATATATATATATATGCACAAAAATTAACTTAAAGAATAAAATTTTTAAAAAGAGAATTTATCCTGAAAAATAATTAATTAATAAATAAAATTTGAAAAAAGTCCAAAATATTAACATGTAAAAAACGAAATAACATGTTAAGTCAAAAGTGATATTACTTACTCTATTCAAAATATTATATAAAAATAAATATAAAATCTAGAATCAAGATTAAGACCCCTTGCCTAGTTTAATTAAACAAATAAAAACACAAACAATAAAATTGTGTTTGGTTTCCCAGATATTATAGTAGAAAGAAAAACAAAGTACTTATTAACTTTCAACTCTCATTCAAAAACTAATCTCTCAGTATACAAGAATTCAACAAACTTGCTTAATCTTGGAAGAAGAAATCATATATAAAATTTATTTCCCAAAAATTGTAATAAATCATATATAAGAATTCATCTGCACTTGTGAGCATTACTCCAGAGTCCAGCCATAATTCATATACATCATTTTTAGATTTGGATCCCTCCATTACATATATTCTCTAATTTTGCTGTATACGCATTTAGTAACACAAATATACTTTCAACAACATTTACAGTGACACAATTGTGCGGCGAATTTTATTGTGTCGCTTATTGTTTCCGACGATTTTATTGTGTCGCTAATAGTTTGCGACGAATTTATTTTATCGCTAAACACAATAGTTATGTAACTGAATTTGTAATGGAAAAAAATAAAGTATAAATTTAATGGAGTATCACTTTTGGATCTGATTAAGGTAAAATTGTCATACCATATACTATTATAAAATTCTATAAATTGTTCTTATATTAATTATAATAAATATTGTATTTGTGTTAACCCACAAAGAGGACATTAGAGTTTAAATGATTTAATTAAGGGTAGACAAATTTTTAACCATTATAAAATAAAAATTAAATGAAAATATATTAATTAACTTAATATAAATATCCCACAAAAGTAACAATTTAAGAAGTTGACCAAAAGTTCTCAACCAGTGAGATTAATAAATGAAACTATTCAACTTTAAGTAACTTTGAATAAAAAAAAAAAAAAAAAAAAAAAAAAAAAAAAAAAAAAAAAAACTAACTAAATTAGCTAACTTTAATAAGAGCTTCATTCAAAATTAAAGATACATTACGATTTTTAGTCCATTTAAAAAAGAAAGACAATGATATTTTAGTTTATAAAGTGACCAAATTCCTAAGATGCTACATACCACAGATTACTACATAATTTTCTGAAATTTTGAGACATGTTTGAAAAATTAAATATTTACTAAAAATAGTTATTATTTTTAAAAATATACTCAAATTTTGAAAGTGATGGAATATATATTTATATAAATATCAATATCAGTATACTAATAAGAAATTAAAAAAAAAATTAAGGGTGGTCAATTTACGACCCCTGCTCAGAGATAAAATCCGTGCATGATAATAATGCAAAAAGTTTTTGAACATTATAATAACATATAGCAACAACTTCACCCTTTGAATACATCAAATTAAACTGTCATTATCCCCATACGTAAAGGCCAAAACATTATTTTCTCACCAAACTTGTCAGAAATTGTGAAGCGTATATCGCATGAAAAAAATTGATGGGCAGGCAGCTTAAAGACCTGCCTGGACATTAGCCAAGCTCACGCTCTGCATGACTGCATCCGCAGTAATCATTTAATGAAAGCTTTTTCAAGAATCGAAATAATACATATGTTGGCTTTTAAATTCCAAATTAGTTATGTTTGTTTCGAAATTGGAGATTAAATATTAAATTCTTAATTTTTTCCCATTTTAAAACTTTAAACCCAATGTTTCAATTTTACAACATCGTACATCAACGTCCTCAAATTTCTAAAAATAAAACCTTCAAACCTTCTGACAGCCGGTTTGCATTAATTAACAAGTGAATATATTGGGTAATTTAACTCCTAAATATATTTGAACGGATAGGAAGTTATAGACACGTGCTTAGTGCGTAAAGAAAGAAGGTAAAATAGTGAAGAAAAAATGGAGCCAAAATAAAATAAAATAAAAAAATTATACACTAAAAAGACTAAATTGTCCTTTCATTTTGAGTTTCATGATTTATTCTGACACGAAAATACTAAATCGGATGGCCAAAATGTTTAATTTATAGACATTCATGGATATCAAGGTTCAGTAAAGTTGAAACATTAAGGATTAAGTTTTATTATAAAACAAAACAAAACACAAAAAAACAAAAAAAACTGAAAGTTAAAAATTTATTTAAGCCTGTTTTTCGAAGAAAGTTACTTTCACCAGTCCTGGCTAAAAGCAGTTACACGAGGCCTCATGGAAGCTACTTCTTTTGACAACACATTTCCAAATAACAAGGTGTGTATTGCATCTTCAACTACTTTGTTCATCATATCAACCCAGAAAAGTAACAGAAAAATGAATACAAGAAAGAGTAGTTTCAAGTGAAATGATTTATATGTCAACAAATTTATGACAAAATTGGGTGACTTACATCCAACTCTAAGTGATAAAGATAGAACAAATTAACGTGAGACCATTCTTAGAACCATTCTTAGTTCCCTCGTATCCCAGGTATCCACATGCGTCGTTACTTACCATCGACATAAATTTGTCATCGTATGCAACTAGACTCTAGTTTCAATGATATTCGAGACTCCATGACATCATCCCCAACATTATGGGGTTTAAAAGTTGCAATACTTTACAAAGTAATAACATTTATTCTAAACATGAAAAACTTGTTTCAAACTCGAAACTTTTTTCTTCTAGAGTATTGAAGAACTAAACTTAATATTACAATGCAAAAGGTGACATAGAATATAGTGAAAAATTGAATGTCGGCAACTAGATGTCAACAATGAGATTCTCTGAAATGGGTAATGAGAATACTCGCACCTTAATGCAGTTCTACCGAGTGAGATTCCTGTGGTGATATGCAAGTATCATCTTACATAATAAAGTTAATTTAAAATCTCACCTGAAACTAAAATATCGATGCAATCCAAAATATATAACAACATGCACTTTCTAATTTATTATTAGCCTATTACAATCAATTGTAATTCTATGCAAAAATATAATATAAAATAAAACGTTAAAAATCCGTGTGTGCAATATCCAAATTCATCATATTTTCAAGATTTTTATTGATCCAACACTTCCTCACTAGTCACTATTTACTTAACTTCTGGTATACAACTTTTAGGAACACTAGTGGATGTGAAAAATAAATATTTTAAGGAGAAGTATTTAACTATATTTTACTGTATACAGCAATTTTACAACTACAATACATTATACTTATCGAACTTAAAATAGAAACTGAAGCTGATAATTCCAGATCATGATTCTACATTATGAACTCAATGCCCTTATGAGTTCATGGCCAACTTCTACGCAGGTAAAATAATTTGATAGTAGAATCGGAAAATACCGTATTTAAAGGAAGTAGAGACCTTCAGCAATTTCTTATGAACCAGGAACTTGGTATCGGAAGGAATCTGATAGAATCTAATTAATTTCTAGCTGCACATACGCACTTCTTTTCATGGTCCGTGAGTTCCTGCCATATGTTAGGTTTCCTGTTTTAGTGAAAGCTTTCCTTCAACTGCGGTAAGAGAACAAAGTGAACGTGTTTCTCCCTCCCCCTCCAAAATACCTTTACCATCAGTGTTTTTCATGGAAGGAGGAGGAAAATGAGAAATTATTGAGATTTGCCGCTACAAGAAACAAAGTAAGGTTCCATTTTTACACCTCCTCTTTAATTAACATTTTGAGCAGCAGGATATATATGGATGAATTTTTCTAGTTAGATTGACGCAAGAAATACCTGAATCTGTTTTTGTAGAAGCTTGACATACTCTACTGCCTCGTCTAACATATCCGCGGTATTAGTTTGCTGCATGTAGTTATAGCACAACTAGAACATCAAAGTTATGTAAGACCATGAAATTAGAAGTTATTAAGAACCATATGCTAAAATCTCATCAATCCCCTGAACCCAAGTGTCTCCGTTTCTCAGGCTTTCAGTTCTTGAACATAAAAGTGTCGGATCACGTTGGTATAATACCAATTATGAAAGATTATGAAAGAGAGATGCTATAATATCATGAATCCCCAAAAAATTAAAGTTTCCCCCAAGGCTACATCCATTTGCATAAATAATGGTTGTGATATGACTATTTGTAGTAATTTATTCTATTATTTAATCCCATGGACTATTTGTGATCATGTTTAAGGCCGTTTCATACCTCAAAAGAGGTATTAAATAAAGCCACATTTCCGCTTGGGAAATGGCCTTAGAAATGACAAAACATAGTCCATGTGATTAAATAACGGACTAATCATGGGATAAAATAGTCTGTAGTGGTAATAAATTAGTACAAATAGTCCAATTCCGCCTATCATTTTTGCAAACAAATATAGCCCAGGTGTCTTAGATTCTCACAGACTTTCAAGCCATGATCATGTGTCAGAGACCCAATTGGCATAGACCCAAATCACATTGTAGAAGTCAAAACACTAGGTCGAGTCCTAAAAAATATTGTGAAACTGCTTTTAGTGAAATGAACGAATATATACCAATAAAAGAAGAATGTTTGTAGTGAATCTCTCCGGGTTGGGAACTTTCCTGGATAACATGATTTCCTATAGAGTCAACTAATGTAAGCTGATTTTATCACCTAATCCCAGTAAAATACCCTGTCCACTTTCCAGAGGAGAAATAAAAAGGGAAGAGAGGAATGATGATGCAAAAGTTCAAATGATGTGCAAAAGATCAAGTGATATGCATACAATCACTTTCTTGGTCCCAAAAGTTATTATTTTTATCTATGAATTTTTCCACATACCCAAGAGAGTGACTATATGCTAAAGTTCAAGGGCTAGTATAAAATCACCATCAATTACCGAATAAGAAAAAAAGATTAATTACTAAATCAGTACAAAAAGATAGAATGAAAGGGTTACCTTATCCATATTGGGCACGAGTTCTTGAAGTTTCCTTATACGGTCACTGATTCGAGTCCTCCGGACCTAACCACAAGAGAAAAGTTTAATTAGGCTCAAGTATGAGAAACTTATTAATCACAATATAAATTCTCACCAGCTTTTTAAATTAAGATGCACTAAAAATGATATTTGAAATATAAATATTTAAAAATTTATTCACTCGTGACAAATCAACCAGAGAGAGAATTCATATACCCTCTCAGCTATACTGCGAGGATGAGTAGCACACCCGCGTTTTGCCCGAATTCTACATGGAACTGAATCCTCTAAAATCTTCTTCATCTCAGCATCCAACAAACCATGTAACTCTCCACTTTTCTCTCCTGTCTACACTACACGTGTGAACATAAGTATACATTTAAATGAATTCACACTAAATAACTGTTTATCAAACCAATTTTAACCAAAGGACTTAGATCCTATGGTTAACCAAATGAGGAATTTACCCCATATAAGAACATATACCCAAACAGATTCATTTACTCCCTCCATCTCTCAAATAATGTTTTTTGAGTTTCTATTTCTCCCCAAATTGATTGTTTTCATTTGAAACAAAAAATAACAAGAATTTGAACAAAAACAATTAAAACTAAATAAACTAAGAAAAGAGATCTTCGCAGAACAAATTAAGTATTTAGGATCTACAAAAATAACATATTTACAAAAGAATAAAATATAAAATTGTCCCTTGTATTTGTTCCTGTGATATTTTTGTCCTCGAGTTAGACTTCATCATAAGTACAATTATTAGTGCAAACCAGTGCCTTTAAAGATATAATTAGTAGTGCAAAACTGACCCAAAAGTACAGTTTTGCACCACTAGCTGTATCACGAGGTAGGGATTTGCTATTGTATAGTCATATACCATATTTCCGCAAAGTGATAAACTCATACTACAATTTTGCATTTTACATATTTACAAATTAGGAAACATCCAAATAAGGAGTTCATTACTTGCCGAAAAAAGAAATTAATTATATTCAGAGTAAAATACAAACACAATATAGAAAAATATACAGTACTCACCAACTGAGGTGAAAATTTAACTGATGGGTCTGCTGAATCTACCTCTCTGGGTCGCTTACTGGACGGAAGATAGTCGTAATTGGCCGGAATTCCAAAGTTTGAAAAGTACCCATCGGAGCCAGAATTGATCTGAGCAAGAAATTCCGCCGGAGAACTGTTCTGGCGGAGGAAGGCGGAGCTACCGGGGGAGCTGAACAACCCCGGATCGACATAAGTTTTGTTGGCAGCGGCGGTGGGCGGCGGAGTAAAGGACTGGGTGGGGGTGGTTGTTGGCTTTGGCGGTGGGTCGAGGTCGAGGATGCTCTCTTCTTCTTCTACTTCTACTTCTTCTGACTCGAGTAGAGCTTCTAGCCATGTCGCCGGGGCTGAGCGGAATCGGGCGAGTCCTCGACTCAGTCCACCACCACTACCTGTCGGTTGCATCTGCTTCTTTTTTTTCTCTCTCTTAAATCTCTTCTTCAAGTTTTCAGGCACTTTTCTGTTGTTTCAATAATAATAAAATACTAAAAATAAACAGATTGCCTCTTTCTCTCTCTGTCTATATATCTATACAGTAAATGGTGGTTATTTGTCTTAAAATTGGCCATTAGATTTTACAAGGTCTATTAAAAAATGTAACTGTGTTAGATTATTAATACAATGTTGTGGAATAATTTAGTACTGTGGCAGAAGATTACGGAGGGGAAATTACCATATTTTAATTCAAATTTGATAATTCTCCTCTTCATTACATTATGATTTATGAGTTTGTTTAATTATTAATATTTGTTGTGTTTGCAGTAATTATAGTCAAATGTACCGTACCTTTTTTAATATGTTGAGTTTAAATTTAAATATTATATTTATAAGATAAATAAATTGTGTTTAAAAAAATTAATCATATATAAACAACTTTTTTAAGTGTTTACGAGCTCAAATATGCATTATGTTAGACTAAAGACGATAATTTAATATTAGATGCATCTCTTTTTAATGTGTAAGGTTACTGTTTCGAGTTTACCTTTTAATTGAAATTAAAAAAAAATTAAATACGAAGAAGGTAAGTTTTCCCTTTCTCCCCCTAGACTTTAAGATGAAATTTATCCTTAACATCGAATTATAATAATATAAGTTCTCAAGAAAAAAAAACTATTTTGTAATAATTAAATTATTTCACAACACAATCATAGTGAAAAGTCCAATCTTTTTAAAATTTAAACCCGTCAAATTTTATAATAAATATTACTCTCTCCGTCTCAAATTAAATATTTAGTTTTAATTTTTTTAATTAAGTTAATCATTTTTAGAATTAATAATTAAATTTATATAGATGTGTTTTTAAAATTATAAAAAATAAAATTGGTAGTAAATTGTATTTAATTTTTTATGATTATAATCTTTTAACTTAAATTTTATAGATGATAATATAAAAATTAATTTAAAAAATATTTTAATTTAATTAAAAAAACCAAAACTAAGCTTTTAATTTGAGATAAGAGGCAGTACAGAATATGAGACGGACAACTCTCGTATTTCATCTCTCCCCTTCCCTCTCCCTCGAGTTCTTTTTTGACTCGTTTGATCAGAAACTCTATCTACAAAATCTCCCCACTCGGGGGACCACACGCGCTTCAACAATACTTTACTCTTTTTGTGATTTGTTTCGATAAATTAATGCTTGTTTGTAGATATTTTAAGGAAAAGAATGCTATGACTCACCATTTAAATGATTAAGATAAAAATTTGTTATATAAAATGCGAACCATGTGACACGTATATGTGAACTGTGGTCCACTAATAAAATTGTTGCTAGATCTTTCTAGTTTACCTAAAAACTAATTAATAAAATAATTGAAATTAACTAAAAACTTGATGTACATGATCATAAATTTATAAATTTATGTTACTAATAAATATGTGAATATAGCCACAGATCCATATAAATCATGTGACTACAAGTGACTCCACTCAATTTTTATTTTTATAACCAACTAGTTCGCTGATTCTATTGTTGAAGTGTTGAGGGCTATCCTGTCTAGACCTGGCAATTAAGGCCCGGGCCCGCGAACCGGGCGGGCTTGGCCCGTAAAAATTGGGCTACGGGCTCAAGAATTTCAGCCCAGGAAAAATTGGGCCGTTTTGGCCCGGCCCGTGA
Source organism: Aralia elata (assembly GCA_034770075.1). Classification (NCBI taxonomy): domain Eukaryota; kingdom Viridiplantae; phylum Streptophyta; class Magnoliopsida; order Apiales; family Araliaceae; genus Aralia; species Aralia elata. The sequence goes on from CM068378.1 coordinate 53,256,722, forward strand.
TGACCCGGGCCGCGGGTGGCCCGGCCCGTCCACATATTTTTTGCAAAAAACCATGTCAATGCTTCCAACAAGACTCGAACCCAAGACCTCTCCAACTTCATAACAAGGGTTTAAACCAACTGAGTTACAATAGTTATTGTTATGTATATGTTACATATATATGTATATATATATTATTAACATATATATATAACAATATATATTATTAACGTTATATATATATATATATAATAAAATTTGTTATTATTTATTTTTCTCTCTCTAAGTTACCTTCTCCTTTCTCAAGATTTCCAAAAGTTTTTAAAAAATTGTTATATATATATATTATTAACGTGTATATATAACAATATTTGTTATTATTTATTTTCCTCTGTCTAAGTTATCTTTTTATTTCTCAAGATTTCCAAAAGTTTTACTAACATTATTATATATATATATATATATATATTATTGTTATATATATATATATATATATATATGTTATTGTTATATATACGTTATTATTATATATATATATACGTATGTATGTATATATATTATTGACGTGTGTGTGTGTGTGTGTGTGTGTGTATATATATATATATATATATATATATATATATATATATATATATATACACACACACACACGTTATTGTCTTATTGGTATGAGTTCTTATTTAGTAATGACTAATGAGAGGTGTATATATTAGTAACAAGTGTGTTATATATATAATTATATATATATATATATACATATATATAATTATATATATTATTAATGTTATATATAATTATATATATTATTAACGTTATATATAACAATATATATTATTATTATATTATATATATATATACGTTATTGTTATATATATTTATATATTAGTAACGTGTATATATATATATATACACACATTATTAACGTGTATATATAACAATATTTGTTATTATTTATTTTCCTCTCTCTAAGTTATCTTTTTATTTCTCAAGATTTCCAAAAGTTTTACTAACATTATTATATATATATATATATTATTGTTATATATATATATGTTATTGTTATATATACGTTATTATTATATATATAGATATATATATATATGTATGTATATATATTATTGACGTGTGTGTGTATATATATATATATATATATATACACACACACACACACACACACACACACACACGTTATTGCCTTGTTGGTATGAGTTCTTATTTAGTAATGACTAATGAGAGGTGTATATATTAGTAACGCGTTATATATATATATATATATATATATATATATATATATATATATATATATATTATTAACGTTATATATATAACAATATATATTATTAATATATTATATATATACGTTATTATTATATATATTTATATATTAGTAACATGTATATATATATATTATTAACGTGTATATATAACAATATTTGTTATTATTTATTTTCCTTTGTCTAAGTTACCTTTTTATTTCTCAAGATTTCCAAAAGTTTTACAAAATTTGATACATATATATGTTATTGTTATATATATATACACGTTATTTTTATGTATATTTATATATTAGTAACGTGTATATATATATTATTAATGTTATATATATATATATATATAACAATATAAATTAACTGTGTATAGTGTATATATATATATATATTAATAACGTATACAATGTCACAAAGTTCTTCTAGCTCAGTTGGTAAGAACTTTTGTTTAGTTGTAAATGGTCATGAGTTCAAATCTTCCCAAATGCATTATTTTTAAAAAAAAATAGAAAGCCCGCGGGCTGGCCCGGCCCGGCCCAACCCGGGCCACAGGCCTATAAATTTCAGCCCATAAAAACCCGGGCCTTTTCGGCCCGGCCCGTTCTTGGTCCGGCCCGTTTGCCAGGTCTAATCCTGTCTATCTATGCGCAGAGATTACCACGACGGTATAAACCCATTTCACTCTCCTCTTTTCTCTAGTGTATTTTTTGGTTGGACCTAACTCAAGATCACTTCCCACTTTCCACTTTCCATTTTCCACTTTCTCTCTCTTATTTATGTGCAACAACCTATTTTTAAAAATATTTGCTTTCATTCTTTTAATAAAAAAAAAAAGAAAGAAAAAGAAATCAGTTGAATAGTTATATTAGCAGCCATGTCAGTTAATATATATTCCGTTTAATTTATAATTAAAGATATATTGTTGTTTATTCTAAAATTAAAAGATATATTTTTAATTTTGAATTATAAAGTAACATAAATTCTTAAGTGTCATTATTAATATTCTAATTAGAGTCTTATCATGTCACAATTTTTTTAACTAATGTATGTTTGAAAAAAGAAAAAGAAAAAAAGAAGTTATCTTAAAAGATGTGGTTTTAAAATTTTGGAAAGGAAAGAATAGTGATAGAGACTCTTCTATGACTTATGTTATTCCTTTAATTGTGATGTTATGAGTCTTAAATTTTTATTCTCAAAAAGTGTCTCAAATGATATGTTATCATAGTGTTGATCGGATAGATCTCATGTGATTTGTTATGCCGTAAATAATCATTAAAATATTTAATATCATATCATTTGAGACCAAAAATTTAAGACCATTAGTATTACTCAAAATTTTATTGAGTGAGGTCACCAAAAGTCTAATAAATTAAATTTCAAGTTTAGGCCAACTTCAAGTCTATCCAAACAAATTGTGTGAATATTTTAATGATTATTTATGGTATATACAATTACATGAGATCTATCCAACTAATGTTATAATAACACGTCATATGAAATACTTTTTGAGACTAAAAATTTAAGATCCTTGGAATCATCCTAAAATTTTTGGATCCTCGCATTGTGTGAATACATGAGATAAAAATAATTTTTTTTAAAAAATCTATAATAATTTATTTATATTTATTACTTAGAGTTTTACATTAGTCGTGAAGAGTAAACTCCATTATAAAATTTTTCTATGTAAAAATTATTTTCCAATTAAATAATAGTCACTCGAAAAAACTGACATAATGAGAACAGTTTACACTAATAAAAACAGTTAGCCTAACTAGATCTCTCTAGTTTACCTAAAAACTTATATGAGAGATCAAGAGAAGAAATTAAACAATAGTTAATTGTAAAATGTGTTTAATAATTGAAACTCAAATGTAAAATAAGTAATAAATTTAATAAATTAAAGAGTAAAAAAAAAGGTAAGAAAATACTATTTAATTGATCAAAGTAGATCACTTTATTTATTTTTCTGACCTAATCACACACAAAAAAAAAAAAAATTAACTTTGGCGTTTTCTTCAACAACGAAAAACCTATGAGCTTTATTTTTTTTTTTCAATTAACCTATGAACTTTATTTTTTTTTTCCAATTAAACTAATGATGTCTTAGAAATGTAATCATAATAACCAAAATTTGATCAAGCTTAACCAAAGTTAACTATTGATGAGGTATCTTTACATGTGTCAATTGATTTTATTTATTTATTGCTAATAGCATATTAAATTATTTTAAATAAATTGAAAACTAATTAAAATAACTTAGAAATATAACTTGTCATTTTATTTAATTAAAAACGACTTAAAAATAAAACTAGTGTATTCTAGGTATAAATTAGAGGGATAATTATCTTAACTAAATCATAATTAGTGATAATTAACCCACTGGACTTGTCTGTATTAAAAAATATGGTCTATGTCAGAAAATGGCTCCCGACGGGCCCCATCCAGGAGACCACCACGGCACCCATATTGCCACGTCAAGTTCGGGAAGCTCAACATGCTCATTGACATCCTCAACATTCATCATGGTTGCCCAAAAAGAAGCCAAAGCAAAGCTTTAGTCATTTTCATCCAAACAGGCCAAAATTGATTAAGTGTGAAAAATCGACAAACAAATGGCTGAGTATGTAGAACCTCACTAGGTGAGCAACTATGAGGAGGTGTCTTACGCCACCACATGGTGCACATCTCACACTTCCACAATCAAACAAGAAGGAATGAAGAAAAAAGAGGATTAAACGAGCAAGGCACGAAGGTATGTGAACGAACAACCAATAAGGCAAAACAATACAACCACCATGAGGTGGGAGGCCACCCCTACCCCAAAGGTATGGGTTGGCCCCAAAGGGGCTCCCTCTCATGGTAGGGTTGCCTGCACATTCTCTCAACATGTCTCACTTCCAACACTTAGTCAAATTCAAGAAAATATGCAAGGGGTATCAAAATGAGAAAAAAAAAATCAAAGAATAGACCACCATGAGGTGGGAGCACACCCTAGGGTCGGCCCCAAGGGGGCTCTCCCTCATGGTGGAGGTTGGCCATACATCCTCTCAATATGTCTCACTTCCAACACTTAATCAAATTTAAGAAAGCATGCAAAAAATGATTAAAATGGGGAACAACTGAGGAAAGAACCACTATGAGATAGGGGCACACCCTAAGGGCGACCCTAAGGGTATAGGTTTGCCCCAAAGGGTGTTCGCCCTCACGGTGGGACTACTCTAGTAATCTTCCATCACATTTCATGCTCAACACTTAGTCAAATTCAAGAAAGCTATGCGAAGGAACATCAAAATAGGAAGGAACCAAGGAGATGCCACCATGAGGTGGGAAGCTACCCTAAGGTCGGCCCCAAGGGGGCTCCCCCCCCTTATGGTGGGGCTGTTCAAGTACTCTTTCGCCGTGTTTCACTCTTAACACTTAGTTGAATTGAAGAAAGCTATACAAAAGAAGACCAAAGTATGGAGAAGCAAGAAAAATGCCATAATGTGGTGGGAGACCACCCTAGGACTGGCCCCAAAAGTGGAGGTCAGTCCCAAGGGGGGCTCCCCCCTTATGGGAGGCTCCTTCACTCACTAATAGTTTCAACATTTATCCAAAATTTCCAAAGTGTTCTGACTAAGGAGATCTCAAGGAAAGGGGCAAGGTAAAGGCTCTACGTGAAGGTAAATGAGAAGAAAAGAAGGAGGATTCACTTTCTAAAAGTAGGCCTAAAGAGAGCATGTAGGATGCAAGTAGGTCCGAAAAAAGCAAGTAGGGAGCAAGTAGGTCCGAAGAAAGTAAGTAGGGAGCAAGTAAGTCCGAAGGGAACAAGTTGAGCAACAACGCAGGCTTTCAAGCAATCAATTGGCACCATGAGCACAAGGTACATGCCAAGGCTTCAAGGGTGATGCTCCTTAAAAAAATAATGATGTTATAGGAAACGTTACCAATACAACTATGATGTCACACCAAGAAGATTGATCCTTTTTGATTGTTTCCAATTAAGCCGATATAAATGAATGCTATCAGAGATAGTTATTCTAGACAGACATATTACCTCTTTAGCCTTTGACAGAAGGTTAGAAAGGTCGTCTATAAGTGAGATTCGGTGAGGGTTTTGGACTGACGGATGGAAACATAGGGCAAAACGGACTTTAAAAAAGCAATATTCGCATGTAGAATTGATATTGTAGTCACATTTTATAAGTGACATAGGACATGTGCATGGCACATGGGGGCACCCCGCATGAAGTCTATAAATACACCTACCTTCTCATTTAGAAGTAAGGTTGAAATCTTAGGAAACTTGAAGAACTTGAGAGATTCCCTATCTAGAACCCACTTTCTCTCTAGAAATCACAAACATCAAGTTACTAGCACCAAGAAGCCTTACTTGTTGGTTTTTGTTGATTAAGTTCTATACTTAGTTTTCATAAACCTAAGGACCCTCTCCAAGGACTTAGCCCCCACGGAGCTAAGTCCCCCAATCACATTCTCACCCACAAACACATACACCATGGCTCTGACACAATGGTTCTGCCTATATTGCCTTGAAGAGTTTGCCTACAATTTGTCCACTCATCCAATACTTCATCAGTCTCACATGTCTTTGTTGAATTCTCGCCTTATCTCGATCAATCAACGAACCCGACAACAATGAAAAATCTAATAATATAGGAAATTATTATATTTGTAAAGTTAATCAAAGATATCAAACATTAATGAAAATATCATTTTGTTGGCTAATCTTGTTCAATTCATTGTCTAATTATGCTTTACATTTTTTGGCCCTACAACTAGCCATTTTATTTAGTTAAAAAAAATTAAATTTATTTAGTTTAATTAACATTAAAACTCCCATATAATATTGAACCTTCATCAAATTGACTTAAAAATATAATTTAATTAAAAATCAAATTAGGAAACAAAATCATTTTTTTAATTCAACTAAAAAATATTTTATTTCATTTTTTAATTCAATAAAATGGCTATTTTCATTTTAAGTAATTTTTTATTAAATAAAGTCACTAGTTATAGATTTAGTTTGTTTTTATTTAGTTAAAATTAAATAACTTAATTATGATGTTAACAATAAATCATAAAAGAAAAAAAATAATAAATACAATTGTCATACATAAAAAACATCTAGGTCATGTTTGTTTGCAAAAAAACATGCGTAGAATTGAACTATTTGTCTTAATTTAATACCACTTCGGACTATTTAATTCTTTGACGAGAGATTATTAGTCCCATAAAATCATTTAATAGTTTAAAATGAAGGGGACTATTAATTCCACATTCATCATGGGATTATACTTATATTTCTTGGTTTTAATAGGACTACTTACAAGCGTTGTTTCTATGCATTATTATTTAAAAATAATCAAGTTATTATCTCTCATAAATAGCCTTAGAAATGATAAAAAAAAAAATCCATATGACTATTTAAAGGACTATTAATTTCTCATTCTGAGATAAAATAGTCTGGAGTAATATGAAATTAAGACAAATAGTCCAATCTCAAGTATATTTTTTATAAACAAACATAACATTAATCAATACTTTAACTATGGTTAGAGTTTTATTCAAATTTTAGTTATCGTTGTTACCTTTTTAAGACATTGTTGGTTTGATTGAAAACAAAACAAAATTGATAGGGTTTTTTTGAAAAAAAATGAGTTAATTAATTTATTTTTTTTAAAAAGGACTAAAGTTCATTGTTTTTTTTCCCCTCATAATAAAGGTTATGTTGCGACTTGGAATAAAATTATAATTTTGTTCAAAGGAGGTTAAATTTGAAATTTGGTACTTGTTGGATTCTACTCTTCCGTTGCAAAATGATGATCTTGATTAATAAAATTTAGTTCGAGATATTTTACATTCAAATTTTATTGAGTTAATTTAATTTTAGACAATAAAATTAGAAAAAATATAAATTATTTAAATAATACTATTAATTAATTTTTTTATTTTTTAAAAATTAAATAAGTTATTTTAATTTTAAAATTAAAAATATCTACTATTTTTATTTTTAAAAATTATATAAAATATTTTAAATTTAAATTTAAAAATATCTTAAATTAAGTTTAAAAAATCAAACTCGGTTCTGTATATTGAAACCCAGGGAGTACAAATTTTTTAAAATGTACTCGGTTTTAAAATGGAGGGAGTATAACAATGTTTTGAGATTAAATCTGAATTGAGATTAAATCTGAACATTAAATATGTAAGTATTATAATCTACTTAACTACGAGTGAGCCGCATCATTCATCTTATAATTATTTCCGAATATCGTATTCGTAATTACTATTACTTCAAAGTTGATTTCAAATTTTGTTTAACTGGAGTCAATGGGAACACGATCATATTATTTTTTAGGGAGGTAGTAATATTAGCCAGTCAAAAAGTACGAGTAGCAATTATTTTTATCTAAAAAAATAGACTTTTAATAATCCACCTTATAAATTCTTACAATGATAGGTACAATTATTTAAAACAAATTAATCGTTATGAATCCGAGTTTTTTCTTATTAATATCAATTCTTTTTTATGTATTACACTATCACAATTGATTCCGAATGAGATACAAAAATTTCTATTTTGATTAATTTGTTAATATTATCAAAGTAAAAATAAAATTATCAAAATAAATATATATTTAAAGATAATTTTATATTTATTTTAATAATATTTAATATTTTAAACGATATTTATTGTTCTAATAATATTATTTTTATTCTATCAAATCAACCGTCTTTGAATTAAGAAAAGAAACGAATAGAAATAAATATAATAGTTATAAATGATTCAATTGGGTCCCAACATAATTTGAGTCTAGATAGCGCGTGGGGAAGTGCATGGATTTAACTAATTTTAGTAAGAGCAAATGGCCTATTATAGCAAAAATAAGGAGAAAACTCTTTGATTGTACCCTGTCCACAAATGCAGCAAGCTGGAAAAAGATGGGATAAGACGTAACTATGAGCTTCCCCTTTTTTGGCCTACTTTTCAATCAACACTCGTGGTTGTGGGGACCACGTATTATAGTTAAGTGGAGGCATAGATATTGTACGTGCAAGCAAAGATTTGAGGTCAGATTTATCTGTTGGGCTCCGTTTGACTTGGTTACTTTACGATATACTTTTAATTTTATTTTATTTAATATAATAAGACTATGTTTATTTGTAAAAATAATATGTTAAATAAAATTATTTGTACTAATTAATTATTATTTTGGACTTATTTATCACATAATTAATTTGTTATTTAATTTCATAAACTATATTTTATTATTTTTAACGTCATTTGACTAAGGATTTAAATCCCAAGTGAAAAATTGATATTATATAATTTCTTTTGAGTTATCAAATAATCTTAAAAATAATAAAAAATAGTTCAAGAAATAAATACTAGACTAATCATGAGATTAAATAGTCTAAAGTAATTATAAATTAACATATATAATTCAATCCAACACATCATTTTTGTAAATAAACGTAACCTAAGCAGAGTTTTTGACATTATAAGTTAAATTAACTCTAATTATTTGTTTTATGTCATTTAGATATATCATTAGTTCATTACATTAAATTTATAAGTACTTCATATGTTTTTACTATTGAATGAGAATGTCCATATTTTTATCAAAATTATGATGGTTATTGTAATAACCTAAATTTTTGTTAATAATTAAATATTAATTTTATTTTTTTAAAAGCATAATTGAATCAAAAAAGGTAAGTTACTCTAACATTCTCAAATCCGGGTTCCTTGAACCTCGGGACCTGGTGCATTACGATACAACCTTCATCTCAATATTTACAACCGTTATTCATAAAATAATGAATACAACCCCGCTTTGATACTAATAAATACATCAATTCCTTCTATTACAGAAACCATAACCTTTACAAACTGTTATTACATATGTAGATACTTATGATCTGATCTATACATCTCAGATTATATACAATATGTTTCATTCTGTTACATTGATTGTGAGTATTCATGAACTCACAATCCAGATTTAACTATTCTTCTATACAATATTCTTTAACTATGCCATTACAATATATAATGTAAGACCTCGATTTTTATGAAATAAAAGTTTTTTTTTATGATTATTATTCTAAATAGTAAAGTGTTTAATTGATAAAATATTATAGTTAAGGGTGATATATGCAAATTATCAAATAAACAATATGTTGAAGAATATTCTTTCTGTCGGGGAATATTCATTTTGTCGGGAAATATTCATTCTGTCGGGAAATAATATATTCGGTAAAGTACGACGACGACGAAATAACTAATCATTGGTGGGCCCCATAACGACTAATTGTCGGACACGAAAAACGATAGTATTAATATTTTTATAAAAATTGTCAACGGTACTATCACTTGCAACTGTTAAAATACCCGGTACTAAAAAAATAGTAGCACGCGTTATTCCACAATAGCACGCGGTATTCCACAGTAGCACACGGTATTGCACAATATTTCATAATTAATATAGTAACATTTGCATAGTATTTTATATTATTAAATTAATAATTGTCACAGTAACTCATATTATTTGATATAATGTTATTAGCCCAGTTAGCATTATTGACAATGTCTAGAAGTTCTGTCAAGGAAAGAGGTTATTTAATTGCGCCATTTCTACGGAAAGTCCCCTCTTTCCTAGGAATGATCTGGTTGTCAATATTGTAAGTCTATAATAGTGTCCTGTAACAAAATCAAGTCCAGTTGTAATGATAACACCAAAGGCTGTCACGGATAAGTCAAAGCCTATGGTTCAGGGGAGAGCTTTTGTTGTAACCTCTCAAAAGGCGTGGAAACCAGATGAAGTCATATCCGGTAAGTTAATCATAAACTCTTGCGAAGTCTATGCCTTATTAGATACTGGTTCTACCCACTCTTTTATTTTACCTGCTTGTGGTCATCATTTGAACTTGACTCCTGAGAAATTAGATTTTGACTTATCTGTTGAAACTCCGTTAGGAGAAACCTTCATTACATCTACTATTTATAAATCTTGTTTGATTCAAATAGGCACCCTCACATTACCAGTTGATCTCATCTCTTTGAAAATACTTGAATTTAATGTGATTTTAGGAATTGATTGGTTAACTAACCATCATGCTAAAATTGATTGCTTTCGTAAGGTCGTTAGTTTTCACATTCCTAATCAACCTGTTATGCAAATTCAAACAACCAAACTGTTGAAATCAATAACTGTCATTTCTAGCCACAAAGCCATTCGTTTATTGAAAAACGGATGTCAAGCTTTCTTAGCCCATGTAACTGATTTAAACAAAAATACGTCAGATTTGAATGAAATTTTTGTTGTTAATAAGTTTCCTAACGTATTTTCCAAAGAACTTCCTGGCCTACCTCCAGACCGTGAAATCGAATTTTGTATCGATCTTTAACCCAGTACAAAACCCATTTCTAAGACCCCATATCGTTTGGCTCCTATTGAACTTCAAGAGTTGAAAGATCAACTACAAGAATTGTTAGACACTAGTTTCATACGTCCGAGTACATCATCTTGGGGTGCTCCTGTTTTATTCATAAAGAAGAAGGATGGGAGTATGAGACTCTGCATTGACTATATGGAGTTGAACAATGTCACCATAAAAAATAGGTACTCGTTACCTCGCATTGATAACCTGTTTGACTAGCTGCAACGTGCCCAATTCTTTTCAAAGATCGACCTCCGTTCTGGATATCATCAGTTAAAGATTAAAGTTGATGACATTCCAAAGACTGCCTTCAGAATTCGATACGGCATTACGAATTCCTAGTCATGTCTTTCGGATTAACTAATGCTCCTGCTGCCTTTATGGATATGATGAACCGAATATTCAAGGAATATTTGGATCATTTCGTGGTTATCTTTATTGATGACATCCTTATATATTCTAAAAGTCGTGAAGATCATGAGCAACACTTGAGGTTGATACTCCAAAAGTTTTGTGAAAACAAATTATATGCTAAGTTGAAAAAATACGAGTTCTGGCTTGAGGAGGTAGCATTCCTTGGACACGTGATCTCTAAACAAGGAATATCGGTTAACTTGGCAAAGATTGAAGCAGTATTAAATTGGAAGCAACCTAAGTCAGCAACCGAAGTACGAAGCTTTCTGGGCCTAGCTGGTTATTATTGGAGGTTCGTTGAAGGATTCTCTCGATTTGCCATTCCATTAACTCGGCTGACTCGGAAAATCACAATATTCAAATAGAGCGAAAAATGCGAGAAGAATTTTCAAGAACTCAAGAGAAGACTCATTTCAGCACTTGTTTTGACAATACCATCAAGATCGGAAGGATTTGTCATCTACAGCGATACTTAAGGCAGAGATCTAGGTTGCATTCTCATGCAACATGGGAAAGTTATAGCTTATGCTTCTCGGCAACTCAAGGAATATGAGAAGAATTATCCTACTCATGATCTAGAGTTGACAGCGGTCGTTTTTGAGTTGAAGATCTGGAGACACTACTTGTATGGGGAGAAAATGTAGATCTATACAGATCATAAAAGCCTCAAATATTTCTTCACCTAAAAGGAACTTAACATACGACAATGACGTTGGCTTGAGCTATTGAAGGATTACGACCATACCATCCAATACCATCCTGGAAAGGCGAACACGGTAGATGATGCGTTGAGTAGAAGATCATATGCGGGTACGAGTGCGATATTGTCAACACAAAGGCCCATTTTGTATGATTTACAAAAGATAGAGATAGAGTTAAAGACTCCAGGAACCCACATGAAGATGACATATATACGAGTAGAACCGGCATTAATCGACAAAGTTAAAGCTGCTCAAGCTTCAGACCCAGAGCTAGTGAATATGAAGAAAAATATATAAGAAGGTGCTATTCCAGAAGTAAAAATTGACGAAGAAGGAATACTTCGAGTCAACTCTAGACTGTGTATTCCTAACGACCCTGATTTAAAATTTAAAATCATGATGGAGGCACACAACACACCGTTTGCAATCCACCCTAGAAGTACCAAAATGTATCGTGACTTTCGACATACATTTTGGTGGAGCAATATGAAGAGAGAGATTACAGAGTTTATCTCAAGGTGTTTAACTTTTCAACGTGTCAAGGCAGAGCATCAAGTACCAAAAGGTCCATTACAACCACTTGAGATTTCAGAATGGAAGTGAGAACATGTCAACATGGATTTCGTGACGGGTCTTCCCAAAGTTTCTCAAGGTTTAGACGCAATTTGGGTAATTATAAATAGATTTACCAAGTCTATTCATTTCTTGCCCATACGAGAAAACTATTCCCTTAAGCATCTTGCTAGTATGTATATAAGTGAGTTGTGAGATTGCATGGCATGCCAGTATCCATAGTTTCTGATAGAGACCCTAGATTCACTTTACGATTTTGGGTTAGCTTGCAGAAAGCTATGGGCACTGAATTACGATTCAGTTCTACATATCATCCCCAGATAGACGGGCAATCGAAAAGAACAATCTAAATTCTCGAAGATCTATTGAGACTTTGTGTACTAGACTTCAAAGGAAGTTGGGACAAATATTTACTATTGGTGGAATTCTCCTATAACAACAGTTATCAAGCGAGTATAGGCATGACTCCCTTCGAGGCGTTGTATGAATGAAGGTGTCGTTCTCTAGCATGTTGAGATGAAGTAGGCGAGGCAAAATTATTGGGACCAGAGTTGGTACGTATGACTGCAGAAAAGATTTAAATGATTCGACAACGTATACAAGCAGTACAAGATCGACAAAAGAGTTATGCTGATCTTCATCGAAAGGACGAGAAATTCAATGTCGGAGACCATGTATTTTTACGTGTTGCCCCATGAAAAGGAGTTACGAGATTCGAAAAGAGAGGAAAGCTCAACCCTCGATTTATTGGTCCATTTGAAATCCTCGACCGAGTAAGAACTATGGCCTACAGCCTCGCTTTACCGCGCAAGCATGTCTCGTGTACATAACGTTTTTCACATATCCATGCTACGTAAATATGTGAAAGACCCGAACCACATTATTGAATTAGAACCAGACGAGATAGCAGAAGATTTAATGTATGAGGAGGTACCTGTCAAGATCTTGGATAAGAAAGAACAGATTGTACACTAAAATGTTATACCTCAAGTCAAAGTTTTATGGAGAAACCATAATACAGAGGAAATGACTTGGGAGTTAGAATTAGAAATGAAAACTAGGTATCCTAACCTCTTCGAAATGCCAAGTACGTACGTCAATTTTGAGGACGAAATTTCATAAGGAGGGGAGATTGTAAGACCCTAATTTTTATAAAATAAAAGTTATTTTTCTTTATGATTATTATTCTAAACAGTAAAGTGCTTAATTAATAAAATGTTATAGTTAAGGGTGATATATGCAAATTATCAGATAAACAGTATGTCGATGAATATTCTTTTTGTCGGGAAATATTATATTCGGTAAAGTACGACGACGCCGAAATAACCAATCATTGGTGGGCCCCATAACGACTAATTATCGGATACGAAAATCGACAGTATTAATATTTTTATAAAAATTGTCAACTTTACTATCACCTGTAACTGTTAAAATAATCGGTAATAAAAGAATAGTAGCACGTGGTATTCCACAGTAGTACACGGTATTGCATAATATTTCATAATTGATATAGTAACATATGCATAATATTTTATATTGTTAAATCAATAATTGTCACAGTAACTCATATTATTTGATATGATATTATTAGACCAGTTAGCATTATTGACAATGTCTAGAAATTCTGTCAAGAAAAGAAGTTATTTAATTGCGCGTCGTTTCTACGGAAAACCCCCTCTTTCTTGGGAATGATTTGGTTGTCAATAGTGTAAGTCTATAATATTAATGGTGAATAATTATTGAAAGATTAAAAATGTATTGATTAAAGATAAGTGATGTGTGATAGTTATTTATTCAATTTTTGGGATTTGTCATGAAGCGTTTGTCATAAGTTTGGCTTATTATTCTATAAACCCCCACTTGCCAATTTGTCAAACCGTCAGCATAATTTTTCGTTTAGTATTTGTTTTATTATTATAATAGTAATAAAACAGAAAACTTTTTATATAAAACAAAAAACTTTTGTGACACCCCCAAATCCGGGAACTTAATTTCCACTGATTTGGTGTTCACTATTTCAATCATTCACATCTAACTACCCATAATTAAGAACAATTAAATAAACTTAAATAAACATCTTCCCAAAATGGGGTTACATCACCAATCTCTAAATGAAACAAAACCCAGGTTATCTAACCTTAATTACATCTGTACGGAATAAAACATAATATTAAATAAGTCTTTGATTCAAATAAACATCAAGCAAACAATAAATCTCCTGCTACTTCGGCATCTTGCCCTTGCCTTTACTTGTGGACGGCTCGTCCTGCTTTTCTGGCTTAGCTACAATATTTAGTGCAAGAGTGAGCAAACAATTGCTCACAAGTACGATAACAATAATATTTAAATGAAACGGATTTCAACTGAGGAATATTAGTTTTCTGAATCTCAGTCAATAAATGATCAAAGTCTAAAAGCTCGTTAGAATGCTCGATTCAAGGAAAAATAGATTTCAAGATTTAGAAATTATATCTGAGGGTCACAAGACCTCGAACTATGTCCTAGGTTAACAAGTATTTCTACTGTAACCTTTAACAGTCATAAAGACTATGGACCATCATCTCGTACTCAGGGGGATCAGCCCTTTGTACAATGTATTGTGCACAAACATTTTAACGCTGTGGCGTAGTTAATCCCCTATATTAGGGTTGTTCATCTCAGTTACCATCAGAGTCTGTACCAAAAGGAACTTGGCTTGGAACAAGTTTAAAATATTCTAAGTCTTTGAAACACTCATCAACTAAGGACTAGCTGAATCAATAAGGGTTTGCTAGTCGCTAATACATTCGATTCAACAATAAAGTTTGTTCAATAGAAACTATACTCAAAATTCGAATAACAAACAATGATTAGAATAAAGCTCAAGTACGTAACATGATAGTAATCTTGTTTGAATATCAATAAGCTAAGGTCAATAAGCTTGCTCAATATAAATAAACTTGCTTTGAATAAATTAACAAGTTAAAAGGGAAAGAACAACTTGCCTCAAGCGTAGATTACAAATTAAATATCTCACGATCCTTAAACAACCTATACATTTAATTATAAAATGGTAACATAATTAGTTACAGAATAATATACGCTTTAGGCTTGCTCTTATCTTATTATATTATAACAGCTCGGTTATCATTCAATTCTCAATGAATGCTAGCTTAATAACCATCATGACCACTCATTGGTCATTTATAAATTTTAAAACATGTTTATAACATCATAGAAGAATTATAAAGAAATAAAAATTAAAATAAAAATAAAAATTTTAGTTACTGTTTCCCTCGTCGGGGCGGTAAAATCCTTAACAAAAATCTCGCCGGGGCTAGAAGCTCGCCGGGGCGAAGATTTTCTTAACAAAACTCTCGCCGGGGCGAGAGGCTCGCCGGGGCAAAGAAAATCAGTTCATTTCTCTCGCCGGGGCGAGAGCCTCGGCAGTCGTCTCCTACAGTCGCGAACCAGTGAAAACTTAGGCCAAATTTGGCCAAATTTTCCGAATTCTACTATCCAATACATAATTTAAACTTACCCAGACATCAAATATGCTAGAAAACAATTACCCAACATGTTTTCTAAACATTTTAATCACTCTAACACATAAACAACCAATTTAAACCCAAGAATTTCACTGTTAAACAATTTATTCAAGTTTTGGCCATTTTCATGAAATCAAGCTCTGTAAATTCATTTTTCAACCAATTAAAACCATTCTTCTTGCATTCTTCTTATTTTTCATCATATAATCATAAACAATTATCAATTAACCAACTAATAACCAAATTAAACATCAATTATATATATATATATATATATATATATATATATATATATATATATATATATATATACACCATACATGAAGTAAAACTCTGTGAAAACCAAAACTCAATTCTAAACATACATTCATAAATTAACACCTTCAATTTAACTTATAATCATCTTATAATCATCATATAATCATCTAAAACATATTTACTACCAAGAAATTCATATTTTATACCAATAGATTTTATACAGAGAACTAAAATACAGTGAAGAACAAAATTTAGCAAGAGTTATACCTTCTATTGCTTAAAACTTGATTAACCTTCTTTGATTTTGGAACTCTCCTTTCCAATCTCCAAATTCTTCTTCTCAAATTCTCTTTTTTCTCTCAATTCTCAAAGCTCTGCTCACTCTCTCCCAATACTCTGTTCTTCTCTTCTTCTTTTTTAACTGACGTGACTTTTAAAAAAAATATAAACTGATGGAATAAAGAATAAAAACTGATAATTTAATAAAATAATAACGTATACTGATATTAATCTATCAGTTACATAATTCAAAAAAAACATAAGGCTTGTTTGGCAAACTGATTTAAAAATAATCCATTATTCTAACTAAAGGTCATAAGGCCTTGTTTGGTAAAACACAATTAAAATAACCCATTATTTCCAAACAAAGGTCATAGGGCCTTGTTTGGTAAAACTGAATTAAACACTTTCTCATTTATTTAATAAATCATTATAACATATAGTTCTAATTGTCACACATTTAATTTAATTGAACTTATTATTAAATAAATTCAATTAAACCTTACTAACTCAAATAATAATTTTATTTAATCATCAACAATATCACCAAACAAATTATATTATTCAAATAAATCATTTATTCAAATAAATCTTTTCATCATCTAATTTAATCATTAAATTAAATTAGAATAAACACATCAAATCATATTCAAATAACAATTAACACAATTAAACTCAACATGAAACTATTCCACAATAACTTAATAAATTATTATTTTACTCAACAAATAAATTAACAAAAATATTTATATAACTCAATAAATATTTTTATTCATTCACAAAAATTGCATTCGTTACAACTTTTATATTATATATAAAGTTATTTGTTTTATTACAATATAATTAGAATAAATTATATTATATATAAAGTTATTTATTTTATTAGAATATTTTATTGTATAGTAAATATCAGACAAACGAATTCGGAATCGGTGTGCTAAGCCGATGCATTTGTCAAACTTGGTGTGCTAAGCAATTTCCTATAAATAGGTTGCTCAGTTGAGCAATGCAACTCACACCGAAATCACAAAATTCTTCTTCTATAATATTGTACGTATTTCTTTTGAGTATAAGAATACTTTGAGTGTAGCTAATAGTGCAAGATTTTTTTTCAAGATAATCTCCTTTATACTAGTTAGATCTAGTCTCCTACTAAGGTAAATGATATCATTTTCTTTCGTACTTGTAAGGAATATCATTTTTTTCATACTCGCAAGGGATGTTATATTCTTTCATACTCGTATAGAGTTATCATTTCTTTCATACCCGTAGAGGGTTATCATTTTCTTTCATACTCCATATTATGGTAAGAGGTTATTATTCGTTTCTAACGCTTTATTATTAAACAGTGAAAATTCCTATGATGATTAGAATATTCTTAATAGTTTGTGCTTCATCTAATATCTTTTCATCTGAATCTTCCTATTGAATTTTTAATTGTTATCTTTGAAATATGAATCTTGAATATCATTCTTGAATTTAACTCCATATTTTGGTCATCGTGTTGATAATTTAGACATTCTTGGACTCTAGATAAATTAAATTATAAATCTTTAATATTTATTATTGATCTTATTATTTCTATTCATCCTTTATATCATTGTCATAATCCTCAGATTTAAATAGTGGTGAAAGTTTTCTTTGGTTTGTAGTGCAAAGATAAACTGGTGATTGACATGATTATGACCAGAAACTATGTATTGGTATAATTATGACCTTTGGTGTTACAGATAAAGGCTTGTGGTGAAAGTTCTCTTTGGCCCACAGTGCAAAGATGGACTAGTGTTTGGCATGATCATGACCATTGGTGTTACAAATGAATAACTTTGGCCGTAATGTAAAGATAAACTGTTGATTTGGATGATCATAAACAGGAATTGTTGATTGGTGTTACAAGGATAAAATAATAGTGGTGATTTTTTTTCAAATAGGAAAAAATAGCAGACATTATGTTCTATTAGACTCTTCTAATGAATTATTAGTTCCGCTGCAATTATCGTTAAAAATTTATTCTCGTTAAATCTCTGTTTTATTATTATTGAAGGCTAAAGATAATTTATTCTTCATTATCTTAGTTATGATATTCTTTACTGGGCTAATTGAGCTCACCCTTTTCAGTTTTGTTCCATTGTTCTCCTCAGGAAATGAGAGTGTAGCTGGGACTAACCGGAAAATGGAGTGATGGTCCGAGACTGTATTTATATTTTGTAGTATGTATTTTGGTGACTCAAAATAGGTTGTGTGGACCTATTTTAGGGGCGTCACATATAATATTAACGTTCATATAACAAAGCTAGTGTAGGACCTCAACTTTTTATGAATATGACTTAAAATTTTAAATGTTATTCTAAATAGTAAGGTGTTGTTTTAATAAATGTTATAGTTATGGGTGATATGTGTAAATTATTAGAAGTAAATATTTGTCGGGGAATATTCGTACTACGGCGCCGTAATAACTAATCATTGGTGAGCCCCATAACGGAATAACTGTCGGATATAGAAAGCGACATAAATAACCTTTTTAAAAATTGGCGGCAAAATTTTTACCGTTAACTATTGAAATACCCGGTAATAAAAGAACAGCAACACACGTTATTTCACAATAACACACGATATTGCATAGTATTTTATATATTGATTCAATAATTGTTACAGTAACATCTATACAGTATTTCATATTATTGATTCAATAATTGTTACAGTAACATTTACACAGTATTTCATATTATTGATTCAATAATTGTTACAGTAACATCTACACAATATTTCATATTATTGATTCAATAATTGACATGACACAATAACTTGTATTATTTGATATGATATTATTAGATCAGTTAGCATTATTGGCAATGAGTAGAAGTTTTGTCAAGGAAATAGGTTATTTAATTGCGCGTCGTATATACGAAAGACCCTTTCTTTCTTGGGAACGATTTGGTTGTCAGTATGGTGAGTCTATAATATCAATAGTGAACAATTATTGAAGGATTAAAAAAAGTGTTGATTAATTATGTGATATGTAGCATAGGCATGATTAAAAAGTTGCCGACACTCGAAGGAATTAAGGGTGATATGTGACACCCCCAAATTCAGGTACCAATACCTCGAATCTGGTGTTCACGATAAAATACATCCATACACCTCTAAACAACATAAATCAACTAATGCGAAAAAAATAAACATATGTTGTTCATTACAAAAGGTTTACTACGGTCCCAAGGTCTATAACCTTAAATAAATACATCGCAGAATACAATAATAATACAAAATAATTCTACGATTACATAACGGGATAGTGCATATAACTATTCCTTAAGCTTTCCTTTGCCTTTGTCCGCTTTGGAACTCCCCGGATTAACTGCGATAGGTTCATGATATAGCAAGGGTGAGCAACTATTTTGCTCAGCAAGTTTAAAATGAATAAAGGGAATATATCATGAATGAATGAGAATAATAATCGCATAGTTCAACAATTTAAGAACATTGAAGAAATAGCTGACAATATAATCAAAGTTCAAATGAAATAATGAATATTGATTATTTACTGTTGAGTAATCCAATAGACCATGAACTTTTTGGCCAAAGGATCAGTCATTCAACTAACCCTTTTAAACGCCTGGCCCGTCAGTAGTACTCGAGGGGATCAGCCTCTTGTACTCTATGTATATGCATAACATTTAACTCTGACTGCATCGAATAACCGACACATTAAAATCCCCTAAATAAGGGTTGCTCTCTCAGTCTAAGAATCCATACCAACAACCGGTTTGGATAGCTTTTAAAATAATGACCTGTACATGTCTAGCCGAAACAAATGGCATAGACTATTTCCTTAAACAGTTCATGAATGAAGAACTTAACGTTTCACAATCCAATAACAGATAATGAATTCAAATGCATAAGTTGCGAATATCAATAATTTATCCTTGATGTGGAATAATTAACAATAATTAATCCACTAATATAACTTGAAAGAAATAACTCGATTTGAGTCATGAAACTTGCAACAATATACAACATTTTTATAAAATAGGAAACTTGCTCAAATGAAAACAGTTGAGTAAGGAACTTGCAATAATATAGAATGATTGCTCAATTAATAAACAACTTGCACAATAAACAAAAGTTGTACGGTTGAGAAAACCTGCCCAATATTAAATCGAGCTAGGGTAAGGAAACTTGCCCAACACAAGGGTTAGATAAGCGTTAGGAAACTTGGTCAAATATAAATTGAGTTAAGTTAAGAAACTTGCAATACAACAGAATACTTGTCCAATTATAACTTGAGTGAGATAGAACTCCCTCAACAAATAGCTCGAATAAAATTAAGAGTACTTGCATTCAATATATAGAAAGAATGAAGTCAGGAAACTTGCATAATACACCACATCCTGCTTGAATGTAAATTGAGTAGGGTTAAAGGAAACTTGCCTGATACGCTGCTACAATATTACAACACACGCTCATTAATATCCTACACATGTAAATACATATTTACATAACAATTAGTCACATAAGAAGTTCGTTCAAAACAGACGCTGCATCATTAAAACACATTGATTGCCATTACGACTACCCAGTCGGGGGTCTCGCTCCCCGGTGAGCAAGCGGCTACCCAGCTCGCCGGTGAGCTAGCGGAGGTCTAAGGGGACAACGCCCCCTGGAAGCCAAACGTAAGTTGCAACCAGGTTACTCAATTTACGCCTTAAGACAATACCAATTTGGTTGACACTTGTATAAAATTAGGTAATTAAGGCTTAACAAGATATAATAACTAACTTGTTTAATCATTTAGGATAAAAATATAAGTGTTGGACCCGCTGAAAACAATTCATTAGGTCCGATCTGACCCGATCCGGTCTGACCGACCTGACCCAGGCCGGACACGGCACTGGCGCTGCAGTGCCACGCCTTAGAACTGGACTTCACGCTGCGGCGTGAGCCTTAGAGCTTGGATCTCACGCTGCAGCGTGAGTCCCGGTCTTTTTCCATCTTACCCCTCGCTGCGGCGTAAGCTGCAGGGCTTATGAGTGATGCTGCGGCGTCACTCTCCAGTAGCCGGATTCTGGGTTTGATCCCAGTTCGCGAGTTCGACCTCCGGCCACTCCAACCTCTATAACTCCTCAATACACGTTCAAATTGGTCCATTTCGGACTCTATGGACTCCTAACTCATGGGGCTAGAACATATCAAAAATGCAGAGCTACCCATTAATGTTAACATGGTCAAATCTTAAGCCAAAGTATAAAGTTCTTACACCATTTTTGTGTTCTTGGTGTTCTTCATTAAAATCAACACCAAATCTTCGTTTTAACATCTTTTTACTCCATTCCAACTGGGTTAGCTTCATAACCCATGGAACTACAATACCATATCAACAAATAAAATTAACAAACACGAAATCATGGTTCTACAGTCCTCTAAAATGGCCTGAATGTCCAAGTTCATGTCCAAAGTTCATTGTTCTTGCTCCATTAAGCAAAGGTAAGGATTTCTTGCGTTTTTGTTCCACTTTGATGTTATTAATAGCTTACATAACCTCTTAACAACATTTACAAACACTCATAACAAACAAAAATGCCAAGAATTGCCATAAATTCGACCTACAAGCTTAAGAGCTTAAAACTAAGAAAAACTTGAAAAACTTAACAAGAAATCAAATGGAAAGGATTTGGTTGGTGTTTACCTCTATAATCCTTCCTAGATGATTAAGAAGCTCGGCTAGGCTTGATTTTGAGGGTTCTTCTTGCTTGGATTCTCTTCTTCTTCCACCCGTGCCTTCTTCTTCTTCCTCCTTTCTTTTTCCGGCGACTCTTCCCTTTTTCCCGCGACCTCTTCCTTCTTCCTTCTTCCTTCTTTGCAGCTCTCTCTCTCTCTCTATCTGCTGATGGGATGGGAGGAGTGTGGAATGGATTGGAAGTTGAATGATTTGGGAGAAGTGGAGGAGTAATTTTGGGAGAAAATGGGTTGGTTGCTCAATATGGCGCCGGTAACTCCCCCCACTCTCTTATTTTCCTAGCATTTGATTGGTTGATGGTTTTGGTTGGTTCCCTCTTGGAGCAACAAGCCAAAATAAATACCCAAATACACAAAAATATATCCGAAAACTCCCATTTTTGTACCCAATTTGGTAAATAACTCTATCCAAAATTAAAATGGGTACTCCCATAAATTATTGGGACGCATAAAAAATAATTATTATGGAATTTATCCATTTATTCGGAACACGAATATTATACATTTCGGATACGGATAAAATCACGTATCAGCTCAAATAAAATTTCTGACCCTTGAAAAAATTATTCGTTCGTATACACGCATTAGCAAAATTATTCAACATCGAAAAAAAAACAAAAAAAATATCTGGCATGAATAGTGTCTCGGGAAACGTGCCCCGTGAATAGTGATTTAGCGACGCTACGCGAAATCAATTATTCACTTAAACAAAACTATAACACGTAAAATTTCATGCATTCACATAACCCAGGTTGTCACACAACCTTTAAACATGCAATACAAAATATTATTAATAAAATAAAATATATTCATTAATATTCAAAAATTCGAATTACAAGGCAAACCAGAATTCTCGGTCGTTACATCCTCCCCCCTTATAAGAATTCTGTCCCCAGAATTACAATCTAGGTACAGAAAACTTAACATGGGTTCACTCAAAAATATGCGGATAATTCTTCTTCATCTTCTCTTCTAGCTCCCACGTGGCTTCTTCAGCTGTGTGGTTCTTCCAAAGTACTTTGACCGAATGGATGACCTTATTTCTTAACGTCTGCTCTTTCCTATCTAATATTTGGACATGAATATCTTCATATGACAAGTCTTTCTCAACTTGAATTAGTTCATAGGATATCACATGCTTGTAGTCGGGTTTATATGGTCGTAAGACAGAAACGTGAAACACATTATGAATATGCTCAAGTTCAGGAGATAGAGCTATCTCGTACGCTACTTCACCTACCCTCTTTAAAACTTCAAAAGGTTCTACGAACCTGGGACTTAATTTCCCATTCTTCCCAAATCTGATCTTTCCTTTCCAAGGAGATACTTTCAAAAATACGAAACTGCTAACTTCAAAGTCTCGCTTCTGACGATGCAAATCGGCGTATTTCTTCTGTCGGTCCTGAGCCGCTACCAATCGAGCTCTTAACACTTTGACGATATCCATAGTCTGCTGTACCAATTCAGGTCCCAGCAGTCTCCGTTCACCGATTTCATCCCAACACAAAGGTGTTCGGCACTTCCTTCCGTATAATGCTTCATATGGCGACATGCCAATACTCGCATGATAACTGTTATTATAGGCAAATTCCACCAGTGGTAGGTGATCGTCCCAGCTGTCTTTAAAATCCATCACACATGCTCTAAGCATGTCCTCTAGCGTCTGAATTGTTCGCTCGCTTTGCCCATCCGTTTGAGGATGATATGCCGTACTCAACCTCAACTGAGTTCCCAATCTTTCTTGTAAGCTCTTCCAGAAATTCGACGTGAAATGCGGATCTCTATCAGATACAATAGATACCGACACTCCATGTTGTGACACAATCTCTTTCACATATAACTTCGCTAGCTGCTCTAGATTGTACCTTATCTTGATCGGTAGAAAATGTGCAGATTTAGTTAAACGATCCACGATCACCCAGATCGCGTCGTAACCCTTCTGAGTTGGTGGAAGCCCCGTCACAAAATCCATCGTGATATGCTCCCACTTCCGCTCCGGAATCTCCAGCGGTTGTAGCAGTCCACACGGTTTCTGATGTTCCGTTTTTACCCTTTGACATGTCAAACATCGCCCAACACATTCCGTGACCTCCCTCTTCATGTTCGGCCACCAGAAATGTTGGCGCAAATCCTGATACATCTTGGTACTACCAGGGTGTATCGAATACTTTGTAGAATGAGCTTCTTGCAGAATCTCTTCTCTCAACTCCGGAACCATCGATATCCAAATCCTTCCTTCAAACCTTAGCAGTCTTGTACTTCAATTCCTCTCTTTATGAGATTCGCTTCCTTATGGCGACATATTCATCATTCTTTTCTTGAGCCTCCTTTATCTTGTCTAATAAGGTTGGACTCGCCTCCACTGCAAACAGTTTCTCGCCTGCATTTATCGAATACGGATACTTGACTTCCAACTCCAGTCTTTCCATATCCTTGATCAGTTCTTCTTGAGCTGTCAACATCATCAACTTATCTCTGCCCTTCCTACTTAGAGCATCAGCTACTACATTGGCTTTACCAAGATGGTATAAAATTTCACAGTCGTAATCCTTGATCAACTCCAACCATCGCCTCTGTCTCATGTTTAGTTCCTTTTAAGTGAAGATATACTTCAGACTTTTGTGGTCTGTGTATATCTCACACTTCTCCCCATACAGATGGTGTCTCCAAATCTTCAGAGTAAACACTACTGCCGCTAGTTCCAGGTCATGAGTCGGATACCCCTTCTCATAGTCCTTCAGCTATCGTGACGCGTACGCAATGACCTTCCCATGCTGCATCAATACGTACCCAAGGCCTTTGTGTGACGCATCACTGTACACCATAAATCCCCCTGTATCATCTGGTAGTGACAACACAGGTGCTTCACTAAGTCTCTTCTTTAACTCCAAGAAACTCTCTTCGCACTTATCCGTCCATACAAACTTTACAGTTTTCCTTGTCAAATTTGTCAACGGTGTCGCTATCTTTGAAAAGTTCTGAATAAACCTCCGATAGTAACCTGCTAATCCCAAGAAACTTCAGACTTCTGTCGGCGTCCTTGGCTGCTCCCAGTTTATTACTGCTTCTACCTTCGCAGGATCCACCGATACACCATCCTTGTCAATTACGTGCCCCAAAAACTGCACCCTTTGTAGCCAAAATTCACACTTAGAAAACTTTGCATATAGCTTCTCCTTTATTAGTGTTTCCAGGGTTATCCTCAAATGCTCAACGTGTTCCTCCTCCGTCTTTGAGTAGACTAAAATGTCATCTTTGAAAACGACAACAAATTTATCTAAGTATTGCTTGAACACTCTGTTCATCATGTCCATAAATGTTACTGGCGCGTTCGTCAGCCCAACTAACATCACCAAAAACTCAAAGTGTCCATATCGAGTTCTAAATGCTGTCTTCGATATGTCTTCTTTTCTCACCTTCAACTGGTGATACCCCGTCCTCAAGTCAATCTTCGAAAAGTATTTTGCTCCCTTCAGTTGATCGAAAAGATCGTCAATCCTGGGCAATGGATACTTGTTCTTAATAGTAACTTTGTTCAACTCCCGATAGTCAATGCAAAGCCTAATCGATTTGTCTTTCTTCTTTACGAATAGTACTGGTGCTCCCCATGGAGATACATTCAGACGAATATATCCTTTATCTAGTAGCTCCTGCAGTTGAACTATCAGTTCTTTCATCTCCACTAGTGCCATCCTGTACGGTGCCTTTGAGATTGATGCGGTTCCCGGTACCAAATCGATTACAAACTCGACTTCTATATCTGGTGGTAAACCCGGTAACTCATCTGGGAAAACATTTAGAAATTCCCTTACTACAGGTATCTGACCCAACTCACCCTCTACTCTTCGAGTATCAACCACGTGAGCCAGATAACCTATGCAACCTTTCCTTAGCAATCTCCTTGCTTGCATCATCGCCAGACAACAAGATTGCCTCGGCGATTTACTACCATAGAATACCACCTTCGACTTATTCGGAGTCTTCAGGTGTATACATTTCTTCTGACAGTCAATCACAGCCCCGTGACTAGATAACCAATCCATCCCAAGAATTATATCAAATTCTCCTAGTCATATCGGAATTAAATCTACGCTCAGTTTATGCCCATTTATCTCAGCACAACAATTTCTGTGAATATGTTCTACAGGAATAACTTCCTTATTAGCTACTTCCACATTCATTGGATTCTCTAATTTCTCACGAGGTAAATTTAACTGTTTAGTAAATTCATCTGATACAAACGAACAGGTAGCATCCGAATCAAATAATACATATGCACTGATATTGTTGATCAAAATAATACCTGACACCACGTCCTTCGACTCCATCGCATCCTAAATGGTCATGTTGAAAGTGCGTGCCGTTGGTCTGTTGGTTTGGCTAGCTGGCCCTCCAGTGTTCAGCCTGTTATTGTTGTTGTTACTATTGCTGTTGTTCCTGTTGCCATTTGTTGCATCCCCCTTCCTTTTCGGGCAATCCTTGATTTGATGATCTGAAGCTCCACATGAGAAACATCCTGCTTTCTTTCCTTTTGGGCACTAATTTGCAAGGTGTCCCTGTTGCCCACAGTTGTAGCAAATTCCTTTGCCCTTCAGACACTCCTCCGAGTGATTCTTTCCACAATTGTTGCACTTATTACCCTTCTTAACCTCTCCTCCAGACTTGTTGCCACCAGAAGATTGACTATCACTCCATTTCCTTTCATTCGGGTTACTTCCCCCACTGCTTCCTCCTTTGTTTCCTTCATGACCCTTCTTTTTGTCTTAATTGAACTTTGCTAGAGCCTCGTTGCCTCATTCGGTGATGATGGCCCTTTCCAACAGCGTAGAAAATGTGTCAATCCTTAAAACTACCACCATACTGTACAACCATGGTTTCAAGACTAATTCAAATCTCCTTGCCTTTCTGGTTTCAATGTCTACCTGGTGAGGTACAAATCGGGCTAACTCATTAAATTTAGCCGCTTACTCTGCAACTGACATGTTCTCCTACTTGAGCTCCAAAAACTTCACCTCCATGTTTTGCTGCATACTCTCTGGGAAATAGTTCTCGAAGAACAGATCCTTAAAACGCTCCCATGGTATTGCACTATCTCTAGCACGACTTTTGTTGGCCTTCCACCAATAGTTCGCTTCACCCTTCATCATAAAGGTGGCGAACCCTGTCTTCTGTTCTTCGGCCACCCTTACAACCTCGAACACTTTTTCTATTTCTTTGATCCAGGTTTGGGCTTTAATCGGGTCTAGTATTCCCTTGAACTCGGGAGGTCCTACTAGCTTAAAATCCTTGAAGCTAGCCAAATGTTGCGCGGGCTGCCGCTCTGGCTGTTCTCCAACAGGTGGGGGTCTATTTCACATGACTTCTGCTAGTAACTCAGCAAACGCTCTCATTGGGTCTGGATGACCCTGAGTGTTATTAACCGATTCCTCAACCCTTTGGTTACGCGGTCGTCCTCTTGGCGCCATGATCTGATAAAAGAAAACCATCGACTTTTACTTATAGATCTAAGTCTCATGCAATAAGTCATTTAAGTCAACAATTAAAAGTAAAAGCATCTATCAAACACATTTGATTTAACTAAAATAGCTGCATTTATAACTACATGTCACTATTTTAATACGACCCGACTCCACATGTGGCATACTTCTATAAACGCTCAATGGCATAGCCTGCCAACCATTAACTATCCCCTAACAAACAAAAGTAGGCAATAATAACCTTCCACCCCTCTATCAGAAACAAAATTGGGGTTCAACTACTATCCCATGCACGCTACAAACATAGAGATTTACAATATAAGTATGCCCCTATTATAACAAAAGTGGGACATACTGTAAACATAATGCTAAAAATAACACATCACCGCTTGCTGCGGTGAATTGCAACCCTGAGCTCCCTTCGAGCTAGCCTGTCGACCACTCGACGCCTAATCACGCGCCTGCTGCTCCCCGCTTTACCCGATGTATATGATTCATATCTATTAGCCGCCTCTGCACTGACAAATTTCCGTCTATCAAACTGCCTGGATGGTGTAGACGATGATCCCTCACCCCGATGCCGTTTCGGAGCCATGATTGATCACTTAACAAACAAACCCAAACAAATAATCTGGTATGCAATATAACTCCCCCCAAACTCCAACTGTACTAACTCCCAACTGGTAGTGGCACGGTACAATGGAACCGATTGGGTGATGTTGCGTGGGTGAACTGATTGATTTGCTCCTTAAATTAAATGTAAACCCTAAAACTCGTGCATGCAATGATGAAGCGGATGAAGATTGTGGAAACAACAGAGTAAGCCTCCTATTGAATGAGAGATGGTTTAGAATGAAGTTAGGGTTTAATTTTAAAGAGGAGTGTATTAGGGTTTGTGTAGGAATCCGAATAGGGAAACAAATTGGAAGGAAATTAGAAGAGAAATTGGATAGAAGAAGATTTGGTTGGTATAGGAGAGTTAGAAATAAGAGTTAAGAGAAGTTGCATGGGTGTAGGAATGTTATAACTCGAATTGGGATCGGTTTTTTAAAAACAAAAATCCGCGATTTTCGCCGGGGCGAGAAGTTTATACTTGTGAATCTCGCTGGGGCGAGAATGGACAGAGAGGAATGGGCTGGGGCGAGAAAAATTCAAGCTGGGGCGAGTTTTGGCAGAGAGGTTCTCGCCGGGGCGAGAATCCCTAGTATATTTTTCTCGCCGGGGCGAGAATCCTCTGTCTTGAAAAAAATTTTCTTTTCCTGCTTGATCCTCTTGTCTTCACTTTGTACCATCCCAATTAGTATGTCTCTTCTTCCAATGCATTCCCATTGTGACGAACAAGAATTTTGTAACTTAATTTTAAATATTTATTGAATTAAATAAATATTTTTCGATGATTTGATTGTTGAATTAATTGATTAATCGATGAATTTGTGGTAGATTAATTTAATTATATGTGTTACATTAATTAGATTAATGTGGAGAATTTTTATATTTAAAGTATGTGTTTAATTGAATTTATTTGATTAAATACATTATTTAAATAAGTATAATGACATTTCTAATTAATTATTATTAATTAGAGATTTAATAATTTGTCATTATTAATAAATAAGAATTTTATTTATATGCCTATGTGATTTAATGTAGAATTATTATATTATATTTAATTGATTTTTAGCAAGATTATTTTATTAATTTAAAGTGTGACATGAAACTATATAATAAGTAGTTTATTAAAATAAATTAGAAGGGGGAATAATTGGCTAGCCAAACAAGGCCTTAAGGGAGGTTGGTGTCAGTTAACCCATTATGGGATCAACTGACACCCATGATTAAGCCAGTTGGTTCATTACGTATTATTATTATCAGTTCTTAGAAATTAAGTTAGAGCAATACAGAGAGAAAATTTGTGAAACTCTTGAGATTGAAGAAGGAAATCATTCATCTAGTTGCATAATCTAGCACTAAATCAAAGGTAATTCTTAGACTTTAACCTTTAATTTACGTTTTCTTAATTTTCTCCATGAATGCATGTTCTGAGTTCTCTGTAAACCAAATTGTATGGCTAAATCTTTAAATAATTTGATGTTAGATGTTAGTAAGCATGTATTTATGTGTTTTATATGATTTAAATATGATTTAGAGTAATTTAATCCGTGAAATTTTGTTTATATTAGAATTCAGAAAGTTACAGAGTAGTACAGTGTACGAACATGGTTTGAATGTATGAAATTGAAGTCTGTGTTGCTAGTTAATTGGATAAATTGATAACTTACTTTGATTATGCATGTATAAATGAAGAAAACAAGTTTTAAACGGTTCAATTTGGTTGTATAACGAACCTGTTATGTGTGATTTTATGAAAATTGTAGAAACTTTGATAAACTGATAAGAAACCTCAAATTTGATTCTTAGATTCATGATTTATGTGATTTAAGTTGTTAGAATTATGCTAGAAGGCTTGGGTAACAATTATAGATGAATTATAATGTCTGGGTATGTTTAATTTGATGATTAGAATAACAAGATTGGAAATTGTTGGTCTGTTTCTACGTTCTTCGCGAACTGCAGAAACTGGAATTCGTGATTCTCGCCCCGGCGAGAATTTTGTAAAGAAATTCCTCGCCACGGCCAGAATTTTGTGAAGAAATTCCTCGCCCCGATGAGAATTTTGTGAAGGGATTCCTCGCCCCGGCGAAGAATTTTTTTTTTTAAAAAAAAAGAGTAAAAAGACGAGAGTAAAAATTTTCTTCTTTCTTTGAGATCATGTTATGATATCGTAGACATACCTAAAACCTAGGCTAATGTATAAAATGAATACTGAAATACTATAATGGGTGGTAAGCATATACCACTAATTGTCCGGTGGCAATTGAGTTATTAAAATGGAATTTTGGATGAGAATGAATCCTGATGTGTTTATAATACTGTAACTAATTATTGTTACTGTTTTATAAACGAAATGTATAGGTTGATTAGAGAACGTGAGTCTTAAATTTATAGTCTACGCACGAGGCAAGTATCTTATCCTTACTTTTACATTTACGCAAGTTTTCTACCTTGATTTCAATCACGCAAGTTCCTGGACTTAATTCTCTTACCATATATGTTTCATGATGCTACTATTTACTCGAGCAAATTATTATTTCTATTCCATTCAATTTCATGGATTCAATGAGACGTTTTAAATTCCTCTTTGTAATGCTTCAGTTATATAGAACGTATTCAATCGTACCTTTTGTGAGATTTAGTTTTGATTCTCGAATTATACCTTTTGAACCTTGATTGACTAGCGAACCCTTATTGATTCGACTAGTCCATAGTTGATGAGCGTTCTAAATTTTAGAAACGTTATTGAAGTAAATCCAAACCAAACTTCCTTTAGTGCGGACTCCGATGTCAAACTGAAATGAACAACCCTTATACAGGGGATTTTATTTACGCGTTAGCGTTAAGATGTTGTGCACATACATGGTACAAAGGGCTGATCCCCCTGAGTACGAGAAGCAAGGTCCATATAGTCTTACGACTATTAAAGGTTTAAAGTAGAAATACTTGATAACCTGGGACATAGTTCGTGGTCTTAAGACCCTCAGACGTTCTTTTGAATCTTATCTTACATTCTTGACTCAAAAGCTAAATCTTCGATTATTCAATATCCATTAATTATTTCGCATGTTATTATTACTGTTGTTGTTATACTTGCTGGGCAATCATTGCTCACCCTTACATAATAACATTGCAGCTAAGGTTGAAAGAACTGATGAGCCATCTACTAGTAAGGGCAAAGGAAAAGCAAACAAGTGATGAAGACTTGTTGTACTTATTTTAATGATGTTATATAATAGACTTAATTTATATTTCCGCACTGATGTTATGTTAAGGTTAGATGACCTGGGATTTATTTATGAATGATGTTGTAACCTTTAATGGGAGATTTCTATTTTTATTAATAGTATTTTCATTATGAATGGATGGGTAGTTAGATGTGATGTGATGCATATGGATAGTGAACACCAAATCCTGAGGAAACGGAGTACTCGGATTTGGAGGTGTCACACCCATAGACCTTTTTTCCTGTTCCAAAGAATAGCATTATAAATGAGTTCAACCAAGAAGGATTTGAAGAACTAATTCAAATAAAAACAACTTAAACTCCTACTACTACCTAAAACAACTTAGTAAATATACTAAATCTATGAAAGCAATAAAATAACATGATTGGGTTGCCTCCCATCAAGCGCTTGGTTTATAGTCGTCAGCCTGACTTCCTCAACGATATTAGTCATCGGTTTGATCGGGAGAAGAGAGGTGAATCACTGATGCTTGCCGATCCACATCGCCTCCCCAATAATGTTTGAGTCGCTGACCATTGACTTTGAATGTGCGCTTTGAATTTGGTTCCTCGACGTCAATTGCTCTGTGAGGACCTACAACAGTGATAATGAAAGGACCTGACCATCTAGACTTCAGCTTCCCAGGAAATAATCGGAGCCTGGAGTTGAACAATAGTACAGCTTGTCCCGGTTTGAATTGCCAATCAACTATCCGTTTGTCATGCCACCTCTTGACTTTTTCTTTGTACAACTTAGCATTCTCATAGGCGTGGTGACAAAATTCCTCCATCTCGTTCAATTGAAGCAACCTTTTCTCCCCAGCTGCTTGGAGATCAAAGTTCAATTTTTGAATCGCCCAATAGGCATTGTGCTCAAGTTCGACCGGTAAATGACAGGCTTTTCCATAGACCATGCGATACGACGACATTTCAATGGGATTCTTATAAGCTGTGCGATATGCCCATAAAGCATCGTCTAATTTCATCGCCCAATCCTTACGAGCTGGGTTTACCACTTTCTCCAAAATTTGCTTAATTTCCCGATTTGAAACCTCCGCTTGGCCATTCGTTTGGGGATGATAAGCCGTAGCAATCCGGTGTTTGACTCCGTATTTAGCTAACAACTTAGTGAACTGTTTGTTGCAAAAATGGGTACCTTCGTCACTGATTATGGCTCTTGGTGTACCGAATCGAGTGAAAATATTCTTCTGCAAGAATCGTAGAACCACTTTGGCATCATTTGTGGGTAATGCAAGTGCGTCGACCCATTTCGACACGTAATCCACAGCCAAAAGTATGTATTGATTGTTAAATGACGAAGGAAATGGCCCCATAAAGTCAATGCCCCATACATCGAAGAGTTCAACTTCAAGGATAGTGTTGAGAGGCATTTCGTGCCGCTTCGAAATGTTTCCAACCCTTTGACATCTATCGCACTTTAGCACAAAAAAATGGGCATCCTTGAACAACGAAGGCCAGAAAAACCCCGATTGTAGCACCTTTGCTGCAGTCCTTTCTCCCCCATAATGTCCTCCATAATCTGACGAATGGCAACGAGTCAAGATGCTCTCTATTTCTTCCTGTGGCACACAACGTCGTATCATCTGATCCGCACAAGTTTTGAAAAGGAATGGCTCATCCCAGAAGTACTGCTTGACATCATGGAGAAATTTCTTTCTTTGCTGAGAAGTGAAATCTTGCGGAAGAACATTACTGACTAGGAAGTTCACGTAATCAGCATACCAAGGGACTTCGGTGTTGAGACGAAATAACTGCTCATCAGGAAACGACTCATTGATTACCACATCATTCTTTTTCTGAATGTCGAGATTCTCTAACCTTGAAAGATGATCAGCCACTTGATTCTCCGTACCTTTCCTATCTCGAATCTCTAAGTCAAATTCTTGCAATAAGAGGACCCATCGAATTAACCTTGGTTTGGCATCCTTCTTTGCAATCAAGTATTTGATGGCTGATTGATCAGTGTAGACTATTACCTTGGTTCCAATCAGATATGCTCGAAATTTATCAAATGCAAATACTATTGCAAGTAACTCTTTTTCTGTAGTGGTGTAATTCAGTTGTGCATCAGTGAATGTCTTACTTGAGTAATAAATGGTGTGAAAAATCTTATCTCTTCGCTGACCCAACACAGCTCCCACTGCATAATCACTTGCGTCACACATCAACTCAAAAGGTAAAGTCCAATTCGGAGCAATTATGATCGGGGCTGTGACTAATTTCTGTTTCGGCACATCAAAGGCTTCGATGCAAGCTTGATCCATCTTGAAGGAAACATCTTTCTCAAGGAGTGAACACAATGGTTTTGAAAATTTTGAGAAGTCCTTGATGAATCGACGGTAGAATCCTGCATGTCCGAGAAAACTTCTAACGCCTTTCACCGATGTCGGTGGTGGTAACTTTTCAATGGTTTCAATCTTTGCTCTATCCACCTCTAAGCCTGCTTCGGACACTTTATGCCCCAGAATAATCCCTTCTTGCACCATAAAGTGGCATTTTTCCCAATTAAGAACCAGATTTGTTTCCACACAACGCTTCAACACTAAGATGAGATTGCTAAGACACAAATCAAAACTGTCACCGAACACAGAAAAGTCATCCATGAATACCTCCAAATTCTGCTCAACCATATCCGAGAAGATAGCCATCATGCATCGCTGGAATGTAGCCGGTGCATTACATAACCCGAAAGACATTCTCCGGAATGCGAACGTTCCATAAGGGCATGTGAAAGTCGTTTTCTCTTGGTCCTCCGGATCTATGACTATCTGGTTATATCCTGAGTAACCGTCAAGCAGGCAGTAAAACTGATGACCGGACAACCTATCCAACATCTGATCAATAAATGGCAATGGGAAGTGATCCTTGCAAGTAGCTTTGTTCAACTTACGGTAATCCATACACACTCGCCAACCTGTAACTGTTCTAGTAGGAATGAGTTCATTATTCTCGTTTTCAATCACTGTCATACCCCCCTTTTTAGGAACACACTGTACAGGACTCACCCACGAACTGTCTGAAATCGGATAGATAATACCGACATCTAACCACTTGATGATTTCCTTCTTCACTACATCCTTCATGATCGGATTCAATCTTCTTTGTTGCTCAATAACCGGTTTTGCTCCTTCTTCAAGCAGAATTTTGTGCATGCAAAACGACGGACTGATTCCCTTGATGTCTGCTATTGTCCACCCAATTGCGGTTTTATACTCACGCAAAACCCTTAACAGTTTTTCTTCTTGAGATTCATTCAAATGAGCAGAAATTATTACTGGTAGCGTGTTCGAGTCTCCCAAATAAGCATACCGTAGATGAGATGGAAGAGGTTTAAGCTCAAGCACGGGTGGCTCTTCCACTAACAGTTTGGACCTCTTTTCTCCTTCGTTTGGCCGGTCAAGTATATCAAATTACCTGCTGAATTTCCAAGAAATAGGTAATGAGTCTAAAACCTTGACATAATCCCACTCATCACAATCATCAAAAGTGTCTATCCCAACTAGGGTAGCTTCTAATGGATCTTCACAATAACTTGCACTGGTTCGCTCATGCACGATTTCATCCACCAGGTCTATCCGTAAGCATTCCTCGCCTTCCTTAGGGAATTTCATCGATTTAAACACATTGAAGGTGACTTCCTGATCTTGAACTCTCATTGTCAATTCACCTTTTTGTACATCTATCAACGTTCTCCCTGTTGCTAAGAATGGACGACCTAATATGATGGGGATTTCTTTGTCCTCTTCGTAATCCAAAATGACGAAGTCAGCCGGGAAGATGAATTTATCAACCTTAACCAAGATATCTTCCACAATACCCCTCGGATATGTCACTGACCTATCTGCCAACTGCAAGCTGATGTTCGTCGATTTTAGTGCCTTTAGCCCAAGCTGAGTGTAAACTGATAACGACATTAAATTGATGCTAGCCCCTAAGTCACACAATGCCCTTCCAGAGAACTGGTTACCAATTACACATGGAATACTGAAGCTTCCTAGATCTTTTAGTTTAGGTGGCAATTTGTTTTGCAAAATTGCACTCCATTCCTCGGTTAATGCCACCATCTCGAATTCACCCAATTTCCTCTTCTTTGACAAAACCTCCTTCATGAATTTTGCGTAACTGGGCATTTGTTCCAGGGCTTCTGCAAATGGTATATTAATGTGCAGTTTCTTGAAAATATCTAAGAATCTGGAAAATTGCTTGTCTAGCTTGGCCTTCTGCAATCTTTGAGGGAATGGTACAGGAGGTACTACACTATTTGGCTTGAGTTCCTTTGACTTTGCCTCCGAACCTGCGCCCTTTACCTTTTTTGATTCATTCACCTTACTTTTCCCCGAGGCTTCCTCATCCTCATTCTCCACAACTTTTTTTGGTTTAGAATTTCCTTTAACCGCATCAGGCAGCTCTTTTCCACTCCTTAAGGTAGCAGCCTTATAATGTTCCTTTCTATCCGTTCTTGGGTTAACCTCTGTATCGCTTGGAAGTGTTCCTTGTGGTCGATTGTTCAAAATATGAGCCAACTGTCCCAGCTGATTTTCCAAGTTCCTAATTGACACTGCGTGGCTTTTCACATTCAAATCTACCTGAGTTAATAGCTTATCTTGATCATTCATTCTTTTCTCAGACGCTGTGATGAATCTTGCCAACGATTCTTCTAAACTTGGCTTTCTTTCTGCATGTTGTGGAGCTTGGTTCTGAAAACCTGGGGGATTTTGTGATCTTGGAACTGGATTTTGAGTCTGAGTATTATTGCTCCAAGAGAAACCCGGATGATTCTTCTACCCCGGATTATAAGCATTCTGATATGGCTGTGGCGGTCTGTTATAACTCTCTAAATACTGTACCGATTCCGGATTAATGGCACAATACTCTGTCGGATGTGCACCTGCACATAGCTCACACACATAGGCTATTTGCTGGACTTTCGATTCTGTCAAAGCTTCAATCTTCTTAGACATGGCTACCATCTGCGCTGTTAGTGCCGTGACCGCATCTACTTCCAAAACTCCAGCTACCTTTTGTTGATTCATTCTGGAAGTCGGCCATTGATAGTTATTTATAGCCATAGTCTCTAACAAAGTGAAAGCTTCCTCAAAATTTTTATCCATAAGTGCCCCTCCCGCAGCTGCATCAATGCATGTTCGAGTGTCATTATTCAACCCATTGTAGAATGTCTGAACTTGTAGCCACTTGGGTAGCCCATGATGTGGACATTTCCTCAATAACTCCTTGAACCTTTCCCAAGCCTCGTATAGTGACTCTCCATACTGTTGCCCAAATGTAGAAATCTCGTTTCTCAACTTAGCCGACTTAGCTGGCGGGAAGAATTTCGCTAAGAATTTCTGAGCTAGATCATCCCAAGTTGTGATGGATCCTGGCGAAAGTGAATGCAACCAACTCTTTGCCTTATCTCTTAGTGTGAACGGAAACAGACGTAATCTCACTGCATCATCTGACACATTGGGATATTTGAATGTATCATAGATCTCTAAAAAGCTAACCAAGTGTTCATTCAGATCATCGTTAGCTAAACCCCCAAACTGTACCGCATTCTAAAGCATATGAATTATTCCCGGCTTAATCTCGAAGGAATTAGCGGTGATGACTGGTCTCGTGATGCTTGATTTGATCTCATCTATCTTAGGCATAGCATAGTCCCTCAATAATTTCTGTTCTTCGTTAGCCATTTTCTCTTTCTCAATTGTTTCCTGACATAATTTTCTCAACTGACGTAGCTTGTTCTCAAGATTATCCTCACACTACACAAGTTCCGGTTGTTTTGATCGCGTTTGCATAAACGAATCAAAAGTCACCTGAAACAAGAAACAAAAGAAAAATAAGTTTGCTTAACTAGAACAGACTTAATTAAACTGATATGGAAAATTATAAACACAAATAATTCCACGGCAACGGCGCCAAAAACTTGTTGTCAGATTTCACAATCAACAATTACGTGCAAGTATACACGATCAACAAGTAATAAAGTGATAAGAAAGAGTGTCGAACTCACATGAATTACTAGGTTTAAATCTCCAACTGTCAATCTAAATTATGCCTATTCTATTAAACAATTGCAATTTGAATTATTGATTGATATTAAGTAAATAAATACTAACACCAACAACTATCACAAAGGTTGAAATTCAGATTTATTATGATTAAGACTACAATATCCCCAGTTATTTATCATAAACTAATCTATCTACGTCTTCTAATTATTCACTTCAATGGAGTTGTTAACTGAAATTCAATTGTATTTATAAGCCCTTTTCCAAGTGATCAAATAATCTATCTAATCCAATTACTCTACGATATTCCTATGCAAAGTTAAAGGATTAAATTCATTAAGTTCCAATTTCCAATTGTTACATGCAACAAAGTAATATTCCTATTCACTTCACAAATCTAATTATTCATCACATGCAAATAATTAAGAATACATGCTATCTTATCCAGTTCTAACCCTAAATTGCATCTCCCGAATTCATCTAAAGTAATCCGCTAATTGTCGGCCAACAATTTAATCAATAAGTATAGAATAAGATAAACAACTCCCATCAATTGAATAATTGGAATTAAATAAATAGTTAATTCATAACATAACTGGTCCAATCGTAGCCTTAACTAAGAATTTAGCTCATACTGACAATAAAAACTAGAATACCAAAATAAGTCATCATAATTAATTATAAATCAGAGATACAAGATTAAAAGAAAACTCAATATAATCTCTAGCTCTCCAATCTGAATTTCTCACGAAGCTTGACTTGATCTTCAATCTCCTTGTTCAGCTCTGAAAATTCAATCTCTAGATATGTCTGTGTATCCCATCCAATCCTTGATCTCCTATTTATATCTTCCTTTAGTCTCCCAATCAGAATAATAGCAAGAATCCTTAATCACTTCAACCTTTCCAAAATAACTGAATGTTGGCAAACTTAAATTTTTCATCAGCCGCATTCTCGCCCCGGCGAGAAGTTCCTATACAAATATCTCGCCCCGGCGAGAAAAACAAAGCACAACTTCTCGCCCCGGCGAGGTTGCCCTGCATCCAGCCAATTTTCTTCTTTTGAATTCGCAGCCAGCCATGACCTACAAAATCAATATGAAAACAAGTAAAAGATACCAAAAACACTTAGAAACAAATAAAGAATAAGCCAAAGATATATCAAACTCGTAGGTTAAAACCTACTCATCAAAAACCAAGTATGGACTTTAGTTTCACCACCCGAGGGCATTAAGCCTATTGCGTGAAAATGGGTCTTTAAGAGAAAGACTGGAGCGGACGGCAAGGTAGAGGCCTATAAGGCCGGATTAGTTGCAAAAGGTTTCAAACAAAGACAAGGAGTTGACTATGATGAAACCTTCTCACCAGTAGCTATGCTCCAGTCCATTTGGATTTTGCTTGCAATTGCAGCTTTTAATGACTACGAGATCTGGCAAATGGACGTGAAAACGGCCTTCCTCAATGGAAAACTTGAGGAAAATGTATATATGATACTGTAATACCCATGAATTTTTAAACGCCATTATTAATTAAATATATAATTTAATTTTTAATAAGTTAGTTTGTGTGCATATTTAAACCTTTGTGTGCATTGGTAGAGTATGTGACTAGGTAATTAATTGATTTAAATTGAGTAAAGTGAGTCACTAATAGTATAGTTAAATTAGTGAACAAGCCATAGGGTTTAATAGTAATAAAAATTGATAAAGTATTTACTTGTTAAATATTCAATTAAATTGAATATAGTTAGTAAATTAAACTAAGTAAATTAATTAATAAAAGTATTAATTAATGAGAATATTGTCAAATTTAATAGTCCAATTAGTAATCAACTACTAATTGACTAACTTATTTAATTAATGAGCTAAGACTAATCATTTATTTGACTATGGATGTAGTAATTAATAGTGTGACAAATTAATTAATCACTCATTGGGTTAAATTAAATGATCCAATATTGCATTAAATAGATTTGATTTATTAGCCCAATCATTTAAATTAAAAGCCCAATGTGTATTTAATGTGTAGTCCAAAACCTAGCCACTTGATAAATTAAATGTGTAATATTAATTTATTAATTGTAGCATGTGGGGTACATCAATTTGAGACTTCAATTTGGGACAAAAGCCCCCATCAACCGTATACATGAGAAGAGAGAAGGAGGATGGTTTTCAAAATTTAAATAAATTAACTTGTAGCTTGGGTGGGAGGTGTGCAAGTATAGGATTTGATGGGTTAAGCTTATAATGTCACATTGTCACCCTACATCAAGTCTACACACTAGCTTAATAATGGTAAAATGTATACTTACATTTCCTATATATAATATTATTGTAAGTATATCTCCTTTGGCTAGTCATTTGAGGGAGAACACTTGCATTTTATTTCTTTCATCTCCTAAGAGAGTTTGAGAGCATTTGAGAGCAAAAAAAAATATCCAAGTTAGTGAAGGAGTTCTAGCTAGTTCATGTCCTTTTTCACAACATACTTTGGAAAGAAGAGGAGAATAACCATTAAATTTAGGTATAAGTCCTCATTCTTTCAAACCCTAGTTGTCTTGTTGATATTAAATGGCTAACATTTATTAGTAATAGTCACTTATTTGTGTTGAGATTTTTAATGCTTGTTGTTTGGTGTTGTGGAAGACATGGAGTATTTATAGATCTAGGTTTTATCTTGTTAGATCTATATTTTTTTTCTTCTTTTCAAAGCATGCTCAACAAATACGGTTTAAAACCTAAGTAATAGGATATAATGATCTTGTATTCTTTATTGACACCATGTTTAAGTTTAAGATGTTTGAGGCATGTTTTGGTGGATTTTGTATGCTAAAACATGTGTGTAGCATTGTTTATTCTAGTACAATAATTAGTGATGAAAGATATTGATTTAAATCATGGGTATTTGATTTTTAATGTTATTTATTGTCGTTAAGTTATGGGTAATTATTTAAGAATTTATTGGGAAGTTTAAAGCTTGCTTGAGGGTATGAATATCCATTTAAAATGCTAAATATCGAAACTGAAGTAAGCTGCTCAAAAAAAAAAATTGAAACAGGCCTGGCAGCGCATGCCGCGTCCGGGGATTTTTTTTTCTCCCGCCTAGCAACCTTCAAAATGGTGCCGTTGTGGCCCATGTCGGTGGCCTGCGCGCATCAGGCGCGGGGGGCAGCTTTCAGGGATATTACGATAATGTCCCTCTGTCCGGTTTTCGTCCTAATTACACAAATGCCATCCAGAGTTATTTTATTAAATTAAATGTTTAAGAATTGATTATAAATTTTGTAAAAATAGTAAACATACAAAATTAAATTTTGGGCATTTAATATTATATTTTTCAAACATAATAAATTAGTTATTGTTTAATTACTTTTAAATAATGATTAAGGATAAATAAGATTATTAATTTGATTATTCATTATTTGATTAACTAAATAATAAATAAACCTAATTAGTTATTATTATTTTTAAATAATAACTAAAGATAATTATTACTTACTTTTTAATTATTTATTATTTGATTAATTTTAAATAATAAATAAACCTAATTAGTTATATATTATTTATTATTAAATAATAACTAAAGCTAATTCTTACTTACTGTTTAATTATTTATTATTTGATTAACTTTAAATAATAAATAAACCTAATTAGTTATTATTTATGATTAAGTAATAACTAAAGATAATTCTTACTTACTATTTAATTATTTATTATTTGATTAACTTTAAATAAATAATAAACCTAATTAGTTATTATTTATTATTAAATAATAACTACAGATAATTATTACTTATTATTATTGAAGGTTAAATAGAAATTTAATGAAGATAGAATTAATTATTTAATTAATATTAAATAATAAGCAAAGGTAATAAATAATTAATTATTATTTAATCTTAAATAATAATTAAAGACAATTAAGATTAATAATTTGATTATTTATTATTTAATTAATAATTAAATAATAAGTACACCTAATTTGTTATTATGTAGATAATAACTAAAGACAATTAATTGATTTCTATTTAATTAATATTAAATGGTAATCAAATGAGAGATGAGCTATTTAAAATATCAAGTGTTTAATAACTCCTTTATTAAGCAAGTAAACTCAATTGTTTAAAGGCTTAAAAAGTGTTTAACCCTTAGGAAAAATATTCCTAAGTTAATCTATCATTAACCTAAGTTTGATTGGGGTTAATGATAATATGTTATGTTGTGTGCATTATGTGATTAACTTATATAGTAGATAAGTTCCTTAGTGAACGTATAGACGTACAACTACGCAGTGCTAATTGATAGATCGACTTTATCAATGTTAGGTCCTTCAAGGCCAACTAGTTAAAGCTAGATTATTTGTAGTTGAGCAGACAGACAAGTTTCTGAAAGTAGTATGCACACAAGCCGATATATTTGATATGATGTAGCATATACTTTGTAATCTTATTCATTTATTAATAAAAGAATTGATTTTCTTAAAAGGCATTTTACATTATCTATATAGTGATGTTATATTAAATGTGATAAACCCATAGTTTTGAGCAATGCTTTTAGAATCATGATGATTGTAATGTCCGAGAATTTTTAAACATTATATTGATTTATTTTAATATATGAAATTCATTTTATTTAATGAATTTAATTGGACCCATGTAGGTATTATTAATTAATTATCTAAATATATGGTCCAATAATTTTCTTGCATTAAAGGGACTCATTAAAAGTTGAATAATTGGTGAGTTAACCCTAAGAATTTAATTGCAAGAAAATTTGGAAAGAAGATTAATAAATAAATTCTTTTAAATAAAGAATTATGGTTAAAAATAAATATCTTAAATAAATAATTAATTGGTTTAGTTATTTAATTTAAAATATTAGAATATAATGTGGTCACTAATCTTTTATTTAGATTGGCCCATTTCTTTATTTCTAAGTTGAACCCAAATTTCTTTTTCTATTGGGCTGAGTTCATTTTTTTTATTATTCCATGTTGGGTCAAACCTTATAGTAAGCTGAGCCCATTTCCTTTATTTTTCGTTTTGGGCCATTTTGTTTTAATGCAGCCGGCCCAATCCAGTTCCCTTTCCAGCCGGGTTGAACCCGTTTCTGTTAAGTCGGGTTGGATCCGTTTTGCTTAATAAGGGATAACCGGCGAATTCGTTTGGGAAGGGTTTCAAAGAAGCAAAATCAGTTTGGGGGAAAAACCAAATCCAAAGGAAATCAATTGAATCAAGCCCTCAATCAGATTCAATCAAGAAAAAGGGAAGAAAGCTCTCAATCAATCAAACCGGGTGAAGCAAGACGGAAGGAAGGGCTGTCAGTCGCCGGCGACAGCAAAGCGAACGGGCGGCGTGAAGGAAGGACCGGCGAACGACCCAAAGGTTAACCAACGCAACCGAGCGAGTGGCGAATGGACCGGAGGTCCCTGAAATTCGGCGACACGACCGGCGAAGACGCGTGCGGCTCGAGATTTGGCCGGCGAGTGCTAGCTGTGATGGGATTGGTCGGTCACTGCCACTC
The DNA here is from genome assembly GCA_034770075.1 of Aralia elata. Lineage (NCBI taxonomy): Eukaryota > Viridiplantae > Streptophyta > Magnoliopsida > Apiales > Araliaceae > Aralia > Aralia elata. The sequence continues at coordinate 53,299,769 of CM068378.1, forward strand.
GTTTCTACCGACGGTCCTTGGTTAATCGAATGGGGTAATACCCAATTGATTTGGGTAAACGAAGCACTATAAATTGAACCCTCCCCCAAACCCCATAGCTGCCGAATTCCTGCTGTAAATCCAAACTAGAAAGAAATATATATATATATATATATATATATATATATATTAGAGTTTACTGCAAGGAGGGGAATCAATAGGTGAATGTCCGGATTCGTAACGTATTGTGGAAGAAGAAGAAGAACATCTAGACGATCGAACCCAAGGTATAATAATGGGTTTATTCAATCACTGTGATAATTTTGTTTAGGTTTTGTATAAAATTTCTTTTTTTCTTTCTCCTCCATACTCGAATTGGGTTGTCGACTGTGCTGTATGATTATTAAATTGAAATCTTCCTCTGTCCATTGTAATTGACTCTGTTAGTATTCTTGGGAAATCTGTGTATGGAAAATCTTGTTGGTTTTAATTGATTTTGTTGCTAAATTTCTTGGGTTGTGCCGTCCCCTTATGTGGGATTGTTGGTACTCTGTATACTGAGAACCATGGTATTTCGGCAGCTGGCTTGTATGCCCGTCATGTGTTCGTCGAAATGTCTGAATGAACTGGGTTTTATTTTGGTAGTAAGGTTCTGTCAATAATGTTGTTCGTATATAAAAAAAACAACAACCCCTGACTGTTCAAAGAAACTGGAAACAAATGTGGATGGGAATTCCGTCCTCAGAATTTCAATATAAGGTTACTCGAATAACTGGGGGTAATTCGCTCTCATTTTCTCTTCGAGTTCCCACGTGGCTTCTTCCACCGCGTGATTTCTCCAGAGAACTTTAACAGAATGAATGGTTTTATTCCTCAGTGTCTGTTCCTTCCTATCTAGTATTTGGACAGGAATCTCCTCGTACGATAAGTCCTTCTCGACTTGGATTGGCTCATAGGAAATAACATGCTTGTAGTCTGGCTTATATGGGCGTAATACCGATACATGAAACACGTTGTGAATGTGCTCAAGTTCAGGAGGTAATGCTACCTCGTACGCCACTTCGCCGATTCGCCTCAAAATCTCGAACGGTCCTATGAACCTAGGGCTTAATTTGCCCTTCTTCCCAAAACGGATCTTCCCTTTCCAGGGAGATACCTTCAAGAACACAAATCTACCAACTTCAAAGTCTCGCTTCTGACGATGTAAGTCGGCATACTTTTTCTGACGATCCTGGGCTGCTACTAACCGCTGTCTTATTACTCTAACAATTTCCACGGTTTGTTGTACCAATTCTGGTCCCAACAACCTCCGTTCACCAACTTCATCCCAACACAACGGTGTTCGACACTTCCTTCCATACAATGCTTCTTACGGTGGCATACCAATGCTAGCATGATAACTATTGTTGTAAGCGAACTCTACTAGTGGCAAGTGATCGTCCCAGCTGCCACTTAAGTTCATCACAACTGCCCGGAGCATGTCCTCTAGAGTCTGAATTGTTCGCTCACTCTGACCATCAGTCTGAGGGTGATACGCCGTACTCATTCTCAACTGTGTTCCCAGTCTCTCCTGTAGACTTCTCCAAAAATTTGACGTGAAGCGCGGATCTCTGTCAGATACAATAGACACCGGCACTCCATGTCGTGATACTATCTCCTTCACGTAAAGTTTCGCCAACTGCTCCAATTTGTACCTGATCTTGATTGGTAGAAAATGGGCAGACTTGGTCAAATGGTCTATGATTACCCAGATGGCGTCTAGACCTTTTTGTGTGGTTGGAAGTCCTACCACAAAATCCATTGTGATGTGCTCCCACTTCCATTCTGGAATCTCCAAGGGTTGCAATAATCCGCTCGACCGTTGGTGCTCCGCCTTGATCCTTTGATAAGTTAAACACCGGCTGACGAATTTTGCAACTTCCCCCTTCAAATGCGGCCACCAATAATGCTGACGAAGATCTTGATACATCTTGGTGCTACCTGGATGTACCGAGAATTTCGTATTATGGGCCTCCTGCAATATCTCTTCCCTTAGGTCTGGTACGTACGGTACCCAGACCCTTCCCTCGAACCTCAGCAATCCTGTGTTGTCAATCTTGTACTTCAATGTCTTTCCCTCCGATAGTTGCTTCTTAATGTCAATGCATTCTTCATCAAATTCTTGAGCCTCCTGTATCTTATCTAGTAGAGTCTTTCATTTCTACAGGTGCCATTCGATACGGCGGCTTCGATATTGGTGCGGTTCCCGGTGCCAAATTGATAACGAACTCGGTTTCCCTGTCCGGCGGTAGTCCCAGAAGTTCATCGGGGAAGACATCAGCGAAATCCCTCACGATTGGTATTTGACTCATCTCATCCCTGACCTGACGAGTATCAACCACATGGGCCAAATAACATACGCAACCTTTCTTAAGTAGTTTCTTGGTTTGCATCATAGTCAGACAACAAGATTGTCTTGGTGACTTACTACCGTAAAATACCACCTTCGACTTATTAGGAGTCTTCAGGTGTACACATTTCTTTTTACAGTCAATAACTGCTCCGTGAATTGATAACCAATCCATTCCCAAGATTACATCAAACTCTCCCAGCCGAATTGGTATCAAATCCACCTTGAGCTTAAATCCTCGCAACTCAGCACTACAATTCCTATGAATGCATTCTACGGGGATAATTTCCTTGTTTGCTACTTCTACGTTCATAGGGTGTTCTAACTTTTCACAAGGTAAATTTAACTGACTAGCAAATTCTTCAAAAACAAAAGAGCAAGTAGCACCCGAATCAAATAACACATATGCATTTATATCATTGATTGGGATGATACCTGACACCACGTCTTTGGATTCCATGGCATCCTGAACAGTCATGTTGAATGTGCGGGCTGTTGGTCAGTTGGCTTGACTGGCTGGTGCCCCATAGCTCAGCCGGTTGTTATTCCCGCTGTTGTTGTTACTCCGGTTGCCACTCCCGACATCGCTCTTCCTCTTCGGACAGTCCTTAATCTGGTGGTCGGGTGACCCACAAGAGAAACATCCTCCTTTCTGTTTGTTCGGACACTGAGGAGCCATGTGCCCCGGTTGTCCACACCGGTAACAAACACTCTTCCCTTTCATACATTCCCCAGTGTGGTTTTTCCCACAATTATTGCACCTGCCTGGTTTCTTCACCTCCCCTCCAGATTTGTTTCCCCCGGATGACTGACTCTCGAGCCACTTCCGTTTGTTGGGGTTACTACCTCCGCTGCTCCCTGCCTTGGTCACCTCTTGATTCTTCTTTCTCTCTTGGTTGAATCGCGCCACTGCTTCATTGCCCCCTTCCGCAATGATAGCCCTTTCCAACAATTCAGCGAAGTTCTTGATTTTCAATATTGCAACTGACTTCTGCACCCAGGATTTTAGTCCCAATTCAAACCTTCTTGCCTTCCTGGCCTCGGTGTCTACCTGATGTGGGGCAAATCGGGCCAATTCATTGAACTTCGCCGCGTACTCTGAGACAGTTATATTTCCCTGTTTTAGTTCCAGAAACTTAACTTCCATATCTTGCTGTGTATTCTCCGGGAAGTAATTTTCGAAGAACAATTCTTTAAATCTTTCCCATGGAATGACTCCCTCACCTGCTCGACCCTTATTAGCCTTCCACCAGTAGTTCGCCTCGCCCTTTAGCATGAACGTGGCGAATCCTGTCTTTTGTTCCTTGGCCACCTGTGCGACCTCGAAGACCTTCTCTATCTCTTCTATCCAGGTCTGTGCTTCTATTGGATTAAGAGTTCCCATGAACTCGGGTGGTCCAACCAATTTGAAATCTTTAAAATTTGCTAGATGATGCACTGGCTCGGCTGCTGCTTGGGTCCCTCCAGGTGGCGGTCTTGATTGCATAGCTTCTGCCAGCATTTCTGCGAACATTCTCATTGGATTTGATTGATTTCCAACCTCACTCTCTGACTCTTCAACCTGTCGGTTACGTGGTCGTCCTCTTGGCGGCATGATTTGAATTCTGGTCGACTTTTACCTATAGTTTTATATTTTACGCAATATGTCATTAAAATCAGCAATCAAGGGTAAAATATCTATCAACACATTTGATTTAAGTGAAACATCTGCATTTATATTCATATACCACTGTTTTGTTACAAAGACTAAACCTGTGGCATACTTCTATAAATGCGCCACTGTGTGCCCTATCAATCATTCCCCCTGAGACAAAAGTGGGGAATCCTAACCTTTCATCCCTAAAGACCACAAAAGTTGGGGTGTAACTGTTACCCCAAGCATAAATACAAATATAAAGTTTCACAAGACAAACATGAATACGTCTCTAATATAACAAAAAGTGGGACTGACTGTACTAAAGACAAAGCAACCATCATATCACGTCACTGCACGTCGTGACGAATCCGTGCCTGCTGACTAGAAGATAATGCTCCACCCCCGACCCTGCGATGAACAGAGCGGCTAGACTCCCCTACCTCAGTCCGGGGCCTCCTATAGGCTGCATCTAAAGCATATCCTAGGGTCTCTATCCTCACTGCTCTGGCCTCCAACTGGTCCTCTAACTGGTCAACCCTCCTGGCTTCCCTGACCCAGGCCTCTCTGACATGCATCCTCTCAGACACCTCCAGTCCAAACTCAAACCTCATGGCCTCCTGCTTGGCCTTCAGGTGGGCGATCTGCAGATCCTTCTGCTCCAGTCTCTCTCTCAACTCAGCATTTTGGGCCACCAACTGATGTAGCAGTGGTCCGATCTGCTGCGCTGATGACTCGTAACCCTGCAGCTGCACCTTCGCCACTCCCAAGTCATGCTCGAGCTGGTAGGCTAGGTCTCTATACTGGTCCTCTCTGATCTGGTGGGTCTGATTCTGCTCCTCCAGATGAGCTATCCGAGCCTCCAGCTCCTCGCTCCTGCTGGTTAGTCCCTCAATGAGATCGTCAGCAGTGGACCCCATGCCATCAACATAAGCAGGTGGCTCCTCTCCCTCGGTCTCGGAGTCCTCCTCCTCAGCATCCGGGTCCTGACTATCGGACCTCATGACTCCACCTATAACCGGCTCTGGTAGCTCCCTCTGATAGTCCTCCTCTGGCTCGGACTCCTCCAGTGGTACCCCTAGGGCAATAGGAGCATACCCCACCAACTGCTCCGCAACTACGGGTATATCTAGGAATGTCTCCTCCTCCTGGGCTCCACTGGTCCCTCCTATGTCAGTCATCCTACAATCACACCGAAAATCAACATTAGTACAGCAATAAAATATATTCATTGAAGAAATGAAATTATATTTCATTGGGTACTACTTGACTCGATGAATTCCCCAATTCATCAAAACCACATATAATAAATCCCCTCGATTTATCTCCTAACACTCAATACGAGTTTACTATGAAGGTTATAACCTAGGTTTCGCGATCCTAAAGTTTATAACCTATGGCTTTGATACCAACCTGTGACGCCCCTAAATTCGGGTCTCCAAATACCCGGATCCGGTCATCACGATCCATTACAAACATTCACCTCTAACAACATATGGTAACTAAAATGCGGAATATAATAAACATACATTGTTCATTACAAAGGTGTTACTAGTCCAGAATACAAAAACCTTAAACACTTACACAAATCTATACCCTAAATAAATATCAGGGTTTAAATTACATTAACAGTAATTAACTACACATAAGTTTAAAATCTGCTACATGAAGTCTATTACTTCATCTTTTCTTTCCCTTTGTTCTTCCCTGACGTCTCGGGTTTAGCTGCAATGAAGTCATGATATAGCAAGGATGAGCAACGAGTTTGCTCAGCAAGTTTAAAGTACAACAATAAGGATATATCATGACGGAAGGGATATATAAAGAGATTTCAACAATAGAATTATCAGAAGCAATAACAATAAATACTTTTAGAACAATTGGTAGTCAAATAGACTTTGAACAATAACTTCCAAAGGAGTCAATAGCTAGTTGAGCCTCTGGTTACTGGCTACAGAATAAGTACTTGAGGGGATCAGCCTCGCGTACGCTATGTGTATGCATAACATTTAATTCCGCTAGTTGTACCTTATATACGGTACCTGGGGTACTCCCCTATAATAAAAGGGGTGTTCATTCAGTCTAAGAATCCTTACCATTAATTGGTTCGGATAGCTTTTATAAATTCTTACATACGTGCCTGACCGAGACAAGGGTTCAGACTTAATCATGAATAGTTCGTGAATTTCAGAACTTAAATAATTATACGAATTCAAATGCACAAGTGCGAATGCCAATGAATACATAGATGTGGAATAATTTTAAAAGTAATTAGACCACTTAAGACATGCTTGGAGATAAGATTCAAGCTTAAAGAATAACTTGCAATAATATATACCTTTTGCACGAATTAACAATAATGCATAAGGTTTAGAAATATTGCTCAATGTAAAAGTTGAGTAAAATAGAACTTGCCTGATTGCTCAGCTACAGATAAATTTAGCTTTAATTAATTGATCTTGAGTGACCTATCATTGGATAAAGTCGACTTATCAATTAATGTGGCATTGTTATATAATGGCACACCTCACTATACCATTTATCTAACAGGTAATACTTCACCATCTACATTTAATTACTATTTAACATTAGCTAAATAGAAATTAATTAATGACCTTTAGCTATTAAAATAATTGTTAGCTAATCATGATTACTATTCTTCGAATGTTCAGATTATTACCCTTATTGTCTCTAAATATGGGTCAATAATCTTTATTTATTATTAGAATAATAAATTCATCATGGTTTAATGACAACTAAATAATAGTTGATTACTTATTTAATTACACTTAATTACTATTTACCCTTAAGAGTAATTGAGTAATTATTATTCTTGTTCCTTATTCAACTTTAATAAGATGTAGTAATTCTACACATACACTTAATTATCATTTAATATTAATTAAATAATCATTAGGTATTTATTATCTTTATCTATTAAGAGCCGAAAATAAATAATTAACTTATTAATCTCACTCGTACTTAATCATTATTTCATTAATGATTAAGTAATTGTTATCCTTATTAACTTATTTATACCTAATTTATTATCAATATCAATTAGATAATAATTAGATATTTGTTACCTTTATTTAATGTTAAACAATAAATAAATTATCAAATACTTATTGTCTTTATTTACGCTTTATTATTATTAATAATAATTAAATATTCATTATCTTTATTTATTATTTATTGCTAAATAATAAATAATTATTTTGTTAACTTATTCATACTTAATTATTATCCAATATTAATTGAATAACAATTAAATATTTATTATCTTTATTTATCCATAAATAATAAATAAATGTAATAAATATTTAATTATTATTTAATCTTAATTAAGTATAAGTAAAGTTAATAAATAATTACTTATTATTTATAATAAATAAAGATAATAAATGACAACTCAGTAGTCCTTGGCCAAGGCAGAATGAAATTAGAAAAGAGTTTCTAATTTGCACTATTTAGAGTTGTGTATTTGAGAATCGAAATACATATAATTAAATAAAATAAGACTTGACAGTAATTCCATGTCTTATATTTAATTGGGACATTGTATGGTAGAAGGATTGAATTGTACGGTAACTATGCACTGAAAGGTTCTTTTATGATTAATGTTGAAATCTATATTATCTGGAAAGTCGTTGATCGCTAAGGGGGCTTACCGTTATTGTAGAATAAATATTATTTATTTAAATGAATTAAATAGTTTAATTTATTTATTTAAATAAGATTAGAATTGTTCTAATTGATTTATTCACAACCGGTTTAATATGGAGAACTTAAAGGGTCACACCGCAAAAGAAAAATGTTTATTTAAGAAGTAAATGGCATAATTGTAATAATGAGTTAAGTGTATTTAATTTAGTCTATGGAGATAGAATAAATTAAATAGCTTAGTATTTATTATTTAATATTTTAGAAATATTAAATATAAATTAATAAGAGGAGTTTTATTATTATTATTACTATTACTATTATTTAATTCCTAATAGGGATTGGGAATTAATTAATAGAAGTACTCTCACATGGATTCCTAATTGGATTAGGAACATAATTAATTAAATGAGTTTAATTATAATAGAAACCCTAATCCTAAATAGTTTAGGGAAGGGTTATTCCTACATCTATAAATAAGAGGAGTCTTATCATAGATTAGTGTTACACACTCTTGCATTAGATTGTGGAGAGTACTTGTAATTTCTATAGAGATAGAAAATAGGGTTTTGTCAATACCCAACTTCTTGAATACCTATTCTTCCTTGGTGGATCACCTCTAGAGGCCAAACACTTGGGTGGCTAACGTTGATCAAAGGAAGGAATCTCATCGGTGTAATTCGAGAAGAACACGTAGGACAAGGAGTTGAACTTGTACCCAAGGAAGCTTTGATCTATGAGGGTATAATTCTTATTCTCTTTCTCTTTCGTTTAATTGATAATTGAACACAAGGAAAGATCATGGTGATGGTTTGTATTAAAATTTTAAAATTCATTTTATCACGCTTCCGTCCTATTTGTGTAATTAGATTGCATGCTTGCGTAATATACAAACCTAACAGTGGTATCAGAGCCTAATCCTTGTGTTAATTATTGATATTGATGACTCCATGTATGAATTGATATGCGATACAATCGAATTTTTGGGCTGAAAAATTTTCTAAATCTGAATGGCGGCGCGGCCGCGCCGCTTCCAGTTCATTCTGGAGCGCGGCCGCGCCCTAATCCAGAAAATGTTTCTGGGGGTGCAGCGCGGCCGCGCCACTCCTAGTTTAATTTGGAGCGCGGCCGCGCCGGTGTGTAGAGTTTGAAATTTTTTTGTTTTCTCAATTAACAGAAATGGTTTATTTAATTGATAAAAGTTTAAAATAAAGATGTTTATTTTATCTGGAATAGGATTTTAGATTGCTAAAATTAAAGGAGTTTAATTTGAATTTGGTTTTTGATTAAAATAAAAGAGTTTATTTTGTTTCAAAACTAAATATTAGGAAAACTTTTGCCCCTTAATTGATATCAATGCATATATGGAATGATTTTATTATTCAGGAGATGAATGTTATTTATTGATACATATAGAGATATGTATGATAATAAATAGGGATTGATTATGGACTATTGACCAATGTGTGATTGGAATTATTTTAGAGGATGCATGAATGTATGGGTTTTTATAAATAGTGTCTGCGTACATCGTCTTCTCTAATTTTTCTTAATGTAAATTCTATCTCCCTCCTATGTACTTCCCCTTGACTGCTGATCAAGGTTTCTATTATAGTAAATAGTTCATGTAATAGGATTAGTTAGAATTATTTTGAAGAATTGGAGATAAAGGAGCAAGGAGCGCTTGAAGACCCGTTTGTAATGGAGCCAGGGTTTAAATGCAATAGTTATATTTAAATTTAATTCTTGCACCCTAGGTTTGACCTTTTGGTTCACTTGATGGCTCTAGTGAAGTCTAGTGAAACAAACTAGAATAAAAGTCCATAATCAATCTGGGTAGAATATAATATTCTATATGTGCATGCTTACTATATATATATATATTATATATTATCCAACATGTTTCGCATGTTAAATAATATGACGCGTATTTTATATATATATATATATGCATGCGCGCTAAACAAGATGAGACTAATAATAATAAACCCCTCAAAGAAAATTATATTAAGTCCTAAGCGTTCAAAGATATTCGGAATATCGAACATCGCCTTCTAGCATGGTAAAGCAATAGAGTATTAAATGTTTAATATGAGTTTGTTGTGTCACCACAAGACAAGTATTAAATATTTAAGATGTTATTTTATCACATTTGATGCTTATTAAGGAATTGAACATTACTGTTTTGTTGTGTCACCACAAGGAATGTATTTTTCTCTTCACATATATGGAAGTGCTAGGATGGACTTATTACCACAAGGCAAGTATTAAATATTTAAGATGTTGTTTTATCACATTTGATGCTAATTAAGGAATTGAACATTACTGTTTTGTTGTGTCACCACAAGGACGGTATTTTTCTCTTCACATATATGGAAGTGCTAGGATGGACTTAACTTGGATAATTTTAATTCGGATATGTCATCACTTGATCAAAATAATCTAAGAGGCAAAATATAAGGAGTTACATAGTGATGTAATTGACAATAGTTTTCTACCTATTTATTTATATATCGTTTGTTGTGTCACCACAAGGCTATATACATTTGAAATGGGATCCTTAATCTCACTAAAAAATCTTTAATTAGAATTGCCGAACTATATAATGAGGGTAATATAGTTTGATGAAAAAGTGAGAGATACCAATTTAAATAAAGACCTAATTTATTTTGATGATTAATAAAATGAATGTATGCTAAAATGTTGTCTATTTCACATGCAGAATTTAAAAAATATCAAACTCACTATCACTGCGTAGCATACTTGATGCTAACAAATGACCAGACGGAATTACACGGACTGGTTAAGGAATCTGAGAATTGTTCTCATTGCTGAAAAAATTTCTTATATCCTAAATTCGCCAGTGCCTGCAAATGTTGCAGAAACAGTCTCTGAGGAAGAGATTGTTACTTTCAGAAAGTGGCAAGATGATGCAATCATGGCTCAATGCATCATGCTCACATCCATGAGTAACGAGCTTCAGCGTCAGCATGAAACTATGGATGCTCCTACTATATTGTTGCACCTCAAAGAGTTGTATAGTGAGCAAAGTAGGACTACAAGATATCAGATATCTAAGGAGCTCTTCCGATTTCGTATGACCGAGAGCACTACCGTTGAGACTCATGTCCTCAAGATGATCAATTTGATTGAACAATTTGGACAGCTTAGGTTCGTGATGGATGGGGAGTTAAGCCAAGATTTGATCTTGCAGTCACTCCCGGACACCTTCTCACAATTTGTTGTGAATTTTCACATGAATAAGTTGGACGTCAGCTTGCCTAAGTTACTTAACATGCTGAAAACTGCTGAAGGTCACTTCTCATCCAATAAGAACCAAGTCTTACTAGTTGATGATTCTTCCAAGAAAAGGAAGAGGACCAAAGTATCTTCTGAAAAGAAGAAAAAGAAGAAGGCTAAGGGCAAGGCGAAAAGAAAGGATAAAAAGAAACCTGATCCAGATAGCAAAGAAATTTGCTACCATTGCAATAAGCCGGGACACTGGAAGAAGAACTGCAAGGAGTATCTTGCGGACCAAAAGAAGCTTAGAAAAGCTTCGACTTCCGATCTAGGTTTGTTCATGATTGAAATTAATTTTTCTGAAAGTTAAAATTCTACTTGGGTATTGGATACCGGCTGTAGTTCTCACATATGTAATAATATGCAGGGACTAAGCAGAAGTAGAAAGCTGAACAAGGATGAAGTCGTCTTCCGAGTCAGAAATGGAGCAAAGGTTGCTGCATTAGTTGTAGGAACTTATTGTTTAGCACTGCCTTCGGGCAAGTTCATTAGTTTAAATAATTGTTATTATGTTCTAACACTCATTAGAAATATTATTTCAATTTCTGTATTAGATATGGATGGTTTTGATATTAAAATAAAGAACAACAGTTGTTCTATTTATAATAAAAATGTTTTATATGGTGTTGGCAATCTACTGAATGGACTTTACATACATGACTTGCATGAAAATATACTTACAGAGTTGTTAGCGTTGGTACACACAGACGTATGTGGACCTATGACAACGAATGCACGAGGATGGTATTCCTATTTTATTACTTTCACTGATGATCATTCTAGATTTGGATATGTGTATTTAATGAAATATAAATTTGAATCGTTTGAAAAGTTCAAAGAATTCAGAAGTGAAGTAGAGAAGCAAACTGGTAAGAGTATTAAGATTCTTTGATCGGATCGAGGAGGGGAATACTTAACCAATGAGTTTCTCAATTGTCTCAAAGAAAATGGTATAATCTCACAATGGACTCCACCAGGGACGCCACAGTTGAATGGTATATCTAAAAGGAGAAATCGAACTTTGTTGGACATGGTTCGTTCCATGATGAGTTTTACCGACCTTCTAGTATCTTTTTAGGGTTATGCCCCAGAATCGGCTGCATACCTACTTAATAAGGTACCTATCAAATCCATCTGAAAGACTCCATATGAGTTATGGACAAGGAGGAAACCAAATCTTAAGTATGTTAAGACTAGGGGTTGTCCAACCTATGTCAAAACTTTTGAGCATGATAAGCTGAAGACTAGATCCGACAAATGTAGATTCGTGGGATACCCTAAAGAAACATCAGGGTATTATTTCTATCATCCTACTGATCAAAAGGTGTTTGTTGCGAAACACACTGCCTTCTTGGAAAAGGAGTTTATCCTTGAAGGGGTCAGTGGGAGTAAGATATATCTTGAAGAAGTTCAAGAACCATAAAATACTACGGATCAAAGTCAGGTACCTACCTGACCAAGTAGAAGAACCTACTGTACCACTACGTATTCGTAAATCTGGAAGAGTACCGAAGATACCTGATAGGTATGGATTCATCATAGAGGATGATGATGAGGTACGTATCATAGATGATGATGATCCGTTGACTTACGAAGAGGCTATGAGTAGTGAAGACTCAGAGAAATGTCTAGAAGCCATGAAATCCGAGATGGACTCTATGTATGAAAACCAAGTATGGACTTTGGTTTCACCACCTGAGAGCATTAAGCCTATTGGGTGTAAATGGGTCTTTAAGAGAAAGACTGGAGCAGATGGCAAGGTAGAGACCTATAAGGCCCGACTGGTTACAAAAGGTTTCAAACAAAGACAAAGAGTTGACTACGATGAAACCTTCTCACTAGTAGCCATGCTCAAGTCTATTCGGATTTTGCTTGCAATTGCAGCTTATTATGACTACGAGATCTGGTAGATGGACGTGAAAACGACCTTCCTCAATGGAGAGCTTGAGGAGAATGTATATATGATACAGCCAGAAGGTTTTGTTTCAACGGTTGGAACAAACCAAGTCTGTAAGCTACAATGATCCATTTATAGATTGAAGCAAGCTTCTCGAAGATGGAACATCTGTTTTGATGAGATAATCAAAAGGTTTGATTTTATCAAAAATGAGGATGAACCTTGTGTGTACAAGAAGGTTAGTGGGAACACTGTTTCATTCCTTGTATTATATGTTGATGATATATTACTGATAGGGAATGATGTTCCGATGCTACAGTCGATCAAAATTTGGTTATCTAAACACTTCTCCATGAAGGACTTGGGTGAGGCATCCTATATTTTGGGGATAAAGATCTATAGAGATAGATCTAAAACGATGCTTGGCTTGACCCAAGGAAAGTACATTGACTCGATGCTAAAAAGGTTTAGCATGGAAGATTCCAAGAGAGGTCTCATGCCGATGAGCCATGGAATACATCTCTCCAAGAAACAGGCCCCAAAGACACCTGAGGAGAGAGACCAAATGAGTAAGATTCCTTATGCTTCAGCAATAGGATCTATCATGTATGGTATGATATGTACTAGACCATATGTCGCTCATGCACTTAGTGTAACAAGCAGATATCAGTCGAATCCAAGAGAAGAGCACTGGAAGGCAGTGAAAAATATCCTAAAGTACTTGAGAAGAACTAAGGATATATTCCTTGTCTACGGTGGGTCTGAATTGAAACTAGAGGGATATACAGACTCAAGTTTTTAAACAAACTAAGATGACAGTAAATCCGTTTCAGGGTATGTGTTTACCTTAAATGGTGGCGCAGTGAGTTGAAAAAGTTCCAAGTAGCAAACAGTTGCTGATTTAGTGACAAAGGCAGAGTACATAGTTGTAAGTGAAGCTCCAAAGGAAGCTGTTTGGATGAAGAAGTTCATAACTGAACTTGGAGTGGTTCCTAACATTAGAGGAGCTATACCTTTATTCTGTGACAACACCGGAGCTGTTGCGCAGGCTAAGGAACCCATGTCTCATCAGAAATCCAAACACGTGTTGCGGCGGTTTCATTTGATTAGAGAGATCATTGAAAGATGAGATGTCACCCTGGAGCGTGTGGACCCTCAAGATAAAATTGCAGACCCATTTACTAAAGCTTTAACACAACAGCAGTTTGATCGTCACTTAGAGAAGATGGGTATTAGATACCATGGCGATTGGCTTTAGTGCAAGTGGGAGATTGAAAGTAGTATGCACACAAGTCAATCATATTTGATATGATGTAGCATATACTTTGTAATCTTATTCATTTATTAATAAAAGAATTGATTTTCTTAAAAGGCATTTTACATTATCTACATAGTGCTGTTATATTAAATGTGATAAACCCATAGTTTTGAGCAATGCTTTTAGAATCATGATGGTGATCATGCTAATGAGATCTAAATTCTAGATAGCTCATAAACTAAAATCGTTCCTAATCGTTGGATTACTAAAAAGGGGATTAGTGAATCCGGATAGATTAGTACATACGTTGCTTGCTCTTAGGAAGAGGATGATTGATCTCATAATCATTTGTGTGGAGAAACTAAAGCAAGTATGTAGGTGCTTATTGGAGAATAAGTTCAATGAACATGGCTCGCTAAGGAATATCTAATGGAGTTTTACTCGCCTGTCAATAGAAATTCCTATAGTGATAGTAGTACGAGTGATCCTTGGACTTGAGATCATCATAGTATCTTGGGTATGATGAGTTATACTTTGGCATGTCCCTTAAGACCTTTAGTGTATATCAAAGGATATGATTAGGTATAATAAGTTGTACATAGAGATAGGTGAATGGTCAGCAAAGAATCTACCTCATCTAGTAAAAGATGTGATTGTCCTATGTGATTCGATAAATGACAACTCAGTAGTCCTTGGCCAAGGTAGAATGAAATTAGAAACGAGTTTCTAATTTGCATTATTTAGAGTTGTACATTTGGGAATCGAAATACATATAATTAAATAAAATAAGACTTGACAGTAAATCTATGTTTTATATTTAATTGGGACATTGTATGGTAGAAGGATTGAATTTTACGATAACTATGCACTGAAAAGTTTTTTTGTGATTAATGTTGAAATCTATATTATCTGGAAAGTCGTTGATCGCTAAGGGGGCTTACCCTTATTGTAGAATAAATATTATTTATTTAAATGAATTAAATAGTTTAATTTATTTATTTAAATATAATTAAAATTGTTCTAATTGATTTATTCACAACCGGTTTAATATAGAGAACCTAAAGGGTCATACCGCAAAATGGAAAATATTTATTTAAGAAGTAAATGGCATAATTGTAATAATAAGTTAAGTGTATTTAATTTAGTCTATGGAGATAGAATAAATTAAATAGCTTAATATTTATTATTTAATATTTTGGAAATATTAAATATAAATTTATAAGAGGAGTCTTATTATTATTATTATTACTATTACTATTATTTAATTCCTAATAGGGATTGGGAATTAATTAATAGAAGTACTCTCACATGGATTCCTAATTGGATTAGGAGCATAATTAATTAAAGGAGTTTAATTATAATAGAAACCGTAATCCTAAATAGTTTAGGGAAGGGTTATTCCTACATCTATAAATAAGAGGAGTCTTATCATAGATTAGTGTTACACACTCTTGCATTAGATTGTGGAGAGTACTTGCAATTTCTATAGAGATAGAAACTAGGGTTTTGCCAATACCCAACTTCTTGAATATCTATTCTTCCTTGGTGGATCACCTCTAGAGGCCAAACACTTGGGTGGCTAACGTTGATCAAAGGAAGCAATCTCATCGGTGTAATTCGAGAAGAACACGAACGACTAGGAGTTGAACTTGTACCCGAGGAAGCTTTGATCTATGAGGGTATAATTCTTATTCTCTTTCTCTTTCGTTTAATTGATAATTGAACACAAGGATAGATCATGGTGATGGTTTGTATTAAAATTTTAAAATTCGTTTTATCCCGCTTCCGCCCTATTTATGTAATTAGATTGCATGCTTGCGTAATATACAAACCTAACAGTTTCCTATCCTTACTCATATTTTATTGAGTAAATTCCTTAAACCCTACTCAATTTATATTCGAGCAGGATATTATTGTATTGTAAGTTATTTATTTAAGCTTGAACCTTATTTCCAAGCATGCTTTAAGTGGTTTAATTACTTTACAATTATTCCACATCAATTTTTATTGATACTCGCACTTGGTGCACTTGAGTTCGTATAGTCTTAGACCCGTACATTATTTAAAGTTCTATAATTCATGAACTGTTTCAGATTGAGTCTGAACCCTTGTTCGGTCAGACAATTGCATGAAATTTTTATAAAAGCTATCCAAGCCAATTGATGATATGGATTCTTAGACTGAAGTGAACACCCCTTTTATTATAGGGGAGTACCCCACGTATCTAATATAAGATACAAATAGCAGAGTTGAATGTTATGCATATACATAGCGTACGCGAGGCTGATCCCCTCAAGTACATATTCTGTGGCCAGTAACCAAAGGGTCAATCAGCTATTGATTCCATTGGAAGTTTATTGTTCAAAGTCTACTTGACTATCATTTATTCTAAAAGCAATTATTATCCTTACTTTTGATAGTCATATTGTTGAATTCCTTTTTATATATATTCCGTTAATCATGATATATCTTTTATTGTTGTATTTAAACTTGCTGAGCAAACTAGTTGCTCACCCTTGCTATATCATGACTTTTATTGCAGTTAAACCCGAGACTTCAGGGAAGGGCAAGGGTAAAGAAAAGATGAAGTAATAGACTTCAAGTAGCTGACTTTGTTTTATGTTTAGTTTAATTTATTGTTAATATAATTTGAACCCTAATAGTTATTCTAGGGTATGATTATATGGTTGTATTAAGGTTTTCGAATCTTGGGACTAGTAACACCTTTTGAATGAACGACATACGTTTATTTTATTACGCATTTAGTTATTGTATGCTATTTAGATGGTGAATGTTTGTAATAGATCGTGATGACCGGATCCGGGTGTTTGAAACCCAAATTTGGGGGCGTCACAGATACAGCCATAGGGTTTTGTTTCAACAGTTGGAACAACTCAAGTCTGTAAGTTACAACGATCCATCTATGGATTGAAGCAAGTTTCTCGAAGATGGAACATTCGTTTTGATGAGATAATCAAAGGGTTTGATTTTACCAAAAATGAGGATGAACCTTGTGTGTACAAGAAGGTTAGTGGGGTCACTGTTTATTCATAGTATTATATGTTGATGGTATATTACTTAAAGGGAATGATGTTCCTATACTACAGTCGATCAAAATTTGGTTATCTAAACACTTCTCTATAAAGGACTTGGGTGAGGCATCCTATATTTTGGGGATAAAGATCTATAGATATAGATCTAAAAGGATGCTTAGCTTGACCCAAGGAAAGTACTTTGACTTGATGCTAAAGAATTTTAGCTTGGAAGATTCCAAGAGAGGTCTCATGCCGATGAGCCATGGAATACATCTCTCCAAGAAACAGGCCCCAAAGACACCTGAGGAGAGAGACCGTATGAGTAAGATTCCTTATACTTCAGCAATAGGATCTATCATGTATGGTATGATATGTACTAGACCGAATGTCGCTCATGCACTTAGTGTAACAAGCAGATATCAGTCGAATCCAGGAGAAGAGCACTAGAAGGCAATGAAAAACATCCTAAAATACTTAAGAAGAACTAAGGATATATTTCTTGTCTACGGTGGGTCTAAATTAAAACTAGAGGGCTATACAGACTCAAGTTTTCAAACGGACCAAGATGACAGTAAATCTATTTCAGGGCATGTGTTTACCTTAAACGGTGGAGCATTGAGTTGGAAAAGATGCAAGCACCAAACAGTTGTTGATTCAGTGACAGAGGCAGAGTACAAAGTTGTAAGTGAAGCTGCAAACGAAGCTGTTGGGATGAAGAAGTTCATAACTAAACTTAGAGTGGTTCCTATCATTAGAGGAGTTGTACCTTTATTCTGTGATAATATCGGAGCTGTTGCTCTGGCTAAAGAACCCAGGACTGATCAGAAATCTAAACACATGTTGCGGCGATTTCATTTGATTAGAGAGATCATTGAAAGAGGAGACGTCACCCTGGAGCGTGTGGACTCTCAAGACAACATTGCAGATCCATTTACTAAAGCTTTAACACAACAGTAGTTTG
This sequence comes from Aralia elata, assembly GCA_034770075.1. Lineage (NCBI taxonomy): Eukaryota > Viridiplantae > Streptophyta > Magnoliopsida > Apiales > Araliaceae > Aralia > Aralia elata. The sequence continues at coordinate 53,317,884 of CM068378.1, forward strand.
ATCGTCACCTAGAAAAAATGGGTATTAGATATCATGGCGATTGGCTTTAGTACAAGTGGGAGATTGAAAGTAGTATGCACACAAGTCAATCATATTTGATATGATATAGCATATACTTTGTAATCTTATTCATTTATTAAGAAAAGAATTAATTAAAGGCATTTTATTTTATCTACATGGTGCTGTTATTTAATGTGTGAAACCCATAGTTTTAAGCAATTCTTTTAGAATCATGATGATGATCATGCTAATGAGATCTAAATTCTTAGAAAGCTTAAAACTAAAATTGTTTCTAATCGTTGGATTACTAAAAGGGGGGATTAGTGAATCCGGATAGATTAATACATACGTTGCTTGCTCTTAGGAAGAGGATGATTAATCTCATAATCATTCGTGTGGAGACACTAAAGCAAGTATGTAGGTGCTTATTGGAGAATAAGTTCACTGAACGTGGCTCGCTAAGGAATACCTAATGGAGTTTTACTCGCTTGTCAATAGGAATTCCTCTAGTGATAGTAGTACAAGTGATCATTGGACTTGAGATCATCATAGTATCTTGTGTATGATGAGTTATACTTTGACATGTCCCTTAATACCTTTAGGTATATCAAAGGGTATGATCGGGTATAATAAGTTATACATGGAGATAGGTGAATGATCAACAAAGAATTTACCAGATCTAGTAAAAGATGTGAATGTCCTATGTGATTCGATAAATGACAACTCAGTAATCCTTGGCCAAGACAGAATGAAATTAGAAAGGAGTTTCTAATTTGTATTATTTAGAGTTGTGCATTTGGGAATCGAAATACATATAATTAAATAAAATAAGACTTGACAGTAATTCCATGTCTTATATTTAATTGGGACATTGTATGATAAAAGGATTGAATTGTACGGTAACTGGTCACTGAAAGGTTCTTTTATGATTAATGTTGAAATCTATATTATCTGGAAAGTTGTTGATCGCTAAGGGGGCTTACCCTTATTGTAGAATAAATATTATTTATTTAAATGAATTAAATAATTTAATTTATTTATTTAAATAAGATTAGAATTATTCTAATTGATTTATTCACAACCGATGTAATAATGGAGAACTTAAAGAGTCACACCGCAAAAGGAAAATATTTGTTTAAGAAGTAAATGACATAATTGTAATATTTCTTATTTAATATTTTGGAAATATTAAATATAAATTAATAAGAGGAGTCTTATTATTATTATTATTATTATTATTACTATTACTATTATTTAATTCCTAATAGGGATTGAGAATTAATTAATAGAAATACTCTCTCATAAATTCCTAATTAGATTACGAGTTTAATTTAATTAAAGAAGTTTAATTAGAATAGAAACCATAATCCTAAATAGTTTAGGGAAGGGTTTCCCTACATTTATAAATAAGAGAAGTCTTATCATAGATTAGGGTTACACACACTTCTATTAGAATTGTGGAGAGTACTTGCAATTTATATAAAGTTAGAAACTAGGGTTTTGCCAACACCCATCTTCTTGAACAAGTATTATTCCTTGGTGGATCACCTCTGGAGGCCAAACACTTGGGTGGCTAACGTTGATCAAAGGAAGGAATTTAATCGATAGAATTCAAGGAGAACGCAAAGGAATTGGGGGTGAACTTGTAGCTGAGGAAGCTTTGATTAATGAGGATATAATTCCCTATCTCTGTCTATTTCGTTTAATTGATAATTGAACACAAGAAAAAATCATGGTGATGGTTTGTATAAAAATTTAAAAATCCGTTTTATTGTGCTTCCGTTTTATTTATATAATTTGATTGCATGCTTGCGTAATATACAAACCTAATACCTTTATCACTGATGATGGCTCTTGGAGTTTCAAACTTGACAAATATGATAGATTTAACAAAATCTACAACAACTTTAGAATCATCAGTCCTGGTGGCTTTAGCTTCCACCCACTTAGAAACATAGTCAACTACTAAAAGAATGTAAATATTACTATAAGAAGTAAGAAATGGTCCCATAAAATCAATACCCCAAACATCAAAAATTTCGACAATTAAAATAAGGGTTTATGGTATTTGATTCCTACTTGATATATTTTTTGTCCTTTAACAATTTTCACATGACTTACAAAACAGATAAGAGTCTTTAAAAATAGTGGGCCAAAAGAAACCACATTCTAATACCTTATGAGTTGTTCTTTTAAGTCCAAAATATCCTCCACAAGCATAGGAGTGAAAGAAAGTTAGAATAGACAAAATCTCACTATTAGGCACACATCTCCTAACTATCTAATCAGCACAAAATTTCCATAAATATGGGTCATCCCATACATAGCGTATGGCATCACTCTTAAGCTTTTCTTTCTGGGATTTAGAAAACTTACTAGGAACATAGGCACTCACCAAATAATTCACAATATCCGCATACCATGGTACAGACTCATCAATGGAAAATAGATGCTCATTTGGAAAAGAATCCTGCAATGGTAGTGCCTCTTAAACCGTAATCAGTCTGCTCAAGTAATCCGCCACCAAGTTATCCGTTTCCTTCTTATCTTTGATTTTCAAGTCAAATTCTCGTAGCACCAGAATCCATCTAATGAGCCTAGGTTTGAATTCCTTCTTGTTTAGCAAATACCTGAGAGCAACATGGTCAGAATAAACTACAATTTTAGTAGCAAGCAGATAAGATCTAAACTTGTCTAAAGAAAAAAAATAGATAAGAGTTCTTTTTCAGTTGTAGAGTAGTTAATTTGAGCAGCATTCAATGTTCTAGAGGCATAGTAAATGGCATGAACAACTTTGTCAATTTTTTGGCCCAAAACAGCTCCTACTGCATAGTTGTCGGCGTCACACACAATCTTAAACGGCAACTTCCAATTTGGTGGTTGTATCACCGGTGTTGAAGTTAATAGCTTCTTCAACTTATCAAATGCCTCTTTGCGTGTGGATATGACAATTGATGGAATCATCAACGCACGGTAAGATGTGGTGGATATGATCATAGAATCATCAACAGACTACTACACGATGCGGTATGAGAAAGTCATAAAAATGATTTTCAGTTTATATGAGCTATTCTATGAAGCATGTGAATGTCAATTGTTTCGGCTAGATAAAAATGATTTGTAATCATCAAAATGTATTTTAAGCGATGGAGTCATCTGAAAGTAGTATGCACACAAGCCAATCATATTTGATATGATGTAGCATATACTTTGTAATCTTATTCATTTATTAATAAAAGAATTAATTTTCTTAAAAGGCATTTTACATTATCTACATAATGCTGTTATATTAAATGTGATAAACCCATAGTTTTGAGCAATGCTTTTAGAATCATGATGGTGATCAAGCTAATGAGATCTAAATTCTAGATAGCTCACAAACTAAAATCGTTCCTAATCGTTAGATTACTAAAAAGGGGATTAGTGAATCCGGATAGATTAGTACATACGTTGCTTGCTCTTAGGAAGAGGATGATTAATTTCATAATCATTTGGGTGGAGACACTAAAGCAAGTATGTAGGTGCTTATTGGAGAATAAGTTCACTGAACGTGGCTCGCTAAGGAAACCTAATGGAGTTTTACTCGCCTGTCAATAGGAATCCCTCTAGTGATAGTAGTACAAGTTATCCTTAGACTGAGATCATCATAGTATCTTGTGTATGATGAGTTATACTTTGACATGTCCCTTAAGACCTTTAGGGTATAACAAAGGGTATGATTGGGTATAATAAGTTGTACATGGAGATAGGTGAATGATCAACAAAGAATCTATCACGTCTAGTAAAAAATGTGAATGTCCTATGTGATTCGATAAATGACAACTCAGTAGTCCTTGGCCAAGGCAGAATGAAATTAGAAAAAGAGTTTCTAATTTGCATTATTTAGAGTTGTGCATTTGAGAATCGAAATACATATAATTAAATAAAATATGACTTGACAGTAATTCCATGTCTTATATTTAATTGGGACATTATATGGTAGAAGGATTGAATTGTATAGTAATTATGCACTGAAAGGTTCTTTTATGATTAATGTTAGGGAAATGTTAAATCCACACTAAAATTTGTTATTTCCGCACACATGGTCATACATTAACTGTGGTTGAGTTACTTAATAATAATACAAAATTTATATTCCAAAATTGCCCTCATCCCCTAAAGTCCCTTGAAGAACAAGAGAAACAGCCAGAAGCAGAAAATGGTCTGGAAATGGTGGTACAAGACAACGAAGAAGAAAAGCCAATAATGGAGGAATTACTAATCAATGAAGAGGTAAAAGATGGTGAACAAGAAAAGGAAGAAGAAACAGAGGAGAACAAAACAGTACTAGTTGAAGAAGAGAATGAATTGAGCTTTGTAACAGCACTTGAAGCTCTTGCAGATAAAATAGTGAAAGCGAAGAAATTGATAAAAATGTCCCAATTGAAGAGAAAAATGAAGAAGAGAGCAGAGTAAGTTATAGTTGCAATTCTTTTACCCAACATTCAGATGAAGAAATTTGTAAACTAGAAGAAAAAAGAAAAAGAATTAGCTGAAGAAATTGCATTGGAATTAGATACAATGGAGTCATCAACCGAAGCGAAAGAGACCCAAAATCAGAATTTACGAGTGAGGAGAAAGTGACCCAAGAAGAAGAAGAAAGTATAGGAAAAAACAGAGGAAAAAGAAACTCAAAATCAGTAGAAGTTTTAGAGAGAGAAAGTGGGCTGGAGTTAAAAAAAGAGGAGAGAGAAAGCTTTAGGTGCCGAATTGCTTGCTGTTAATGATGTGCGAACCCAAATTGTCAATGGAGCAAAGGAAACTTGAGTTTGCAGTACATATTTCATCAGATGGCAGTCGCAGAAGAAGAATAAGCCAGTCAAAGAATCTGACAGTGGAGATGAACAACCTCTTCTGCAGGTCGTCCTGTTCCTTGCCAGCGGCGGCCGTTTCTATGGCGACTATTATAGAGCAGAAGTTGGTGAATGCGGTGGCATATGAGCCGTTTGTGCTGACTCGATGTAAGTCGGAGCCGATGAGGACGACGTCTAAACTGGCGCAGGATGCATGCTTTTGGAAATAGGAAAATTGATTTTGCAGAGAGCGGCGGAAGGTTAGATGAGGGGAAAAAACTAAAATGGAAATATTAGGTATTAGGTGAGGGCAATTTTGGAATACAAATTTTGTACTATTATTAAGTAACTCAACCACAGTTAATGTATGGGCCAGTGTGCGGAAATAACAAATTTTAGTGTGGATTTAACATTTCCCTTAATGTTAAAATCTATATTATCTGGAAAGTCGTTGATCGCTAAGGGGGCTTACCCTTATTGTAGAATAAATATTATTTATTTAAATAAATTAAATAGTTTAATTTATTTATTTAAATAAGATTAGAATTGTTCTAATTGATTTATTCACAACCGGTTTAATATGGAGAACCTAAAGGGTCACACCGCAAAAGAAAAATATTTATTTAAGAAGTAAATGACATAATTATAATAATAAGTTAAGTGTATTTAATTTAGTCTATGGAGATAGAATAAATTAAATAGCTTAATATTTATTATTTAATATTTTAGAAATATTAAATATAAATTAATAAGAAGAGTCTTATTATTATTATTACTATTACTATTATTTAATTCCTAATAGGGATTGATAATTAATTAATAGAAGTACTCTCTCATGAATTCCTAATTAGATTGGGAGTTTAATTTAATTAAAGGAGTTTAATTAGAATAGAAACCCTAATCCTAAATAGTTTAGGGGACGATTTTCCTACATCTATAAATTAGAGAAGTTTTATCATAGATTAGGGTTACACACTCTTGCATAACAATTGTAAAGAGTACTTATAATTTTTATAGAGATAGAAACTAGGGTTTTGCCAACACCCATTTTCTTGAACAAGTATTATTCTTTGGTGGATCACCTCTAGAGGCCAAACACTTGGGTGGTTAACGTTGATCAAAGGAAGGAATTTAATCGGTGGAATTCAAGGAGAACGCGAAGGAATTGAAGGTGAACTTATACCTGAGGAAGCTAAAATTGTACAAGGGTATAATTCGTATTCTCGATCTCTTTCATTTAATTAATAATTGTGCATAAAGAAAGATCGTGGTGATGGTTTGTATAAAATTTTAAAATCTGATTTTATCGCGTTTTCGCTTTATTTATGTAATTTGATTGCATGTTCGCGTTATACAAACCTAACAGTGGTATCAGAGCCAAACTTTATGCGAATTATTAATTGTTTTAATTCTGTATATACATTGATATGTGTTTAGAACAATTTAATTGGGCATAACTGTTTGTGTAAAATTATTTTATTTTTATTAAAAAAAATTTAAAAAAAAGTTGGTCAAAGTCAACAGTCAAACGTTGACCGTTGACTGGTCAAACGTTGACTGGTAAACTGATGACGTGGCGCTAGCTACTGATGTGTCGCTGACTGGTTAACTGTTGACTATTGACGTGGCGCTGACTGGTCAACTGTTGACGTGGCGCTGACTGGTCAACCTTTAAAAATAAAATAATTAATTTGGAGCTAGAAGGTTTTGAACCCTTAACCTATTGGTCATAAGTTGGAAGCCTTACCACTACACCAGAATCACTTTTGATTATGAATTAGAATGTTTAAAATTTAAACTATATAATTCTATGTTTAAAGTTTGACTTAAAAGCTTGTTTGATTATTTCTTTTAAAGGTTTATGATCAAGGGTTGACCTCATTTTATTTTTTTTATTTTTGTACATTAAAATAAAGGAGTTTATTTTGATTTAGAATTTGATTAAAAATAAAGGAGTTTATTTTGATTTAAAATTGGATAAATTAAAATAAAGAAGTTTATTTTGATTTGAAATTTGATTAAAAAATAAAAGAAGTTTATTTTTTATTCAAAAATTGGATAAATTAAAATAAAAGAGTTTATTTTGATTTAGAATAGGATTAAAATAAAGAATTTTATTTTAATTGGAATTGGATTTCATGATAACTAATTAGAGTTGGAATTGGATTCTATGATAACTAATTGGAGTTGAAATTGGATTTTATACTAACTAATATTGCCCATTAAATGATATCAATGCATATATGGAATGATTTTATTATTCATGAGATGAATATTATTTATTGATGCATATGGAGATATGTATGATAATAAATAGGGATTGATTATGGACTATTGAGTAATGTGTGATTGAAATTATTTTAGAGGATACTTGAATGAATGGGTTTTATAAATGGAGTCTGCGTACCTCGTCTTTTCTAATTTTTCTTAATGTAAATTATATCTCCCTCCTATGTACTTCCCCTTGACTGCTGATCAAGGTTTCTATTATAGTAAATAGTTCATGTAATAGGATTAGTTAGAATTATTTTGAAGAATTGGAGACAAAAGAAAAAGAAGCGTTTGAAGAGCCGTTTGTATTGGAGCCCGGGTTTAAATGTAATAGTTATATTTAAATTTAATTCTTGCACTCTAGGTTTGACCTTTTGGTTCACTTGGTGGCTCTAGTGAATCAAACTAGAATAAAAGTCTATAATCAATTCGGGTAGAATATAGTATTCTATATGTGCATGCTTACTATATATATATATATATTATATATTATCGAACATGGTTCGCATGTCAAATAATATGACGCGTATTATATATATATATATGTGTGTGTGTGTGTGCATGCGCGCTAAACAAGATGAGACAAATAATAACAAACCTCTCAAAGAAATTATATTAAGTCCTAAGCGTTCAAAGACATTTGGAATATCGAACATCGCCTTCTAGCATGGTAAAACAATAGAGTATTAAATATTTAATATGAGTTTGTTGTGCACACACAAGGCAAATATTAAATATTTAAGATATTGTTTTATCACATATGATACTTATTAAGGAATTGAACATTACTGCTTTGTTATGCATACATAAGGGCGGTCTTTTTCTCTTCATATATATGGAAGTGCTAGGTTGGACTTAACTTAGATTATTTTAGTTCGGATGTGCACACACTTGACCATTATAATCTAAGAGGCAAAATACAAGGAGTTACATAGTGATGTAATTGACAATAGTTGTCTACCTATTTATTTATATATAGTTTGTTGTGCACACACAAGGCTATATACATTTGAAATGGGATCTTTATTCTCACTAGCAAATCTTTAATTAAATTTGTCGAACTATATATTGAGGGTAATATAATTTGATGAAAATACTGGGAGATACCAATTTAAATAAAGACCTAATTTATTGTGGTAATTAATAAAATGAATGTATGCTAAAATATTGTTAATTCATTTACAGAATTTTAAAATGTCTAATTTACTATCACTGTAGAGCATATTAGATGCTAATTAACTGGACCGAATTACACGGACTAGTTAAGGAATCTGAGAATAGTTCTCAAGGCTGAAAAGATATCTTATATCCTTAATATGCCTATCCCTGCAATGGTTGCAGACAATGCTTCTGAGGAAGAGATTGCTACTTTTAGAAAGTGACAAGATGATGCACAATTAGCTCAATGCATCATGCTCACATCCATGAGTAACAAGCTTTAGCGTCAGCATGAAACTATGGATGCTCCTACTATACTCCTGCACCTTCAAGAAGTTGAATGGTGAGGAAAGTAGGACTATTAGATATCAGATATCTAAGAAGCTCTTCCAATCTAGAATGACCAATGGAGCTACAGACAAATGTCTTAAAATGATCAATCTGATTGAACAATTGAGACAACTGAGTTTTGTCATGGATGGAGAGTTGATCCAAGATTTGATCTTGCAATCACTTCCGGACTCTTTCTCATAATTTGTTGTGAATTTCCACATGAATAAGCTATATGTCAGCCTGCCTGAGTTGCTTAAACATGTTAAAAACCGTAGAGAGTCATTTTCTAACCAAGAAAGTCCAAGTCTTACTGGTAGGGGCCAAAGGATCTTTTGAAAAGAAGAATAATTCAAAGAAGGTATAAGGAAAGGCAAAAACAAAGGATAATAAGAAAAAAACTGATGCGGATAGCAAAGGAGTTTACTTCCACTGCAATAAGTCTGGATACTGAAAAGGAAACTGTAAAGAGCATCTTGCAGAGGCTAACCAGAAGAAGCTTAGTGAAGCTTCGATTACAGATATAAGTTTGTTCATAATTGAAATAAATCTTTCTATAAGTCAAGGTTCTACTTGTGTATTGGATACCGGCTATAGTTCTCATGTATGCAATCTAATGCAGAGAACAAGCAGAAGTAGAAATTTAAACAAAGAGTAAGTAATCTTTGTTAGGTTTGTATAATGCGAACATTGCAATCAAATTACATAAATAAAGCGGAAGCGCGATAAAATCAGATTTTAAAATTTTATACAAACCATCACCATGATCTTTCTTTATGCACAATTATTAATTAAACGAAAGAGATGGAGAATAAGAATTATACCCTTATAGAATTCTAGCTTCCTCAAGTACAAGTTCACCTCCAATTCCTTCGCGTTCTCCTTGAATTCCACCGATTAAATTCATTCCTTTGATCAACGTTAGCCACCCAAGTGTTTGGCCTCTAGAGGTGATCCACCAAGGAATAATACTTGTTCAAGAAGATGGGTGTTGGCAAAACCCTAGTTTCTATCTCTATAGAAATTGTAAGTACTCTCCACAATTCTTATGCAAGAGTGTGTAACCCTAATCTATAATAAGACTTCTCTTATTTATAGATGTAGGAAAACCCTTCCCTAAACTATTTAGGATTAGGGTTTCTATTCTAATTAAACTCCTTTAATTAAATTAAACTCCTAATCCAATTAGGAATTCATGTGAGAGTACTTCTATTAATTAATTCCCAATCCCTATTAGGAATTAAATAATAGTAATAGTAATAATAATAATAAGACTCCTCTTATTAATTTATATTTAATATTTCTAAAATATTAAATAATAAATATTAAGCTATTTAATTTATTCTATCTCCATAGACTAAATTAAATACACTTAACTTATTATTACAATTATGCCATTTACTTCTTAAATAAATATTTTCCTTTTGCGGTGTGACCCTTTAGGTTCTCCATATTAAACCGGTTGTGAATAAATCAATTAGAACAATTCTAATCTTATTTAAATAAATAAATTAAACTATTTAATTCATTTAAATAAATAATATTTATTCTACAATAAGGGTAAGCCCCCTTAGCGATCAACGACTTTCCAGATAATAAAGATTTCAACATTAATCATAAAAGAACCTTTCAGTGCATAGTTACCGTACAATTCAATCCTTCTACCATACAATGTCCCAATTAAATATAAGACATGGAATTACTGTCAAGTCTTATTTTATTTAATTATATGTATTTCGATTCTCAAATGCACAACTCTAAATAATGCAAATTAGAAACTCTTTTCTAATTTCATTCTGCCTTGGCCAAGGACTACTGAGTTGTCATTTATCGAATCAAATAGGACATTCACATCTTTTACTAGACGTGGTAGATTCTTTGTTGATCATTCACCTATCTCCACGTACAACTTATTATACCCAATCATACCCTTTGTTATACTCTAAAGTTCTTAAGGGACATGTCAAAGTATAACTCATCATACACAAGATACTATGATGATCTCAAGTCCAAGGATCACTTGTACTACTATCACTGAGGAATTCCTATTGACAGGCGAGTAAAACTCCATTAGGTATTCCTTAGCGAGCCACGTTCAGTGAACTTATTCTCCAATAAGCACCTACATACTTGCTTTAGTGTCTCCACACAAATGATTATGAGATCAATCATCCTCTTCTTAAGAGCAAGCAATGTATGTACTAATCTATCCGGATTCACTAATCCCCTTTTTAGTAATCCAACGATTAGGAACGATTTTAGTTTGTGAGCTATCTAGAATTTAGATCTCATTAGCATGATCACCATCATGATTCTAAAAGCATTGCTCAAAACTATGGGTTTATCACATTTAATATAACAGCACTATGTAGATAATATAAAATGCCTTTAATAACCGAATAAGATTACAAAGTATATGCTACACACTACAAAAAAATGGGGCTTCAGCAACAACCGATTTTCATTGCTAAAGGTGTCAAATTTCGTTGCAAAAGGGTTTTGGCAACGACTTTACTGTCGTTGCGTCTTTCGTTGCGCAATGAGCGTTGCTAATTGTTCCGCAACGAACGCTTTTTTTCGTTGCCAAAAGTTATACATTTTGCAACGAAATTTGGCTTTCGTACAGAGACATCGATCCTTTAGCAACAAAATGTATTGTTGCAGAATAATTAACATTTCGTTGCTAAAAATACCATTTCGTTGCAAAAGCCTGCTAATTGGCAACGAAATGAACTCTTTTTTTTTGCAACGCCATGCATTTTCGTTGCAATTCACACCATTTTGCAACGACATTTTTCGTTACTGTAAATTATGAAAATTGTTGCCTAATCTTGCTTTCGTTGCGGAATGTAAACTTTTTAGCAATGATTTTCGTTGCTGATTATATTATTTGACGACATTATGTTGAATCAGCAACGAAAATATTTGTTGCTGGTTATTTTTCAATAGCAACGAAAGTCGTCAATTATATGTTGTCGTTTCTTTATATGTGCAACGAAAGTTGATATGATTTGCAACGGTAAAAAATGTTACCTTTTATTTTTGTATTAGCAACAATATCCTCTCCGTTGTTATTAGGTTAATTTTTTGTTGCCAAATATTATATTTTTAATGCCATTAGCAACGAAAATTTGTTGCTAAATGTATAAAAAAATTTTGCTATATTAAAACTTGTCCAATGCTTTGGTAACGAATTATATTGTTGCCAAATCAAAATTTGACATTCTTTTTATGTACCTGGCTGGCTCAATGTCCCCATTGCAAATAATGTCAAAAATACAAAAAAACTAAAATATTATTAACTTAATAAAATCATCAACTACATAATCATTCATTATCTTTACAATTAACCATCTAAAGCTACCACAATTCTTCAATCAAAGTATATATCTACATATATAGAGAGAGTACACTTCATAATTTCGTCCCTTGTCTTCCGTAAACATAGCACGAAAATTTGATACCCAGTATTGTAAGGCAGGTCGTAGAAGCAATCTTCCTGCACATATTTAAAAATAATAGCAAGTCAGGAAAATGAAGCAAATAGGTCACCAGAGGCAGTTAATGCCAAAATCAAAGACAATAGAGTTGCTACGTGGTACTAATGTACACCGTATTGCTCATAAGCAAAAAAAGACAAATAGGCAATCACAATATCTTTTGCTACAAATCCAAATAGAAAAAGAACCTTCAGTGCGACTATATGATTGCTCCGTTACAAGAAAAAATTGAAATCTTAATCGGCCATTTCATGAATTAATTTCAGTAAGCATAGTGGTAAACATATTTTCTGTTACAAGACTTGTAGATTATTATTATATGTTGACTTCAAGTCAGAATTCAGTCACATTCTATGAACATAGGTTCAGAAAGCAGCAGCTGATAAAGTCCAGGGACATTATAAGAAGAAAGGTAGGAGAAGAAATGCATTAATAACTATGAACATCATACGGAAAATAAGACATTATAGCAACACTAACCAAAAAAGATTATTTTACCAGCCACATTGTAATATTGCTACATCGAATACCTATGTAAGCAGTGTATGTACGGTTGTGCATGTTTGTGCGCATGTGGCAAAAGTACAAGACAATAAGACAAAAGAGAGAGATAAAGACCACAACAATAGAGAGATATATATCTACTAACTAGTCTTAGCCCAGTTGCGTTGTACATTGAAATTAAGACTAACAATGAACCATGAAGCTATGAAAAACATCATTACTGTTTGTCTGCCGACTATGTCGCTATAATAACCATAATATTAAAGAATTTGCGATCGCTGAAGCATATTCCATTCCGGATGCTAAGTTTGCATGACTATAAGTGAAAAGGAGACTGTTCTCAACCGACATTCAAAACATGAACTTGCACAAAGTTCCGGGTGTACATGGTTATAATCCTCACTTGATAACCTGATTCCATCTCCATGCAGTCTATCAGTGCCCACATAAAGTAACCGTTCACATTGCTATATGTTCTAAAGTGAAAACTCCATATAATTTGAGAACCTCATCTGTTTTGGCTCATTGTGAAAGACAGATGGGAAAATCTATCCTAGCTTATAGTAGTTTTGGTAATAAACCCCCTTTCCCATTCTACAAAAACTTTATAACTTTACAAGATAATGATCCATGAATTTTTTTCAGATCAATTTTAACAGGCACACATTCCACAAGATTGTCTTGCCATGTTAAGCCTATCCCAAAGCAGACTTATTCAATATCGATTACATCATAAATTCCCTTTAGCTCCTAAAGAAAAGGACAAGAAATAAATCAAAAAAATAAGAAAGAAAAACAAATAGGGGTAAGCACACAAACATATACAAAATCCACAAGGCAAACGACATCAAATTTCATGATAAATACAAGCATTCACCACCCCCAACCCCACCCCCCACCCCCCTCCCAAAAAAAAAGAAGAAGAAGAAGAAGACAAAAGGTTGAAGAAAAATAAATTTATCAAAGTCGGAAATAGAAGAAATCCTTGAGATGGTGAAACAGTTGAACTCGAGAGATACTAACCACTAAAGCTGGCAATCAAGAACTCTAGAAAACCAAAAGATTAAAAAACGAAACTATCAGTCCAAGTCAAAAAAAGAGAGAGAAGAGATCAGTCCTATTAGTAAGTCTATAATAGTAGTTAATTCGGGAAGTGCATGCTAAGCTTAAGTCGGTTTCTATAAATAGTTGAACTTTCTATTCCATTTGTAAGCTTGATCATTTGAATGAAAACTGATTCAAGAGCTCTCAAGTTGAGACTAGGTCAATTTCCCTCTCTTTTTCTGCATAATCTTTTCTCCCTTAGTTCTGGCTCTAGTTCTGTAAATTCTCGATGACAAACCCTAGGCTGAGATCCTAAGAAGACTCTAGAAATATAAGGGATTGTACTAGAAACAGAAAGAAATAATGTAAAGACCTTGATTATATTAAAGGTCAGAGGCCAGATACTTTTACCATTTTTTTTCGCTAAATAAACTCAAACAAATTGATAATAACACATACAAAAGCAGAGTTTGGAGCTAAAAAATAAGTCTCATTAACTTGTTGATTTCACAGCCTTACAAGTAAGTTTTCTGGTCGATGTTATCCGTCTGATTGTGCACCTGGAATATGCTTATATAATTCAGATGAGCATGTGCACTCTCACACACAGAGTGCAGACTATGCAATATCCAGACAGAATAGCATAAGAGGCTAAGAGTTGAAACGATATGAATTTTCATAATTACAATAAGCAATTAAAATGTACCAATCAGTACCTTCAAATAAAACATAACATGAGTAATAACCATGCTACTAACATGAGAATAACTTCACGGAAAGATGGAAGGAAAGTAAACCATGAAAATTGAAACAATATGAATTTGTATAAGACCCAACTCCAGAGAAACTGTTTGGAATATCAAAAGACTAAAGGTTTTGGGACATTGGAGTGATTATCTCCAGTAACTGGAACTAATTTCCCCTTCCATATTTGCAGACTGTAAATAAATTGTTAACATCCAACAAACATGCAGTTAATTATCTGATAGGAGCATTACAGTTCCATCACATTTATATGAACTTTTAATGTGAATGTTGCATCTGAAGTTCCCCATGTATGACTTTGCATAACAAAGTTCTGAACTTTACAATAAAAACTGCTCCTATTTCCTAAGAAAGATTTCTCAGTTCTTTAAGCTAAATTTTTATCACTTACCCACCACCCTAAAGATGAGGCAAAGAGAATATAGTGAACATAGAGCAGAACTAGCTTACTTCAAACACAATTTGACTATTCTAAATTTTTATGTAGTGACTCGATTATAAAATTTTCTATCGCTAAATGACCTGAAAATTTTAGGGTTTCTCATAACATTCAATAAATATTTAATGGAATAAAACATAACAAATGAAACTGAATTCGGCATTAACTCTGACGAATTCAGGTGTGAAAAAATATATACAATCTGGTAATTACATAGATAAACATATAAACATGTACAAACCTGCACCAACAAGAATGGTGAGCTTCCCGCGAGGGAGGGCCATCGCCACGCAAACAATAGCTCAGAGAGAATCTTCGCAGACAACTAAAACATCCGAGAGCAGAAATTCAAGTGTTCCGGTACCCACCCAAATCCGTGAAAATGGATAGAGCTTTGAAAACAAATAGAACAGTAAAAAAGTGAGAATCGACTAACAGAATGACAGACTACATACAGAGCTATTTACATACAACCAAACCCTAGTTGTGATTTTGCCGAAGAGAACAACCTCCTTTCCTCTCGTTGGCTTTGTTACTATCCTGCCCCTGACTTACTGGACACGTTGGATTAGCTACTATGTAGTACTATTAGTAAGCTTTTTTTTATCTTTTTATTTTTTTTAAAAAAATATATAGTATATTTAATGCGTAGCTTATGCTGATTCTAATTTACACAATAAATGATTATGTATAAAATTCAAAATAAAGTTTATACATGCACCTATCAATATAGTTAGGTGATTCAGATGAGAGAATTTGGATTAAATCCATGCTGTTTTACCAAACCTTTTTTTTGTGTGTGTGTGATTACTTGCAGTATATATGTGTATATAAAAGGCAGGCTATGAATGGAGCTTAATTCACACTTAACAGTTAACACTGTTCTCCTCTATCCCTCTCTGAACATTGCATACATTTTCTTAGTAGCAGTCTAGCAGAGGAATAGTGGGAAGGAGTACTACGGTATGTTCCAATGCTCTTTTCAATTATACTCCACTTCATAAATCATAATCATATATTCCACAGCTCCTTTTTTCCCCCAGTTTAGTTTTATTCTTGGGCTTTACCTGTGAATTAATGATTAAAAAAGATGAATAAAATGCTACATTAGCAGCAAAATCCCCAAGTATGGAATCCCCATTTTATTTGCTTAGTTGTTTTTCTAGTCTCATTTCTTAGGTTCTTAGTAATAGAGAGATACTATAGTACTGTTATGCTTATTTAAGTAGTAAGAGATATGCTTTACATTGGGGAGTATATATGAAATCCCACAAAATTGTCTAGGGTACAAACTCTAAGCAAAAAGAATTATTTATAAACCATGTTATTTATTAATATTCTTTTAGTGAACAAATTTTTCCTTGTTATTTTTAAGAGGTATTCATCAAAACTTGTTTTCCCTTACTCCACTTTTTCTTGCTTTAGGCGCACAATAAAAACGTGTTTAAAAGAGAAAAATCATCCACTCCGATCTCTCCTTTATATATTTATTATATATTTTTTTAATAACTACCTTTCTCCCCTTTTTATTTATTTTATAAACTCTCAACCAAAAGAAAGCTGGTATCTTCCCTCCATCCCCTACCCCCACCACCACCTCGTTACACACCAATTAATTATTCCAAGGAAATATTTCTCAATTTTCAAAAACTTAAAATTTGTTGTTAGCGATTAAGTTGTTACCCAATTCTATTTATTGCGTATTTTACAATAATATACATTATGCACGTGTATATCCCATAGGCATCTGGTGCCAAGAAAATCAAGTCATGCTGCTAGTACCAAAAAAGTAAAGCTCATTGCTATTGATTGAACATTCCAATTAGGACTTACATAGTTTAAAAGAATAAATGATAAACTCTTATCATCTTTATATAGTCATCAGTAATCATGTAGTAAGTTATTTCAAGAACAGCTAGCTAACTAGCGTTTTGCAAAAAGAAAAAAAACACAAGTAACAATTAAGCGCGTACAAAGCAACAAATCCAAGAGTACATAATTGTGAAGAAAATGACTTACAGAGCCCTTAAGACCATCTAATTCTTTTCAATTGGATCAGTTCAGACCACCATTATCCTTGTCTTACTGAGATGTGTTTGGCTTACAAGTTTTGTTCAAATTGAAGCAATTCAAGTTGAGTTATTGACTATCTAGTTCAAGTAGACAATTTATCAAACACATTGTGAACTTCCCTAATTATTACCAAACAACATGTACACTGAAATACCCACAATTAAGTGCCAAAAAGATTGAGTTTCTTAACAGTAAACATACAAAGTTAAAAACTAACCTTTAATTTAGGATCAACAATAGAGGAGGAGAAATCCGAACACACAGCCGCCACAACAAACCACCTAGCTTCTTCTTCGAAATTTAGGGCTTGTTAGAGGGAGGAGAGAAATAGGGGAAAGATAGTGACAATCATACCAAAATTAGGGCTAGAGGAAAGAAATATGAATATAAATCATACCATAATTGCTTTCTAGAGTTCCAATTTGAGCGTGGTAAAGAGACTTGTGTTCTAGGTTTCCACTTTGAGTGAGCAGAGAGATGGAGTGAGCGAGCGAGATGTATGGAGTGTGTCGGCGGAGCAGAGAGAGATGGATTGGGGAGGGACGACGGAGAGATGGATGCATCAGAGCTAGAGGGAGGAGGATCAATTTACGGATATTTATATATAAGGATTGATATGAATATTTGTTTGGCATTTGAGCTCCGTTGCACAAAAGACCACCACTTTTTTTCTTTTTTCTTTTTTTTTACTAATCAATGGATGAAATTTCAAAGTTTAATATAATATAAAGTTATATACTTTATAATTTATTAAAAAAATAATCGATATTGTAAGTTACATATGCAATGTTATTAAAAGTAAATTTACTATTATAGAAAATTTAATTTATTTATATAAAATACAATTTATATTCACTATAATTAATTTTAAAAAACTTATTTTAATAAAATAGTGACCAATTTTATCTTTTAAGTGTTGTCTATTTATGGTTTTGTACTGGTGTTTGTTCAATAATTTATTTATTTATTTAAAAAATTCCAGCATTGTTCAGAAGTAGATAAGGATAATCAAGGTAATAAAGTCATTTAAAGTGAAGGGTCAAAATCATTTATTATTCATCACTGTACTAGGGACCGATTTTCATTGTGGTTACCGAAACTTTGTTTGTTACAATCGAATAATTGTACTCTAAAAAATTATAAAATGATCATTATTTTTAATTTTCGTCCGAAAAAACGGACGGAATGCTGACTGTGCATATTTTTGCTGACGTGGAGCTGGGCTTGCCATGCTTAAAAATTATTTAAAAAAAATATTGCTCATAAGTGTTGAACTCCAGACCTCTCCACACTAGAATAACAAATATTTATAATAGAAAGATTTGCCAGAGTTCAATAATACTAATAATTGTAATAATAATAATACTTGTAATAATTAAAATAATAATTATTATTAAATAATAATAATTAAAATAATAATAATTAAAATAATAATAATAATAATTATTATTATTATTATTTTATTATTTAAAATTTTAATTATCACATTGGTAAACACTTTTATCTTGTGAACACTTTTTAGTTTCTAACATTGGTAAATGCAGGCATGCAGCAGCATAACTTGTTTCATGGCTGCCAAAT
Organism: Aralia elata; assembly: GCA_034770075.1. Classification (NCBI taxonomy): domain Eukaryota; kingdom Viridiplantae; phylum Streptophyta; class Magnoliopsida; order Apiales; family Araliaceae; genus Aralia; species Aralia elata. Next base: position 53,336,381 of record CM068378.1, read on the forward strand.
CTACGTTGAAATTTATATCTCAATATATCATTTTTTGTATTTTGTTCAAGTCTTAATACTGACGGGCTTTGCAGGATTAGTACCATAATAATAATAATAATAATTTTATTATTATTTAAAATTTTAATTATTATTATTTTAATTATTATTTTATTATTATTTTAATTATTTAAAATTTATTATTAGTATTACAATAATAATTATTACAATTATTATTATTATTATTACTTTAATTATTATTATTATAATTATTATTATTATTATTACTTTAATTATTATTATTATTTTAATTATTATTATTATTATTATTAGCATAATATGTACTTGATCTAGTGGCTTTTGTTGGAATATAAGATTTCTAGTTTGGAGAGGTTTGGAGTTTGATACTTGTGAGCAACATTTTTTCTTTAAGGATATTTTTAAGTCATGCATTTCTGTCCTCCACGTCAGCAATAACGGGCCACGTCAGTAAAAATAACGGGCCAATATGTACAGTCAACATTCCGTCCGTTTATTGTTTTGTTGGTCGGATGCTCTGTAGTGTTCTTGAAGTCCAATGCAGTGCTCATTTGATCTGTTTTGGCCTTATACTCTTGTATTATCTTAGAATTTGAGTTTCATTGTTTGTCATGTTGAGTTCCCTTTCTTGACATTTTATATCGATCTAGGAATGCCCCTAAGTATATGTTTCTCTTTTCTCTTATATACATTTAAATTTAGCAAAAAATAAATTAAATAATATGGAACAACTTATAAGTACAATTTATACAGCTTATATGTACAATTTATATTAGTAAATTTTAATTGATTTTTATGATCAATTATGAATGATGATGTATTTGATATGTCTCCCATTTATGATATGTATTTTTACAACTTTAAATGGTTGTGATTTGTTAGTAATTGGTCAATATTTTTTTATTTTTACTTTTTATAAATAAATTGAATAAATTGTTTATTAGGTGATTGACATTCGAATTCGAATATTTGAATAATTTGTTTATTCGAATAAAAAATAGAAACGAATATTTTCCGCATTTGGACATAATGTTTAAATACTAAATACGAATATTTTTTGACAATTCTTCGAATACCGAATATGGTCTTACAAAAACATGCTTATTGGGATTATATTAATTTAAGGCAACATTTTAATAGTCGTTACAAAAAGTTGTAAAAAATATGCAACGAAAATAAAAATTGTTGCCAATGAATGTGGTCCATATTAGGCAACGAAATATAGCAACAAAAAAGCTTTCGTTGCCCGTGATGAGGAGAAATCAAGTTGTTAGAAATTTTGCAACGAATTTCTAACGAATTTTGTTTCCAAATTTTGCAACGACTTATGAATTTCGTTGCAAAAAGTGAAAGCCTGACACAAAATACATCGAAGGACAAGTTTCGTTGCTAAACATACACTTTTAGCAACGAATTATAAAGTCGTTGCCTGAAAAATCGTTGCTAAAGCCCCATTTTTAGCAACAAAAAAAATTTTCGTTGCCCACGATGATGGGAAATCAAGTGGCCGAAAATTTTGCAACGAATTTCGAACGAAATTTTTTCCCGCCAATGAATTAGCAACGAAAGTTTGCAACGACTTATGAATTTCGTTGCAAAAAGTGAAAGCCTGACACAATCCGCAACGAAGGACAAATTTCGTTGCTAAACATATACTTTTAGCAACGACTGATAAAGTCGTTGCCCGAAAAATCGTTGCTAAAGGCCCATTTTTTTGTAGTGACATCATATCAAATATGATTGGCTTGTGTGCATACTACTTTCAATCTTACATGTGGGAATAGAGCAATGGTTGCTACATTAGCCGTAGGAACTTATAGTTTAGTGTTGCCTGCGGGCAAGTCTATTAAGTTAATAAGTTGTTATTATGTTCCAGTTCTCTTTAGAAATATTAATACTTTCGTTGTTGGAAAAGGAAGGTTCTAGTATTATATTTAAGAATAATTGTTGTTCTATTTATAATGATAATGTTTTGTTTGAAGCTGGAAGATTACTTAATGGATTTTGTATATTTGACTTAAATGAAAATAATTTTGCAAATTGAACAAACTAGTAAAAAGAAAAAGGAGATGATCATTTAAAGAGTTGAATATGTATATTTTGAAAGTAGTATGCACACAAGCCAATTATATTTGATATGATGTAGCATATACTTTGTAATCTTATTCGGTTATTAAAGGCATTTTACATTATCTACATAGTGTTGTTTTATTAAATGTGATAAACCCATAGTTTTGAGCAATGCTTTTAGAATCATGATGAGGATCATGCTAATGAGATCTAAATTCTAGATACCTCACAAACTAAAATCGTTCCTAATCGTTGAATTACTAAAAAGGGGATTAGTGAATCCAGATAGATTAGTACATACGTTGCTTGCTTTTATGAAGAGGATGATTGATCTCATAATCATTTGTGTGGAGATACTAAAGCAAGTATGTAGGTGCTTATTAGAGAATAAGTTCACTGAACGTGGCTCGCTAAGGAATACCTAATGGAGTTTTACTCGCCTGTCAATAGAAATTCCTCTAGTGATAGTAGTACAAGTGATCCTTGGACTTGAGATCATCATAGTATCTTGTGTGTTATGATTTATACTTTGACATGACCCTTAAGACCCTTAGGGTATATCAAAGGGTATGATTGGGTATAATAAGTTGCACATGGAGATAGGTGAATGGTCAACAAAGAATCTACCACTTCTAGTAAAAGGAGAGAATGTCCTATGTGATTCGATAAATGACGACTCAGAAGTCTTTGGCCAAAGCAGAATGAAATTACAAAGGAGTTTCTAATTTGCATTAATCAGAGTTGTGCATTTGAGAATCGAAATACATATAATTAAATAAAATAAGACTTGACAGTAATTCCATGTCTTATTTTTAATTGGGGCATTGTATGGTAGAAGGATTGAATTGTACGGTAACTATTCACTGAAAGGTTTTTTTTGAGATTAAAGTTGAAATCTATATTATCTGGAAAGTCATTGATCGCTAAGGGGGCTTACCCTTATTGTAGAATAAATATTATTTATTTAAATGAATTAAATAGTTTAATTTATTTATTTAAATAAAATTAAAATTTTTCTAATTGATTTATTCACAACCGGTTTAATATGGAGAATCTAAAGGGTCACAATGCAAAAGGAAACTATTTGTTTAAGAAGTAAATGACATAATTGTAATAATAAGTTAAGTGTATTTAATTTAATCTATGGAGATAGAATAAATTAAATAGCTTAATATTTATTATTTAATATTTTAGAAATATTAAATATAAATTAATAAGAGGAGTCTTATTATTATTACTATTATTATTATTTAATTCCTAAAAGGGTTTGGAAATTAATTAATAAAAGTACTCTCATAAATTTTTAATTGGATGAGGAGTTTAATTAATTAAAGGAGTTTAATTAAAATAAAACCCCTAATCCTAAATAGTTTAGGAGGGTTCCCTATATCTATAAATAAGATGAGTCTTATTATGATTTAGGGTTAGACAGTTACACACTCTTCCATAAGAATTGGAGAGAGAGAGAATACTTGCAATTTCTATAGAGATAGAAACTAGGGTTTTGCCAGCACCATCTTCTTGAACAACTATTATTCCTTGGTGGATCACCTCTAGAGACCAAACACTTGGGTGGCTAACATTGATCAAAGGAAGCAATCTCATCGGTGGAATTCGAGAAGAACGCGAAGGATTTGGAGGTGAACTCGTACCTGTAGAAGCATGGTTCTACAAGGGTATGATTCTCATACTTTATCTCTTTCGTTTAATTGATAATTGAGCACATGGATGATCATGGTGATGGCTTATATGAAAAATTTTAAAATCCGTTTTATTGCGCTTTCGCACTATTTATGTAATTTGATTGCATGTTCGCGCTATTTACAAACCTAACAGTGGCATCAGAGCCTAATCCTGTGCTAATTATCGATTATTATGATTCCATGTATGTATGGGTATGCGATTAGATCGATTTTCTGGGCAATGAAAAAAAAATTTTGAAGTCTGCTACGCGGCGCGGCCGCACCGCTTCCAGTTCATTCTGGAGCGCGGCCGCGCCCAAACTCAGAAACTGTTTCTGGGGGTGCAGCGCGGCCGCGCCGCTCCTAGATTTGGAGCGTGGCCGCGCAGGTCTGCAGAATTTGAAAAATATTTATTTTGATTTTATTTATTTTCAATTAAGATAAAAGGTTTATTTTCAATTGCAATATAATTAAAATTAAAAATTTTATTTGAACTTGGAATTGGATTCTAAGTTAACTAGAATAAAGGAGTTTATTCACATTTGGAATAGGATTCCATGTTTCCTAGAATAAAGGAGGTTTTTCACATATGGAATTGGATTCCATGTTTCCTTAAAAATAAAGATGTTTATTTTGATAAGGAATATGATTCAACATATTTTATCTTCCAACAATTTTAAGTTAAAATAACAGAGTTTGTTTTGAACTTGAAATTGGATTCCATGTTAATTGAAATAAAAGAGTTTATTTTGAATTGGAATTTGATTAAAAATAAAGGAGTTTATTTTTATTCAAAATTAGATAAAATAAAATAAATAAGTTTATTATGATTTAACTTTTGATTAAAATAAAGTAGTTTATTTTTGTTTCAAAATTGGATTTCTAGTAAACTTTTAATTGCCCATTAAATGATATCAATGCATATATGGAATGGTTTTATTATTCATGAGATGAATGTTATTTATTGATACATATGGAGATATGTATGATAATAAATAGGGATTGATTATGGACTACTAACCAATGTGTGATTGGATTTATTTTAGTGGATGCTTGAATGAATGTGTTTTTATAAATGGGGTATGCGTACCTCGTCTTCTCTAGTTTTTCTTGATGTAAATTATATCTTCCTACTATGTACCTCCCCTTGACTGCTGATCAAGGTTTCTATTTATTGTAAATAGTTTATGTAATAGGTTTAGTTAGAATTACTTGAAGAATTGGAAACAAAGGAGCAAGGAGCACTTGAAGACCCGTTTGTAATGGAGCCCGGGTTTAAATGTAATAGTTATATTTAAATTTAATTCTTGCACCCTAGGTTTGACCTTTTGGTTCACTTGGTGGCTCTAGTGAACCAAAGTAGAATAAAAGTCCATAATCAATCCGGGTAGAATATAGTATTCTATATGTGCATGATTACTATATATATATATATATATATATATATATATTATATTATCCAACATGCTTCGCATGTTAAATAATATGACGCGTATTTTATATATATATGTGCATGCGCGCTAAACAAGATGAGACAAATAATAACAAACCCCTCAAAGAAATTATATTAAGTCCTAAGCGTTCAAAGATATTTGGAATATCGAACGTCGCCTTCTAGCATGGTAAAGCGATAGAGTATTAAAACATTTAATATGAGTTTGTTGTGTCACACAAGGCAAGTATTAAATATTTAAGATATTGCTTTATCACATTCGATGCTTATAAATAGACTGAACAATGTTGTTTTGTTTTGTCACACAAGGACAGTGTTTTTCTTTCGAATATATGGAAGTGCTAGGTTGGACTTGGATAATTTTAATTCGGATGTGTCACACTTGATCAAAATAATCTAAGAGGCAAAATACAAGGAGTTACATAGTGATATAATTGACAATAGTTGTCTACCTATTTATTTATATATAGTTTGTTGTGTCACACAAGGCTATATACATTTGAAATGGGATCCTTATTCTCACTAGCAAATCTTTAATTAGATATGCCGAACTATATAGGGAGGGTAATATAGTTTGATGAAAAAGTGAGAGATACCAATTTAAAATAAAGACCTAACTTATTTTGGTAATTAAGAAATGAATGTATGCTAAAATGTTGTTAAATTACAAATTCATTTACAGAATTTTACAATGTCTAATTTACTATCACTACGGAGCATATTGGATGCTAATTAATCGGACCGTATTAAACGGACTGATTAAGAAATTTGAGAATAGTTCTTAAGGCTGAAAAGCTATCTTATATCCTTAATACGCCTATCCCTGCAATGGTTGCGGATAATGCCTCTGAGGAAGAGATTGCTACTTTTAGAAAGTGGCAAGATAATGCACAGTTGGCTCAATGCATCATGCTCGCATCCATGAGTAATGAGCTTCAGCGTCAGCATGAAACTATGGATGCTCCTACTATACTCCTGCATCTTCAAGGAGTTGAATGGTGAGGAAAGTAGGACTATTAGATATCAGATATCTAAGGAGCTTTTTCGATCTAGAATGACCGATGGCACTATAGTACAGACATATGTCCTAAAATGATCAATCTGATTGAACAATTGGGACAACTGGGTTTTAATGGATGGAGAGTTGATCCAAGATTTGATCTTGCAATCACTTCCGGACTCTTTATCACAAATTGTTGTGAATTTCCACATGAATAAGCTATATGTCAGCCTGCCTGAGTTGCTTAAACATGTTGAAAACTGTAAAGAGTTACTTTCCAACCAAGAAAGACCAAGTTTTACTGGTAGATGATTCTTTCAAGAAGCGGAAGAAAGCCAAAGGATCTTCTTAAAAGAAGAAAAATTTAAAGAATGTAAATGGAAAGGCAAAAACAAAGGACAATAAGAACAAGACTGATGTAGATAGCAAAGTAGTTTGCTTCCACTGCAATAAGCCTAGATACTAGAAAGGAAACTGTAAGGAGAATCTTACAGAGGCTAACCAGAAGAAGCTTAGTGAAGCTTCGGTTACAAATACAGGTTTATTCATGATTAAAAATAAATCTTTCTGTAAGTCAAGGTTCTACTTGGGTATTGGATACCGGCTATAGTTCTCACGTATGCAATCCAATGCAGAGACTAAGCAGAAGTAGAAAGCTAAGCAAAGAGTAAGTAATCTTATGTGTGGAATGGAGCAAAGGTTGCTGCATTAACCATAGAAACTTATAGTTTAGCATTGCCTACGGGCAAGTCTATTAAGTTAATAAGTTGTTATTAAGTTCCAGTTCTCTTTAGAAACATTATTACTTCCGTTGTTGGACAACGAAGGTTTTGGTATTATATTTAAGAACAATTGTTGTTCTATTTATAATGATAATATTTTGTTTAAAACTGGAAAATCACTTGATGGACTTTGTAAACTTGACTTACATGAAAAATAATTTTGCACATTGAACAAACTAGTAAAAGAAAAGGAGATGATCATTCAAAGAGTTGAATATGTGTATTTGATGATATACAAGTCTGAATTATTTGAAAGGTTCAAAGAATTCAGAAGTGAAACATATTGACAAAGTATTAAGATTCTTTGATCAGATCGAGGAAAGAATACTTGTGCAATGAGTTTCTAGATCATCTCAAAATGGTATTTCCTCATAATGGACACCTCTTGATAGGCAATAATTGATTGGTGTATCTAAAAGAAGAAATTGTACCTTGTTGGACATGGTGCAGTCCATAATAATTTTTACCGATATTCTAGTATCCATCTGGGGTTATGCCCTAGAAACGACTGCATATCTACAAAAATAAGGTAACCTCAAAAATCTGAACCCGAGACTCCATAAAAGTTATGGATAGAAAGGATTCCTACTCTTAAGTATGTTAAGATAAGGGGTTGTCCAGCTTATGTGAAAAGGTTTCAAAGATAAGTTTAGGAAAAAATCTGACAAGTGCAGACTTGTGGGATATCCTAAAAAAAGTTTAGGGTATTATTACTATAATCCTACACGCTTCCTTCTTAGATAAATGTGTTTATCATTGAAGAAGCTAGTGGGAGGGTAATAGATCTTGAAGGAGTTCAAGAACCACAAAACACTTTAAGTCGAACCGAGGAACCTGTAGATAGACCTATTATACCACAACCGAATCGTAAATCTGGAAGAGTACCGAAGATACCTGGGAGGTATGGATTCATCATAGAGGATGATGATCCAGTAATATACGATGAGGCTATGAGTAGAAGACACTTAGAGAAATGACAGATGGCCATGAAATCCGAAATGGACTCCATGTATGAGAACCAAGTATTGACTCTGGTTACTCCGCAAAAGGGCATAGTGCCTAGAGTGTGAATATGGGTCTTTAAGAGAAAGACTGGGGCAAATGGTAAGGTGGAGACCTATAAGACCAGACCTGTTTAAAAGGTTTTTCAAGTCAAGGAGTTGACTGTGATAAAACTTTATTACCGGGTAATGCTCAAGTCCATTTAGATTTTGCTTGTGATTGCAGCTTATTACGAAATCTGGCAAAATGGATGTGGAGACACTCTTCCTCAATGAAAACTTGAGGAGAATATATATATGATACAGCCAGAGGAATTTATTTCAAAGGTTGAAGCAAATCGTGTTTTAAGCTACAATGATCCATTAATGGATTGAAGCAAGCTTCTCAAAGATGGAACATTCGTTTTGATGAGACAATCAAAAGAGTTTGATTTTATCAAAAACGAGAATGAACCTAGTGTGTACAAAAGGGTCATTGGGAGCACTGTGACATTCCTGGTATTATATTGTCTAAACATTCCTCCATGAATAACTTGGGAGGAGCATCCTATAAATTGGGGATATAAATCTATATAGATAGATTTAAAAGGTTATTTGGCTTGACCCAAGGAATGTATATTCATTTGATGCTAAAGGCATTTAGCATGGCAAACTCCAAAAGAGGTCTCATGATGATGAGCCATGGAGTGTATTTCTCTAAAATTGTCCCCAATTGAAAGAGAGATCGCATGAGTTACTATCATGTATGCAATGAATATACAAGGCTTGATGTTGATAAGTCATATTCTGGAGATGATCACTGTAAGACAGTGATAAACATCTTTAGGTACTTAACCGGTACTGAAGATGTGAACATGATACATGGTGGGTCTAAATTAAAAGTAGAGGGCTAAATAGACTCAAGTTTTTTAGACTGACCAAGATGATAACAAATCCACTTTAAGGTAAATCGTTACCTCAAAAGGTGGTGCAGTGAATTGGAAAGGTTCTAAACAGCAAAGAGTTGCTAGTTTAGTGACAAAGACAAAGTATATAGCTGTAAATGAAGCTGCAAGTTGATTGTTTGGATGAAAAGTTCATTAAAGAACTAGGAATAGTTCCTAAGTCTCATCTTGGATTCAAACATGTGTTGTGACACTTTCATTTGATTAGCCGAATCATTGAAGGAGGAGAAGTCACTATAGAGATAGTGGACTCTCAAGAACAACATTGCATATCCATTTACTGAAGCTTTATCCAAATAACAGGATGATCGTCACTTAGAGAAGAAGGGTATTAGATACCATGACGATTGGCTTTAGTACAAGTGGAAGATTAAAAGTAGTATGCACACAAGCCAATCATATTTGATATGATGTAGCATATACTTTGTAATCTTATTCGGTTATTAAAGGCATTTTACATTATCTACATAGTATTGTTTTATTAAATGTGATAAACCCATAGTTTTGAGCAATGCTTTTAGAATCATGATGGGGATCATGCTAATGAGATCTAAATTCTAGATATCTCACAAACTAAAATCGTTCTTAATCATTGGATTACTAAAAAGGGGATTAGTGAATCCGGATAGATTAGTACATACGTTGCTTGCTCTTATGAAGAGGATGATTGATCTCATAATCATTTGTGTGGAGACACTAAAGCAAGTATGTTGGTGCTTATTAGAGAATAAGTTCACTGAACGTGGCTCACTAAGGAATACCTAATGGAGTTTTACTCGCCTGTCAATAGGAATTCCTCTAGTGATAGTAGTACAAGTGATCCTTGGACTTGAGATCATCATAGTATCTTGTGTGTTATGAGTTATACTTTGACATGTCCCTTAAGACTCTTAGGGTATATCAAAGGGTATGATTCGGTATAATAAGTTGTACATGGAGATATGTGAATGGTCAACAAAGAATCTACCACTTCTAGTAAAAGGAGAGAATGTCCTATGTGATTCGATAAATGACGACTCAGAAGTCTTTGGCCAAAGCAGAATGGAATTACAAAGGAGTTTCTAATTTGCATTAATCAGAGTTGTGCATTTGAGAATCGAAATACATATAATTAAATAAAATAAGACGTGACAGTAATTCCATGTCTTATATTTAATTGGGACATTGTATGGTTGAAATATTGAATTGTACGATAACTATTCACTGAAAGGTTCTTTTGAGATTAATATTGAAATCTATATTATCTAGAAAGTTGTTGATCGCTAAGGGGGCTTACCCTTATTGTAGAATAAATATTATTTATTTAAATGAATTAAATAGTTTAATTTATTTATTTAAATAAAATTAGAATTGTTCTAATTGATTTATTTACAACCGGTTTAATATGGAGAACCTAAAGGGTCACACCGCAAAAGAAAAATATTTGTTTAAGAAGTAAATGACATAATTGTAATAATAAGTTAAGTGTATATAATTTAATCTATGGAGATAGAATAAATTAAATAGCTTAATATATATTATTTAATATTTTGAAAATATTAAATATAAATTAATAAGAGGAGTCTTATTATTATTATTACTATTATTATTATTTAATTCCTAAAAGGGTTTGAGAATTAATTAATAAAAGTACTCTCATAAATTCCTAATTGGATTAGGAGTTTAATTAATTAAAGGAGTTTAATTAAAATAAAAACCCTAATCCTAAATAGTTTAGGAGGGTTTCCTATATCTATAAATAAGAGGAGTCTTATTATGATTTAGGGTTAGACAGTTACACACTCTTCCATAAGAATTGGAGAGAGAGAGTACTTGAAATTTCTATAAAGATAGAAACTAGGATTTTGCCAACACCCATCTTCTTGAACAACTGGTTATTCCTTGGTGGATCATCTCTAGAGGCCAAACACTTGGGTGGCTAACGTTGATCAAAGGAAGGAATTTAATCGGTAAAATTCGAGAAGAACGCGAAGGATTTAGAGGTGAACTCGTACCTGTGGAAGCATGGTTCTACAAGGGTATGATTCTCATAATTTATCTCTGTTGTTTAATTGATAATTGAGCACATGGATGATCATGGTGATGGTTTATATGAAAAATTTTAAAATCCGTTTTATTGCGCTTTCGCACTATTTATGTAATTTGATTGTATGTTCGCGCTATTTACAAACCTAACATATTTGATGAAATACAAGTCTGAATCATTTGAAAGGTTCAAAGAATTTAGAAGTGAGACAAATGGCAAAGTATTAAGATTCTTTGATCAGATCGAAAAAAGAATACTTGTATAATGAGTTTCTAGATCATCTCAAAATGGTATTTTCTTATAATAGACAATGCTTCATGATACACAATAATTGATTAGTGTATCTAAAAGGAGAAATTGTACCTTGTTGGACATCGTGCGGTGCATAATGATTTTTTATCGATATTCCAGTATCCATCTGGGGTTATGCCCTATAAACGGCTGCATATCTACAAAATAAGGTAACCTCCAAATCCGCCCAAGACTCCATAAAAGTTATGGATAGGGAGGATTCCTAATCTTAAGTGTGTTAAGATAAGGGTTTGTCCAACTTATGTGAAAAGGTTTCAAAAGATAAGTTTGGGACAAAATCTGACAAGTGCAGATTTATGGGATATCCTAAAAATATTTTAGGATATTATTACTATAATCCTACATGCTGCCTTCTTGGATAAAGGTGTTTATCATTGAAGGAGCTAGTGGGAGGATAATAGATCTTAAAGGAGTTCAAGAACCACAAAGCATTTTAAGTAAATCGAGGAACTTGTAGATAGACCTATTGTACCACAACCGAATCGTAAATCTGGAAGAGTACCGAAGATACCTAGAAGGTATGGATTCATCATAGAGGATGATGATGAGGTACGCATCATAGATGATGATGATCTAGTTATATACGATGAGGCTATGAGTAGTAGACACTTAGAGAAATGGCAGATGGCCATGAAATCCAAAATAGACTCCATGTATGAGAACCAAGTATCGACTTTAGTTACTCCATCGAAAGGCATAGTGCCTGGAGGGTGTATATGGGTCTTTAAGAGAAAGACTGGGGCAAATGGCAAGTTGAAGACCTATAAGACCAGACCTGTTTAAAAGGTTTAAAATCAAGTCAAGGAGTTGACTGTGATAAAACCGTATTAACGGGTAATCCTCAAGTCCATTTGGATTTTACTTGCAATTGTAGCTTGTTATTACTAAATCTGGCAAATGGTCATGGAGACGCCCTTCCTCAATGAAAGCTTGAGGAGAATGTATGTATGATATAGCCAGAGAAATTTGTTTCAAAGATTAAAACAAATCGTGTTTTAAGCTACAATGATCCATTTATGGATTGAATTAAGCTTCTCAAAGATGGAACATTCGTTTTGATGAGACAATCAAAAGAGTTTGATTTTATCAAAAACGAGAATGAACCTAGTGTGTTCAAAAGGGTCAGTGGGAGCATTGTGACATTCCTAGTATTATATGTTCATATACTACTAATAAGGAATAACACACCAATGCTACAATTAGTAAAGATAAAATTGTCTAAACATTCCTCTATGAATAACTTGGGAGGATCATCCTATAAATTGGGGATATAAATCTATATAGATAGATTTAAAAACATGCTCGGCTTAACCCAAGGAATGTATATTCATTCGATGCTAAAGGCGTTCAGCATGGCAAACTCTAAGAGAGGTCTCATGATGATGAGCTATGGAGTGTATCTCTTTAAATTGTCCTCAATAAAGAAGAGATCGCATGAGTTACTATCATGTATGCAATGAATATACAAGGCCTGATATTGATCAGTCATATTATGGAGAAGATCACTGTAAGACAGTGATAAACATCTTTAAGTACTTAACCGGTACTGAAGATGCGATTATGATTCATGGTAGGTCTGAATTAAAACTAGAGGGTTAAACAGACTCAAGTTTTTCAGACTGACCAAGACAATAACAAATCCACTTTAGGGTAAATCGTTACCTTGAATGGTGGTGCAGTGAATTGGAAATGTTCCAAACAGCAAAGAGTTGCTGGTTTAGTGACAAAGACAAAGTATATAGTTGTAAATGAAGCTGCATGTTGATTGTTTGGATGAAAAGTTCATTACAGGACTAGGAATAGTTCCTAAGTCTCATCTTGGATTCAAACATGTGTTGCGGAACTTTCATTTGATTAGAGAAATCATTGAAAGAAGAAAATGTCACTATAGAGATAGTGGACTCTCAAGAATAACATTGCATATCCATTTACTGAAGCTTTATCCAACAGCAGGATAATCGTCACTTAGAGAAGAAGGGTATTAGATACCATGGCGATTGGCTTTGGTGCAAGTGGGATATTGAAAGTAGTATGCATACAAGCCAATCATATTTGATATGATGTAGCATATACTTTGTAATCTTATTCGTTTATTAAAGGCATTTTACTTTATATACATGGTGCTGTTATATTAAATGTGATAAACTCATAGTTTTGAGCAATGCTTTTAGAATCATGATGGTTGATGAGTGGGTTTTATACCTACGAATCAGGTCTTGTTAAACTTAATTATTGTGGTCTTTAAGTATTTTTAGTATTGTTTTATTCGTTTTTTGTGTTTGTTTATTATAGGATGGAGCTGGAGGGGCAAAAGAGTCAATTTGGAGCTTAAAGGATTAAAAATTGGATCGATGGCATTTTTGTAATTTCTGGGACATGACCTAGCGCCTAGAGCGCTAGGAATTGAACTAAGGTAGCGCCTGAGGCGCTAGTGCCCGACTTTGGTTGGTGATGTGCGGCTGGATGATAAAAAAAAAAGCCAATTTGGAAGAGGATTGAAGTTTTATCAATTAGATAGAGAGAAGGACATTCGAAGAGGGAATTATTAGATTTTCATTGATTATTCTTCTACTTTTTAGGGAGAGATTCTTCGATTTTACTGTGGATTACTATCGTTTGATTGCTGGATTTTAATGTGGGTTTGAGCTTTACTTTGGATTTTAATCAACAATTGGGTTTGATCGTTCTATTCCTTCTTTATTCAATTGTTTGTTTATTTTTCCATGTGTTGTTTGGATCCCATAATGGCTTTTGGTTCAGTCATGAACTAATTTCTATTATGGGATTCTAACAGATTTTAATATGTAGTTTAGTTATAAGCTTGATTGTTGGATTGTTTTACATATCATAAGAAATCTCTATCATGGTTGTTTTGCATGTACGAATGCTTGATCACCATTCGATTTCAGTACTTGTATGGAATTGAAAAATAACATATGAGTATGGATTGTAATCATGATAGCTTGCGTATATGATGCTAATTTGGATAGCTTAATATTTTGTGAATCAGGTAGAAATACACTGCTTCACCGTAAGAGTCAAAATAAGGGTTTGTGCTTTAAATCAATATAATTGCAATTTCACATAGAAATATAGTGATTTTGGTTATAGTGGTGATTACGTGGTGTCTATTGATTATGGATATTATGTAAGTAGGTCATAATACATTGACAAATGGTTATGTCTAAATTAGTGCCCTTGGCTATTTTTCTGTGATATGTGAACTCTCTAGCATGATAGTGGAACTAGATGAACTATTAAATGAAGTTAGGATCCCATTAATTCCAAATTTTGATATATTACATTATTATTTGCGTCTTTAGTTGTTAATTGACTTTATCATAATTTTTGTTACCATAATCAAGTCTTTTAGTTTAGGCAAATAAATATAGTGATAGAACTGATGCATTGTAATTAGATTTAGCACTTTCTCTGTGGGACGATACTTTACTTCCTCTATATTACTTGTTGACGCATGTATGCTTGCATGAGTTAGAGCTCTTTTGTTAAAGTTTAAAAAAAAGGCAACAAGTTTTTGGCGCCGTTGCCGGGGAAAGGCGTTTAGATTTTTATTATTATCATCAGTTTTAAGCTATATTGTTTGACTTAGACAAATCTAATCTTTTCTCATTTCTATTTTTGTTTTTGTTTTGGTTTCAGGTACTTGTAGAATTTTTATGCACACACGATCATCTAACTCAGAATTGACACCAGCACATGATAATGTTAACGGCAGAGGTTGGAAAGCAAGAGTGCGTAGAAATTTACAAGCACAGTTGGAAGGAACTATACCGAGTATGGCAGAAGAACAAAGAATAGAGCAAAGAGAGGAGCATAAAGCTTTGAGGGACTATTCGATGCCAAACATCAATGGATTGCAGTCTAGCATAGTCAGACCAACAATAGCAGCAAATACCTTTGAGATAAAACCGGGAACCATTCAAATGGTGCAGAATTCGGTTCAGTTTGGAGGTGCTGCTACAGACGATCCTAATGAGCATCTCTTAAGTTTCATTGAAATATGCGATACATTCAGGTACAACGGTGTGATGGAGGATGCCATCCGACTAAGATTGTTTCCATTCTCATTGAGGGATAGAGCGAGAAGTTGGCTTCAGTCTTTGCCTTCAGGATCAATTACTACATGGGAAGACCTAGCACAGAAGTTCTTAGCTAAGTTTTTCCCAATGGCTAAAACTGCAAAAATGAGGACATCAATCTCTCAATTTGAGCAACAACAGGGTGAGTCCTTATACGAGGCCTGAGATAGGTACAAGGAGATGCTAAGGAAGTGTCCGCACCATGGGATGCTAGATTGGATGGTGATCAACACATTTTATAATGGATTGGGATGGCAGTCGAGGCAAATGGTAGATGCAGCTGCAGGTGGAGCTTTAGGGGCAAAGAGCTATGACGAAGCTTATAACCTTATCGAGACTATGGCAGCAAATGATTTTCAAAATCCTACAGCCAGAATGCCACAGCCCAGAGTTGCAGGTTTGTTGGAAGTGGATGCTATTACCTAGTTGTCAGCACAGATGGCAGCCATGGCGAAGAAAATAGATTCATTGTCAGAAAGCAAAGCCAAGTCAATTGCCTTCATATGTGAGATTTGTGCGGGGTCACACTCGACAGATCAATGTGCTATCAGCTCGGAGTCGGTATAGTATGTGAACAGTTTCAGGAAAGACCAAGGACAGTTTCAGAACACATACAACCCCAACAACCGTAATCATCCAAACTTTAGTTGGTCAAATAATCAAGGAAATCAGCAGCAACAATTTCAGCAGAATAATCAGTTTCATTCTCAGCCAGCGCAACAACAGTTTTCTCTAAGACCACCTTTTCCACCGGGATTTTCTCAACAACAACATCATACTCCATATGCACCTCATCAAGAAAAGAAATCAGAAATGGAGGAGATGTGATGAAGTACATGGCAAATACAGAGATTATGATCAAAAGCCAGGCAGTGGCTATTAAAAATTTGGAAACTCAAATGGGGCAAATGGCGACTATGCTTAATAACAGGCCTCAGGGTTCATTGCCAAGTAATACAGAGGCAAATCCACAAAGAGAAGGTAAAGAACATTGTCAGGCTATAACACTCAGATCTGGAAAGCAATATGCAGGAAATGTACCAGGCACAGCAGTACCTAGTGTACAAGGGGATGACACGCAGCCGGAAACTGGGGCAGAAACTGGGGCTGAACAGAAAGAAAAGAATGATGAGTCCGAGTCGCAGTAAGAAGAGGCGGATAAAGCAGGTTCAGACAAGAAGCACATGAGTACAGTACCACTAGTTCACCCTCAGGTTCCGTATCCCCAGAGGTTAAATAAGCAGAGGGAAGATAAATAATTCAGCAAGTTTTTGGAGGTTTTTAAAAAACTGCAGATCAACATACCTTTCGCTGAGGCATTGGAACAGATGCCCAGTTATGCAAAGTTTATGAAGGGTATATTGTCAAGGAAGAGAAGATTAGATGAGTTTGAGACAGTGGCCTTGACGGAGGAATGCAGTGCAGTGCTTCAGCGTAAACTACCTCCAAAGCTGAAAGATTCGGGCAGTTTCACAATTCCATGTGCGATCGTAAAAATGAATTTCGATAAATGTTTGTGTGATCTTGGGGCAAGTATCAATCTGATGCCTTTGTCTGTATTCAGTCAGTTGGGATTGCCGGACCCAAGGCCAACAAATATTTCCTTGCAGCTAGCTGACAGATCCATCACGTATCCACAGGGGATAGTAAAGGACGTACTTCTCTGTATTTGGTGATTCTTTCGAAAAGATGTGTTGAAACGAATCTAGTACTGAATTGGGAGAAGTGCCATTTTATGGTACAAGAAGGCATTATACTAGGACACAAAGTTTCGAAGAAAGGAATTGAGGTGGATAGGGCTAAGCTGGAAACTATTGAGAACTTACCTCCACCTACTTTAGTAAAAGGTGTCCGCAGTTTTCTTGGACATGCAGGCTTCTACCGCAGATTCATCAAGGACTTCTCCAAGATAACTAAACCACTGTGCAGTTTATTGGAACAGGATGCAAAGTTTAATTTCGATGAGGCTTGCATGCAGGCATTTGAGACTTAAAGGGAAAACTAACTTCAGCACCAGTTATCACTGCACCCGATTGGGGTTTGCCGTTTGAGCTAATGTGTGATGCCAGTGATTACGCCGTAGGGGCTTTTTTGGGGCAAAGTAAGGAGAAGATGTTTCATGTGATATACTATGCCAGCAAGACCCTTACAGATGCACAGTTAAACTACACCACCATAGAAAAAGAGTTATTGGCAATGGTGTATGCCTTTGATAAATTTGGATCATATCTGATTGGCACAAAGGTGATAGTGTACACGGATCACTCGGCAATTCGACATTTAGTGGCAAAAAAGGATGCAAAGCCCAGGTTGATTAGGTGGATATTATTATTGTAGGAGTTTGATTTGGAGATCAAGGACAGGAAGGGGACCGAAAACCAAGTGGCAGACCACTTATCTCGCTTAGAGAATTCGAAAAGGGAGATAGACGGCAAAGTTATAATTAATGAATCCTTTCCGGATGAGCAGTTGTTTGTGGTGCAAAGGGAAGTGCCATGGTTTGCAGACTTCGCGAACTATTTGGTGAGTAAGATAATACCTTCTGACTTGGTGGGGTATCAAAAGAAAAAGTTTCTGCATGATGTCAAATGGTATATTTGGGATGAGCCGTATTTGTTTAAACAGTGTGCGGATCAAATGATAAGAAGGTGTATCCCGTATAGCGAGACCGAGGGGATTCTTCATGATTGTCATTCTTCTGTATATAGAGGTCACTATGGAGGAGAGCGAACAGCAGCTAGAGTACTCTAAGCGGGATTTTACTGGCCGACAATTTTTAAGGATGCATATAGTTTCGTCCAGAGGTGTGACAGATGTCAGAGAGTGGGAAACATTTCGAAGCGGAATGAAATGCCTTTGAATACAATCCTCGAAGTAGAAATTTTCGACGTATGGGGGATTGATTTCATGGGCCCTTTTGTGTCTTCGTGCGGTAATCTCTACATCTTGCTAGCAGTAAACTATGTGCCGAAATGGGTAGAAGTGGCAGCGCTCCCGACAAATGATGCCAAGGTAGTCCTCAAGTTTTTACACAGTAGTATTTTCACCAGATTTGGGACTCCGAGGGCCATTATTAGTGATGAAGGTAGTCATTTCTGCAACAGACAGTTTACAGCTTTGTTGGCTAAGTATGGGGTGAATCATCGTATTGCTACAGCCTATCACCCACAAACGAACGGCCAAGCTAAAGTATCCAATCGCGAAGTCAAAAGAATCCTCGAAAAAATTGTGAATCCGACGAGGAAGGATTGGTCTTTAAAGCTGGATGATGCTATGTGGGCATATAGAACTGCTTACAAAACTCCGTTGGGCATGTCGCCATTTCAGCTGGTTTATGGAAAAGGTTGTCATCTTCCTATGGAGCTAGAGCATAAGGCATATTGGGCAATTCGGAAGTTGAACTTTGATTCGACAGCTGTAGGGGAGAAACGACTACTTCAAATCAATGAGTTGGACGAATTTCGATTACGGGCTTATGAAAACTCAAAGCTGTACAAGGAGAAGGTGAAGAAATGGCATGATCGTAAGATCATAGAAAGAACATTTGAACCGGGACAAAGGGTTTTACTTTTCAACTCCAGACTTAAACTTTTTCCCGGGAAGCTGAAATCAAGATGGTCAGGGCCATTCACAGTGAAGACGGTCTTTCCGCATGGTGCAATTGAAGTGTATGATAAAATCCCGGACTAGTCGTTCAAGGTGAATGGACAGCATTTGAAGCATTACTTTGGGGATGAGGTGGACAGACAGAAAGTCACCTTAATCCTTCCCGCGACATGAGATTCAGAGACAGTCAAGCTAATTGACTATAACTTAGCGCTATCTGGGAGGCAACCCAGCGTTTTAATTTTCTGTTTTTCTTTTATTTATTCAATTATTTTATTCAAAAAAAAAATAGAGATTTCTGCAACTAATTATGGACTGTGGGTTGATTTGTTTGCAGGTAGAAGCATGAAAGGACTAAAAAAATTGGCTAAGTATGGGTTTGGGCGCCTATAGCGCTCAACAATAAGCAAACACAGTGCCTGAGGCGCTAGCCAATCGCCAAGTTTCTGCATCAAAGCGCCGCCAGCGCTCGACCAAGCACATACCCAGCGCTAGAGGCGCCCAAGCCGGTATAAGTTTCTGTAACTCAGCGCCTTAGGCGCCCGTTTCCTTGCAAATCAAGCGCACTAGTCGCTAGGCCAGGCCACAACTACTGCAAGCAAGCGCTGTCGGCGCTCGGTCCCTTGTTAAACCCAGCGCTCGAGGCACTATACCAACACACGGCTACTGGACATCAGCGCTTAAAGCACCCAACCCTTCACAAACACAGCGCCTAAAGCGCTAGGCAGGCGAATTTAAAAATAAAAAAGGGTTAAAACCCTAGATTGGGCTAAAGGAGGGTTTCAACACACAACTCGAGCCTCTTTTCTTCTTCTAGCCAACTGCAAGTTGTCGCCATCTTCCATTGTTACCGAATTGAAGCTTCCCAACACCAATTTGCAAACAATCTTCATACATTCTTCAATCATGTGCCGGCAAAAACACAGTACAAAGTTTGCTTTCTCCTGAACCAAGCCAAATCCCAATTCTACTAATTGGGAGTAAGGATTCGTGATGCCAATGAACGATACCGGTAAGTACTAACTTATGGGTTATTCAATAATTGTAGATTGTTTGGCTTTGTTATGAATTGATAAGTCTTGGTTTAACCTATTTGATTGTGGACCCAATTGAGTTTGTGATGGCTCAATTGGGATTGGGGTTAAAGCTTAAATTTTCTATCTATATGTTTGCGAATTATGGGAGATTTCATTGTTGTATGATTTGGTTGTTCTAAGTTTGGGGGAAATATTGTACAAGGGTTTTTCAAGTGTTGCCTACCAAGTGTTTGACAAATTGTCCCAACGAAGTTTTGAGTTGTTTTGGGTCTTGATTTTTCTTAAGTGGTTATTCATGGCTCCTAAAAGACATAGAGGAGAAAGCTCAGGCTCCTCTGCTGTTAAGTATGATAAAAAGAAGTTTGTTAGCCCTCATGCGTACTATAGGTATAAAAATTGGTCGTCAGGAAAGTCTCTAATTCCTGAGCGCGGGTTATTACCGATTGAGCAGGTAGATGGGGAATTAGCTCACGCGATACGTAGCTGTAATTGGATGGCATTTACAGCACAACCTGAGCCAGTCGCAGTTAATATTGTAAAGGAATTCTATGCCAATGCTAAAGAAGCTAGTGGGAATTTGGTGATGGTACAGGGTAAGGAAGTAAATGTGGGACGGAAAGCAATCAACGCGTATTATGGGTTGCAAAAGATCCATAGTGATGGCTATACGAAATATATGTAGCAGGATTTGGATTACACTGAGATCATTGCAGCCCTTTGTGAGACAGGAATGGAATGGAAATTGACTGACCAGCAGGAAGCCGTGCACTTCCCTTCATCTAAGCTGAGCCGATATGGAAAAGCTTGGCATGCATTTATTTGTGCTAAGTTAATGCCGTGCCGCCATATGAGTGACGTGATTAATCAGCGGGCGGCTCTATTATTTTGCATAGCCACAGGAAAGATAGTGGATGTTGGGGAGGTAATTCATAAGTCTATCGTGCACGGGCTTGAGGGTAGTACTACAGGTGGGTTGCCTCATCCCTCATTGATTACTAAGTTATGCCACCACGCGGGGGTACAGTGGGGACAAAATGAGCCAATGCAGGCCCCATTATCTCCAATTGATCATGCTGTGATGTTGCGGTACAAAGTATGGGAAGGGGGCATATCACACCCGAGGGGCTTAGGTTTTATTGTACCACAGCAGTAGCCGCAGGATCAGCCACCTGCTGAGGATCCAGTTCAGGCCCCCAATTTAGTTGAGACTGTCCGTCAAGATCTCAACACCACACTAGACGGATAGACTTAGTGGCAGCACAGATTCAGAGGGGATTTGATTGCATGACTCATCAGCAGAGTCGTCTTGCTTAACGCCAAGCAGAGATTTATGCTTACAACGTCGACTGTTCTACAACTTTGGCAGCTATGTTTGGCAGGATGAATCCCTCAACAGGGCCATTTCAGTTTCCACCAGCTCCTCCTCTCTCTATTTACCCACCTCCTGATTCGCCTCCTGATGCCGATGATAATGATGATGCTACCGATGGCAGTGATGACGAGTAGCGTTTTCATCAGGGGAGTCCTCTGTTCTTAATTTCTTATTATTTCTCAATGAGGACATTGTGCAGTTCAGTTTGGGGGGTAGTTTTATGTTTTCATGCATATAGATTATTTTGTTTCATTGTGTTTATACTTGTTGCATGGTAGTTGCATTTTAGGGTTTGTCAAGCATTTAAGTTGCATGAATCAGATAACAAATGACGTAGTTGAACCATTGTGGCCAATGATGAGATTCTAGTGTTAAGTAAAAGTGTGTTAATGATTGAAATCTAGTGTAAAACAATAACTTGAGCGGGGAAGTCGAACATCAGTCCACACCTTGCTCGCCTGTCGAACATCAGTCCACACCTCGACTAGGGCGACTCCTTACTCCTTGGTATATGGCATAAAGGTCGTATTGCCAGTTGAAATAGCATCCCTCAGAACACTGTTGGACGCCCAAATTGAGGAAAGTCAATGGATGTAAGATCGATACGAGTAGTTAGCCCTAATAGATGAGAAGAGAATAGCCGCCATCTTCTACGGGCGGTTGTACCAACAACACATTTTCAAATCATATAATAAAAAAGTACGATCCTGAGAGTTCGAAGAAAATGATTTGGTGTTGAAAAAGGTTATTACTTGCGAAGACGAAGCTAAAGGCAAATTTGCGCCAAATTAGGAAGAACCTTTTGTCGTTAAGATGGTTTTATCAAAAGGAGCCTTGATACTTCAAGAAATGGACAGGGAGGTGTTCCCTCAACCTTTTAATGCGGATTCCGTGAAACGATACTACCCATGAAAAACCAATTGCACTTTGTCAAAAAAACTAAAATAAATAAATAAATAAAATCAATCAATCAAATTAAAATCGGTTCATCCGGGGCTACACTTAGCCTGAACTACATGAGACCTGATCTCCTCATTACCATAGGAGTACGTAAGCGGCCGTTTCTCGGTGCGGTCTAATCCTTAGGAAAAAAATCTGTCAATCTCGATAACTCTACCAGTGGACCGTTTGATCCATCTACCGATCAACCAAATATTTATCCCAAATACAAACCCTTTGAGCTAAATTTGTCAAATAAAATCTAAACCCTTTAACCCAATCAACGACCTACTCTAATGAGATTGGAATGCATCTAGGCGTCTCCCAGCAAATCCGACGCGGGACCCTCGAATGGTAAATCGACAACATATTGGGGTTATAATCATCAGAAGAAGTGGCAAATCAGATAAGTGGGGGAAGATACACCAAAAAAGGGAAGTTGCCCAAAAAAAGTGAATTCTTTCCTTATATAATTAATTGTTTGATATACATTAGTTTTCTATGATGAACGACAAGATAACATAGTCTATGTAGAAAAATAAGATACGAGCTACATGTCCGAAGTTAAGGAGGCTAAAAGGAAAAGACACGTTGCAACCTCTGGAGTCTCAGGAGCAGAACGAAGCTCCTGCTCTAGTACCTCGACCCGCCTCAATAAATCCAGCACATTGCGGACGGTCTCATCCTGGTCATCCAAGACCCGACGAGCCTGGCCAATGACTTACTCCTCATAATCAAGATAAACATCCCTCTTAGAGGAGGCCGCATCTCTAGCAGCCAAAGCAGCATCTCTCTCGGCATAAGCAGCATCCCTACCAGCTAATGCAGTCATCATCACTACACGAACATGATCTCACTCAAATGTAAGGTCGCGAATGTGACTCTCCAAGGCTGCCTTAGGTGTATCCATAGACCTAGAGGAAAGGGGTGCGTCTCCAGCCAATGCCACCATCAAGTCAGCAAACAACTCATCCTTAGAAGGCTCTGCATGAACATCCTCCATAGGCTCCTCCCCAAATAAGCTATCATAAATACAAGCAACACCCCGTGATAAATCGGCCTCCAACCAGGCCAAATACTCAGATGACTGACCTGGATGACTGTCACAAAACTCTAACGTTATACGGTGAACCCAAAACCCATATACTCTGGCCAAATCTGTCTCGATGGATGACGAAATTGAAAACCGATACTCATCAGCGCCGTTAAAAGAACAAAGACCCTGCATCTGATCAAACAGACGCATCACAGCTAACGGATGATAAGTAGTAACACCCCTCAGTCCAGCTAGGGGATGAAGTCAAGGTCAGCCACATGAGTGATAACACTGAAAGGCGAGCAATATCCAGAGTACATCAATATCGAGAACGGCTCCTCAATAGTCTCAAGGAAAGTCATCCAAGATGTTGGATCCACGCATGAGGAGGGACAAAAGAAATAGCTCATAGCAATACAGTGACCAAAGCAAAAACCATGTCGGTGATAAATGCCAATCGGCCTCAGATGGGTCATAAACCAGACATACAATAGAACCGAACTGCCACGAAACTCCTTGTCTCCAAACATCCAGTAATAAGTAGCAGATATGAAGGTCTCAGCCAAAATCAATGGCAAAATAGTCTTATCCTCTCAAAGGGCCCTCACTACCATCACAACCCCGACATCCATATGATTTTCATAGATCGGCATATACAGAAACGAGACAATAAACATCATCAGAATGTCTGCTCGTACATACCTCCATCTCTCCTCGGATATAATAAAATCCTCCCTGTAGGCTGCAAAACCCTCAGAAGAACCAAATCTATCAATTAGAAAGTCCAACGATACAACATGACTGGCAGTGATCTCAGATAACACCACTGCTCGCCTCAAGCCAGTAGCAGTCATAAACTGACGTCGCATGTGACCTACCTGATCCCGTGCACAAGGACCCACCAGGGGTAAATTAGTAAAATGGGTATACTCCTCAAGAGTCGGTGTAAGTTCCAAGGATCCAAACCAAAATACATGGCGATCTAGGATTCAATGGGATATCATAACCTCAACGAACCCCTCCGGCACCTGTAATGACAAAAATGACATAGAATGCCTCAAAATTCCACCAACTGTCGACCGATCCTCAACAGGCAAATCGTCAAACCAGTGCCTCAACCTGGAGGCTGTATTACCAGTAGAGAAATGATCCAAACAAGTAACCAAAGATGAAGCCATCCATAAAATCAGTATCAAAAGACTACACAGGGGTCAATCTTATGCCTTTCATATAATAAGCATACATCAAGATAAAGGAAAAGAATGATCATGCACAATAACATCCGTAATCCATACATGTAAAATTGCGAGTTGTACATAAAATCTTACATCATGTTTTTTCATGTATAATACATGAAAACAAGTAAATAAAATGTACAGGGAAAAGGGGCACAAGCGCCCAACAGCTAATATAAATTTGCTAAATGAAATCTACATCATCTATGAAAGCAGTTTCATCATCAAACCGACCAACTCGGGCTAAGTCATCCTGGCTCGGTGTATTTGGGTCAAAGTTCAAATTAAGGCAGTAAAATGACAAGACCCCTCCCTCTGAAATATCAATAGCGCCTGGATTAGACAATGAACCGCTGCCTAAGCCAGCAGGATCACATGTATAAGCCTCCACTAGGTCCCTACCCAGCTGACGGATGAAAAAACATAACTGATCCACCTGGTGAGTCAAGGTAGCAATCTAGGACTGATGTGTAGGCTCGCGAATATAGGCCATCCAGTCAAACATCACCACTAATCCAGGCACAAGATCCCCTAGGAAATGTGTAGCTTGGGTCTGGGCACCAATGGTCTGAGGCCTCCACCAGATAGCGAAATCTTCCGAACCGCTAGGACCATCCGATAGTAGAAATCCATCCGTGCCATCAAGGGGAATCTCCGCAATCTAGGCATCAATAGGCCATGATCTCCGAGGAGGAGCATGGAAGGGGATGCATATCTCCCCCGAAACACATCGAAACGCTCGCTCCCCGAGGTAAAGCTCCCAACCTCCAAGTGCCAATAGGGAAACGCAACGAGTGGATAATGCAAACTCTGGTCCGGTCGGGAAATAACCCTCAAAACCTACGGCCAGATGCTCAGCGGTATACGGGACCCAAAACACGTCAGTGACAGTAAGAAGCTCAAGGTGAAGTCGACAGTGGGTAAAACTATCAGAAACAGGGGCCTCTTCCATGGTGGTGTGGTGCCAACGACGACCCCGGGGATATATATCCAAACCAAAGGTAGTAACTGGGCGAAGGCACAGAAATCTTTCATAAGCCCAAAACTGAATTGGAACGACAACAACTACGTCAATCAAAATGATAAAAGCAGAATGAATTATGAAAAGTAAAGAAAGAAGGAAGGCTTACCAAGAGAAAAGGGAAAAAGCCAAGCCAAGCATCAGTCTGTCCTTCCGAACAAAGGTGCATACCCTGGAAGAAGTAGGCAAATGTAACGATCGGGAATTTTTCATTTCCTTGTAACTCGAGTTTATGTGAATAAAATAAATTTTATTTTATTTATATTATTGTGTGATATGTGCTTAAAGGTTGTGTTATAACCTAGAATATGTGTATGTATTGTTGTGTCATTAGGGTGAATATATTGACTTCGCGAAAAATCGTAGAATCACTATTCACGGGGCATGTTTCCTGAGGCACTATTCACGCCATAATATTTTTGTGTCTTTTTCGATTTTAATAAATTTCATAAATACGTATATGCGCACGAATAATTTTTCCAAGCGTCGAAAATTTTATTTGAGTTGATACGTGATTTTATCCGTATCCGAAATGTATAATATAGGTGTTCCGAATACTTGGACAAATTTCATAATAATTATTTTTACCCATCCCAATATTTATTGTAATACCCATTTTAATTTTGGGTAGAGTTATTTACCAGTTTTGGTACAAAAGTCGGAGTTTTCGGATATATTTTTGTGTATTTGGGTATTTATTTTGGCTTGTTACTCCAAGAGGGAACCAACCCCCAATTTTAGACCAATCAAATGCAAGGAGGAAGAGGTTAGCCGACAAGCTTCATGGAGCACCCAACCCACTCCCTTCATTCTCCCAAAATTACTCATCCACTCTCCCATTCCATTCAAACCATTCCCTTTCTCTCTTGCATTCCATCAAACCATCCCATCAGCAAATAGAAAGAGAGAGATAGGGAAAATCTGCAGCAAAGAAGAAGAAGAAAGAAAGAGAAGGTCACCGAAAAAGTCGTCGAAAAAGAAGAAGAGTCGCCGGAAAAAGAAAGGGGGAAGAAGAAGAAGACACGGGTGGAAGAAGAAGAGAATCCAAGTAAGAAGAACTCAAGCCAAGCCCTAGTAAAGCTTCATAACACCTAGGAAGGATTTATAGAGGTAAAACACCAACCAAAATCCATTCCATTCGATTTCTTGTGAAGTTTTTCAAGTTTTCTTAGTTTTGAGCTCCTAAGCTTGTGGGTTTGATTTGTGTCGATTCTTGTTACTTTTGTTTGTGTTGGATGTTTGTAAATGTTGTTAAGAGGTTATATAAGACATTAATAACATCAAAGTGGAAAAAAATGCAATAAATCTGTACCTATGCTTAAGGAGGATGAAGAACATGAAGAACAATGAACTTTTGACAAGAACTTGGACATTTGGACGATTTAGAGGACCTTGTAGCTATGATTTTGTGTTTGTTTAATTCGTTTGTTGTTATGATATTGTACTTCCATGGGTTATGAGTTTAACCCAGTTGGAATGGAGTCAAAAGGGATTAAAACAAAGTTTTGGTGATGATTTTTGTGAAGAACACCAAGAACACCAAGAACACGAAAATATAGCATGAGTTAATACTTTGGCCTAATATTTGGCCATGTTAATGTTAATGGATAACTCTGAATTTTTTATATGTTGTAGACCTATGTCTTAGGAGTCCATAGAGTCTAGAACGGACCAATTTGAGCGTGTATTGATGGAGTTATGGTGGTTGGAAGCAAGATAGGTCTAGAACACCAAAAACAGAGCATTCCGGGAAGCAAAACGGGCTGGGAAACTCAGGCCGAGCGCCTAGGCGCTTGGCTAGGCGCTGGCCATGAGCCCAGCTACTGTGAGAGAGCGCCTAGGGCGCTGCTCAAAGGCCATTTTCAGCGCCTAAGGCGCTGGGGAAGAGACTGTGCAAACAACTTCGACGTCCTTTAGTAAAATAGGCATAACTTTCTCATACGAACTCGAATTGAGGTAATTCAAGATGATTCGGAAAGCCAACGAGTATACCTACAACTTTCTTTCTTTAAGTTTTTCAATTTGAGGTTTTTAGCATGGCCTAAATTGGCCATTTATAGGACTGATGTGTAATTGGAGGCAATCGGAGAGTGTCGGGCATGAGCGTAAGCACGCGTAATGCTCCCGATAATGTGAAATGATGTTCTAAGTTATAAAACATGAACGTTATGAATTATAATGATACTTAGGATTAGCCACTGAGTATTAGATAAATCGTAAGGGGTGTGCTAGGCGTACACAATTGCGTGTCGCTTAGGCGTTCGAATAGACAAGTTTGGCGCACAGACGTATAAGTGTCGTAACGCCGTAACTAGTGGGCATGACCTTGTTTAATATTTTGTTTCTTATATGAATGAGACATTATAGAGTTTTATAAACAAATATTTTGTATCCAGTATGTGACTAATTGTTATGTGAATATGTACCTAATTGTGTAAGATATTAAGGAGCGTGTGTTGTAATATTATAGCAGCGCTTTAGGCAAGTTTCTTAACTCAATTCAATTTATATTTGAGCAAGATTCAAACCTTATGCACTATTTTTATGTCGTGCAAACAGGTATATATTGTTGCAAGCTTCCTTACCTTAACTCAATTTATTTATTGAGCCAGTTTCCTCAATCGCACGACTTTTATTTATTGTGCGAGTTATTTATTGATTGATCAATCATTCTATATTATTGCAAGTTCCTTACTCAACTATTTTATTTGAGCAAGTTTCCTATCTTATACAAATGTTGTATATTGTTGCAAGTATTAATTCATTAAGCGAGTCTCTTATCTTATTCAAGATATTCTGGGCAGGTTCTTTTACTTCAATAACTGTCGAATTGCAAGTACTCTTAGAATGAACTGATATTCGTTCATGTTATTTAACTATGCTTCGATGCATGTTATTAAAGCTTTCAAGTTCTATATTCCATGAACTGCATAAGATAGATGTCAAAGCCAATTGTTTCGGCTAGACGTATATTTAATCATCATTGTTGTTAAGTAAAGCTATCCGACAAAATTGTTGGGTTTGGATTCATATGTAAAGCTGAGATGAACAACCCTCATAGCAGGGGAAACAGTATGTATGTCGGGGAACCGACACGCGTGCGAACAGTATGTAAAAGGGGTTATGCATAACACCGGGTACATTAGGCTGATCACCTATTGTATTAGTATGTTGGGTTATCAGATGAATTTCTGGTGATTCTAGTAAAAGTTTAGTGTCATGATGACCACTCAGTATAGAATAATTCCTCCATTTGGGAGCATTGAAATCATTCGGTCCATAGAGGCCCTACAATTGTGTTAAAGAGATCATTCGTAGAAATTGTTCAAGTTCTTGAGCTATCTTTTATTCTCTTGATTCTTGTAAGCTATGAAGTGTTCATTTGATGATTCACAATTATTGTTATTATACTTGCTGAGCAAATTTGTTGCTCACCCTTGTTTTCCTTAAAATATTTCAGTTAGTGGAGCTCGTGGTGAAAGCTCAGGGAAGGATAAAGGCAAAGGCATAGCCACGGATTAGCTTTGTACCATTAAGATTATCATTTTGATTATGTATTAAGACTCGTTGACGCTTGTGATGTATTAAGACTTAATTACTCATATGTATTAAGTTATGTTTTGTAGTAGTCTTGGTTTCGTGACTTGGGACATGATTATTTATGTTATATCAATATAAATATTCCTCTATTTTCGCTGTAAAATATCGATAGTATGATGCATGTATTGTATAGTGACGAACCAAGTCTGCGGTTCAGGTGACCCGGATTTGGGGGCGTCACTGTGAACGACCCCCAATCATACTCCCTGATACGGTCTACGTCTCAGATGGCGCCCACTATGCTGAAATGAATGGTGGAGGAGTTATTCGCCAGGAAACAACCCCTCATAATGATCAAGAAGAGGCGACGAAGAAGCCGATCACGCTAGATGGGATCTGCAGGGAACAGCTCAGATAAGGCTCCTCTAATAGCATCAATCGTCATAGCTCTAGAACGAATGCTACATGCCTTAAAGACCCTGTCATAAGGAGAGAATCCTAGTAATGTACGAACAGCGGTAGGAGAAATAGTGGGCTCCAGGGCAACCCGACGGCCAGGAAACCCTTTGTCAGTAATGTATCACCAGTCCCAAAGTGTCATCATCACCTCACAATCCAATAGATGAAGAGACTCGGTATGATGGAACCATCTCTTCGATAAAGCGCGAAGGTAACCCCAGGGGCAACGTCGGGGTGCTATGGTAAAGAAATGCTCGAAACTCCAGGAATGCACTCGAGCCCTTTAATGATCATGGAGGGTCTCATAGAGGGATTAAACGCTAAAGTAGTTACCCCGAGGTTGTGTATCCTCCAGGACCTGTAATACTAGAATTTCAAAATAACTACGATAAGAAACTGAAAAGACTCAAGGGCTTCGTAAATATACCTCATTAGCGCACAGTTACGCTAACGGGTGACGACTCAGATCAAGTCCCAAGAGATCTGGAATGGTCACGCGGGCGCCAGGAAGTGAGTCACGCACAGGCGGGACATCCTCTTCCATAGCAGCAGCGTCAGCTCGATCTACAGCGATCGGGCGAATACAGTGCTCCACCAGGCATCGAGGTTGTCTTGTATCACGAGGAGATGGAGTGGTAAATGCCTTATGACGACGAACTCCTGAGGATGCCTGGTGGGACGAAGAACTACCCGGATCCATAACTTAACAAAGATCAACCATCTCAATATAAGGTACACCCTGCCTAATTTTATATTAAATGACAAATACATTTGAATATAGTATCATGCATGTCATGCGCGAGCATTGGGGGGAATCCTATGTTTCAATTTCTAGCTGCCTAGCTCAATCATCTAGCTCCCAAAACATTTCGGCAGAATCTCCCCTAAAATATAGACTAACCGCAAGCACGGGCACGCATGCATGACCATCTTATAGGTCCCCAAAGCACAACACAAGGGATAGGTATAACATATGATTCTCACAGTTAAAAGTTTCAATTTTAATCAAACAAAGGCGAATAATAGCGATAAAAATAGGAAACATCCATAAGAAGTCGATTCCCACATTGAGGCAGGTAATTTCTATCAAAAAATATACGCCTAAAAATGCCCTCAGATCATAAAAATCTTTGCATCTATGTGTCTAGCATATTAAAATACATGCACGCATCAAATCAGAATATTTTTATCAAGTTATTAAAGCATACATTTATGATACATTGCATTTTAATCAACTAGCATCTGTAATATAGTAAAATGGAACCGAAAATGCATAAGAGTGATATGAATGCCTTACATGTGAGTAAAGAACGAACGTACGGAGTTAAAAATAACAGAATTAGATCCCACGGAGCAGAATGTGTAGAAATAAGCGTGAAAAAGCAAGAGAATATGAAAAGGAGGAATAAAAGAGCACAAAAAGAATGAAGGAAATTAGTCGCGCAATTGGGATATACTTGCTACAGTCAGCCACAGGTATACCTGCAGCCAGCCGTAGGTGCACCTGCGGCCAAGCCCAGTAGATCCCACCCCTCATATTTTGATGCCTATGAGGTCAAAACGCGTCCTTTTCAGTATAAGTATGTGTAGCCTCAGATAAAAATATCTTTTTAAAACCCAAAAAAAAGAAAAAAAATCATTTCGGGCAATAATGGTCGTGACAGTCTGAAATCTGATGTCAAAGGGTCTTAAGATACCCATTGATGAAAAACAACAAAAAAAGATCAAGGATAGGCCAACGCTGAAGAAAACACACCTTCTGTCAAAACCCGTTGGGGATGAGACTCAACAAAGGAATATCAGGGACGAGACATGGTGATTAAACCCGTTGGGGACGAGACTCAACAAAGAAATATCACGGAGGAGACCTGGTGATTAAACCCGTTAGGGACGAGACTCAACAAAGAAATATTAGGGACGAGACTCAACAAAGAAATATCAAGAACGAGACATGGTGATTAAACCCGTTTGGGACGAGACTCAACAAAGTAATATCAGGGACGAGACCTAGTGATTAAATTTGTTGGGGATGAGACTTAACAAAGCATATCGGGGATGAGACTTAGTGATTAAACTTGTTGGGGATGAGACTCGAAAAAAAAATATCAAGGACGAGACCTGGTGATTAAACCCGTTGGGGACAAGACTTAACAAATATCAGGGACGAGACCCGACGATGCAGTTAACTGGGGAATCATGGGTAAGACCCGGTAATATCAATTAATGACAATTCCCCCAGCAAAACCATTATAACATCAAAAGTTTAAAATGTTTTGCATCATCGCATTATTTAATAATTGATTCGCATCCTATTGTAGATTATTTTATTCTGTCATGCATTGGGTGTCTATGTCTTTGTCATTTTCATTTCATTACATTATATAAACATGACAAAGAGGGGCATCTGTAGACACCCGAAATTTTACATGTCTTCCAACCCTGGCATGAGGGCAAAAATGTCATTTCAACTGGAGGGCGGGGCACCCAAATAGAAGATTTCGGGATGCATAAAGCTATCGCAACGATCACTGAGTGACAAACTACGCTCAGCATGAAGGTTGGTCAATCGGCATCCTTGGGAAGATCTATTTCTGCTTACTGCTTTATCCTCCCAGATCCAGAATTGGCCAAACCTTATGTTATTGCATAGCTCTCGGAAGGAGTTTTCCAGAATGGTATAGCACGTCCCATAACCCTTCCTGGATTGAAAGTTACGGACATTTCAGCAAATAAGACGAAAAATCGACGGCATAGCACGAAGATCGAGGCGCGTGGGCCCTATTTGGGCCAGCCGAAGGTGTACATACGACTGCCCAGGGAAGCCTACAAATGTCAAATTTTAGCAAATTTTCAAAAAAAAAGGAATCTTAGAGAGAGAAAGTAAGATATCTTGGAGAGAGGAGCTCGAGATTTGGATTAAAATTGCTAGGTTTGCTCCAACTTTGTATTAGATTAGCTAGATCTATATACATTTGAGATCAAAAAAGAGTCAAATCTCGTTTCTTAAGGTGAAAGATTCAATCTTTCTTATAAATTCAATGTAGACCTATTAGATCTCTCGTGTTTTGTCCATTGTTGTGCTTAAAGTTTGTTTATCTCTCGATTGTTGCATCTTTTATCGAGTCTCCTTTAGATTTAGATCATTATTATTGGAAATTTTATCTTATCATTGTCAAAGTTTGAATCTTTTCATTAGATCCACCATAGATCTAGCCTGAATCTAGCTTATCAATGGTTTCAAAGTTTAAAACTTTAACCTTTTTGCTAGATCTTACTTAGATCTATTGTGGATCTAGTCATTTATAATGTTTTAAGTTGATTTTGTGAACACTCTGCAAAACCCTAGATCTGTATCTAGTGGGGAGGAGGTCCTAACTAATCGCGCTAGGGATTTTAACAATTGAATTACTTGATAGTGGTTTTAGGATACATTTTTTATATACGCTTTCATTTTAATCCCGATTGTGGCATTGTACGGATCCGAGACATCTTAGATCTAGGGATTTACACCTTAGATCTTAAGTCCTTTTCCATGGATTTTGTCAATATGCATAGTCCCTTGAAATGTTGGTTGTGATATTGCAATCTAAAAGATAGGGTTACGGGAACCCGCTTTTAGATCCATTTTGCTTATGTTTCAATATATTATGATGTGAGCCTAGGAATATTGAAGTTGGGATCCTTGAATCGGATCTTGACCTAATTCCCACGATGGACATTAGTTCTATTGTAAAGTTATTATCCAAATCATTGTAAATATAAATTTGGACCTTAAAAAGGTATCGAGGGTTTCATCCCATGACAATTGGATTTAAGGCCTCATGGTAGTGAAAATTGTGATTGCAGATGTTCGAGACTATTGAGATGGCTTTCATGCCCACGGATCGCCCTAACCCTATTTTGATGCTTAATTTCGCATTTATCACCAAAAAAATGATTTTTAAACAAAACGACAAAGATCTTTTAAAATCAAATCGCGTTGGGTTAGTAAGAAGACCGTAATTAAAATTGAACATAACAAAGAATCTCGATTCCTATCTGGCGGAGGGTTTGAAAAATTATATTTTCTGAAACGTCATCCCAAAATGTTTTATCAACTAAAAGTTAAAATGAACCCTTTTCTCGAATCAAATCCCTCACGCATAGGTCCAAAGAGGTTTAAAGTTGCTTTTAAAAATAACGCATTTCTCACGATTTCGATCTAAAGCTAGATAGCAATTTCTTTCAAAAACCCCCCACACATACTTCACACTTAAGAAAATAATAAGATGTGGTAACCGTATTTTTACGAAAGTCGGGGGGTGCCTAATACCTTCCCCTCGCTTAAGCAAGTCCCCGAACTCTATGAATCTCGATTTCGAGACCAATTTTATGGAGTCATATATTGGGTCTTATTGTGAAAATCTAAAAATCTAGATGAGTTGGTACATCTATTTAAATCTCTACCAACTGGTGACTCTGTCTAAATTAGCCCATCATTAAAATCAACCTTTCAAAAATCTCGTCGGTATTTATGTCAGTTTTTTCCTAAAAATCACCCTTTAAGCGAAATGAATATATCGAAATCTTGAAAAAAGGGTAGAAACAAAACAAAATTAGGAAAAACTTTCCCCAGCGTCGACAGTTAGCATAAAATTCTTTAATTATTGGGATCATCGCGGGGTCCGGTTGTTCAGTTAAAGTGAACCAATCCCTCTCGACAATCATCACAGCGACTTCACCGTCCTGTGTTTCATCGGGTCAGAGTCCTCGCTATGGAATGATCGTCTTGTTGGTTAATGAGGTATAGCGGTCAAAAGCTTCTGCACTAGTAAACTTTTTTTATCATATTGCTTTGACATGTTGAAAGATGACCCCTCACCTTGTTTACGCTTTGCCGACATCCTTGCAACCTAGAAATAATATAGAGTAGAAACTTGCCCATCTTGTTCAAATTAAACTCACAATATGCTTCACAATTTAAGGAACATTGAGCAAACACAACTTTACAAAAACACCACGCATAACTCGCCAAAACTTGATGTTCACCCCGTTTACTATGTTAATCATACCATATTAGGACCATATATATTGCTTAAGTTCATGTCTATAGTGTTTCAAGGAAAGATTAGTCTTAAATTGAATGAATTTATCATTGTTTCTTCTCACAGGCATTTTATCAAACACATTGTGGGCAATAGTTAAAAAAATTATGATATGCCTATGTTTCTAGTAATCTAACCCTAATAGATATCAAAACACATCCCAATCAGTTTAAAGATGGCAACACGAGCATAATACATCAATAATTTAGTCCAAGATACCTTGTATGAAGAAACCAAATTAAATTGCGTTGTGTGGAGAGAAAAATCAACTTGAAAGAGAGAGAGTTGCCTTGTTCAATCCTTACATTTAGATTATGCTTAAGATTTATTTTGTGATGAAGTGGATGATTAATAGAGGGTGGTTAGGGTTTGGATATATGAAGAAAGGAATAGAGGAAGAGAGAGAGAGTTTGAATTAGAGAATGAGTGGGAGAGTTGGAAGGTTTCACTTGGCACGGTCCTTTTTTAAAAACGAAGTCTAATACTAAGCGTCGGGGTGCTCAGTTTGCCTATAGCTTGGATGCCGAGTGTGACACCCACAAATCTGGGTACTTCATTCCCACAGGATTTGGTGTTCACTATCCAATTAAATCACATCACATCTAACTACCCATAAAGATATAAATGAAAACTCTTAACTAAAATAGGAATCCTCCCATTAAAGGGTTACAACATCATAATAAAATCAATCCCAGATCATCTAACCTTAAATAAAACATCAATGCGGAAACATAACATAAATAACATAAGTCTTTTACATAAATATCTTTCAAATAATTTAAACAAGTCTTCATCACTTATTCGCCTTGCCTTTTTCCTTACTAGTGGAGGGCTCGTCAACTCTTTCGACCTTAGCTGTAATGTTATTATGCAAGAGTGAGCAAAAAATTGCCCACAAGTATAACAACAATAATAATAATAATAACATGCGAGAAATCAATGGATACTGAACAATAGAAGGCTCGGCTTTTGAGTCAAGATTAGAAAACAAGAATCAAAAGTATATCTGAGGGTCACAAGACCATGAACTATGTCCTAGGTTATCAAGTATTTCTACTTTACACCTTTAACAGTCGTAAGACTATATGGACCTTACTTCTCGTACTTAGGGGGATCAGCCCTTCGTACCATGTATGTGCACAACATCTTAACGCTAACGCGTAAATATAATCCCCTATAAAAGGGATGTTCATCTCAGTTCGACATCGTCCGCACCAAAGGAAGTTTGGTTTGGATTAACTTCAATAATAATTCTAGAATTTAGAATGCTCATCAACTATAGATTAGTCGAATCAATAAGGGTTCGCTAGTCAATCAAGGTTCAATAATGTAATGTAAATGATATTTAAAAATCAAAGACTAAATCTCAATGTATACAATTGAATAAACATTGTATAACTGAAGTATTACTCTAAAAGAGTTAGAATATCTCTTTTGGAATCATGAACTTGAATAAATGAGGGTAAGGAACTTGCTCAATATAAGAGTAGGATTTATAACTTCCGTAATTGAAATCAAGTTAGGGATACGATACTTGCCTCGTGCGTGGATTATACGTTTACTATTCACGTTCCTCAATTAATCCTACATACCATTTTAAGTCACGATACAAATTAATTATAGCATAACTAGCATCATGAGTATATTCTTTTTTATCTTAACTTAACTCTAAGTCTGATTATATTAATTACATTCACAACATTAACTCTTAAACACATTATTAGACTACACATAACGAGTTTGTACACACATTTGACTTATCAATTAATTACGTAAAATTGTCATTGACATGTTAATAATATGTTTTGACATCTCATTACATGATTATTACATTTTTATGTTCACTAGATTAGGTTACAATTACATTCTCTGGACTTGAACACTTAAATAAAATTTTCTGGGCGATTCTGCTAACCGGCGTTGCGGCGCCCAGTTTGAACTGCGAACCAACGCTGCGGCGCTGGCCTGACCCGGACCCTAAGAACCCCTGACCGGCGCTGTGGCACCGAAATTACTCTATGCACCAGCGCTTTGGCGCCGCGATGCAGAACCAGATACTCAGTTTCGCGAAGAACACATGGCAGGGGCAAAAACTTCCAATTTCTTTGTTCATACACAAATTAAGCATACCCAGTCACTATAATTCATATATGATCATTACCCAACCCTTCTAGCATGATTCTAATAACCTAAATAATATAAACCATGAATCTAAGAACCAAAAATTAAGGTTTTTGCCATTTTATCAAAGTTTCGTCAAATATTATAAAATCACACATTACGGATTCGTTATAACACCAAATCAATCTATTTAAGTTTCGTTCTCTTCGTTTTTACAAGTGTAAACGTAATCAATCATCAATTCAGCGATTAATGTGCATTTTAAATATAAATTTTCCTACATTTAAGCTATATTCAAATATTATTCCTCTGTAAACTTCAAAACTCTAATTCAAACGTAATCTCATGAGTTTGATTACTCTAAATCACATACAAATCATATAAAACAGATTATGCGTACTAACAAATATCTAATATTAATTTCTTAACAATTTAGCCATTAAAATCAATTTACAAAGAACTCAATTTAACATTTATGGAGAAAACTCAAGAACGTAAATTAAAGCTTGAATTTAAGAAATTACCTTTGATTAGTTGTTTAGACTATGCAAGATGATAGGAATTCTTCTTCCAATTCTCCAAACTTTTTCCTAAATCTCAAATTCTCTTAAACTCTCTATATTTCTCTGACTTAGCTTTAGGAAAATAATTATACGTATAAACCAACTGATGAGTATATGGGTATTAGTTAAGCACATAATGGCTTTATCTGCTCCCATGTTCTTAAGGCCACGTTTGGTTTGTCACTTAAAACTCTTCCTTAGTTTATTTTAATTAACTTGTTTATTATATAGTTTATTTGTCACACTTTAATTAATCAAATTATATTATTTAATTTAAATTAAATAAAAGCCACTACTACTCATTAAATCAAATGATCACATAATTAAAATTCTCATTTATTTAATTATGACTAATCCATAAATCTCTAATTAATTATTAAATTAATTAGAACAACATCACAACTATTAAACAACTCATTTAATTTAATTATCCCAATTAAATTTACGCTTTGCACAATAAAATTATTCCACATTAATTTAATAAATCTAACACATTTAATTAAATTAATCTACGATAATTTCATCGAATATTTATTTAACTCAATAAATAAATCAACACAAATATTTATTTAATTCAATAAATATTTAAAGATCAAATATAAAAATCTCGTTTGTTACACCGAGGCTTTCAAAGCCCGTGTGAGATTTTGTAGCTGAACGTCGGGCGTTCAAAATGAACTGCATTTAGGCGCTGAGGCATTCCACTGCAGCTTAAGTTGGGCGCCAGGGCGTTCAACTCCAGATACAAAATTTTCATCTTTCTCCCACTGCATGCTAGCTTCAACTCCTAAAACATCATTTTAGCCCTGAAATAACGATTAAATCCTGGATTAATATACTATCAAGGATAATTATTAACTAAAAATACTAAAAACTCAAATAGACTATGAAGTAAACGAAATTGAAATGAACTGAATGGAACAAAAAATTTGGGTTGCCTCCCAATAGCGCTTAGTTTATAGTCGTTAATGCTAGATTGATCGAGGTACAATACCGATCGACATCACCACCCCAATAATGCTTCAATCGTTGGTCATTGACCTTGAACTTATGCTTTGAATTTGGTTCCTCAACCTCGAATATATTTCTCTGCAGAAAGTTCAGAACCACCTTAGCATCATTAGTTGGCAGTGTAGCTGTTTCAACCCATTTCGACATATAATCCACTGCCACCAAAATTTATTGATTGTTAAAAGATGACGGGAATGGTCCCATGAAGTCAATGCCCTATACATCGAAAATGTCCACTTCTAAGATACTGTTGAGGGGCATCTCATGCCTTTTTAAAATATTGCTGACCCTTTGGCATATGTTACAGCTTGATGCAAAAAGATGGGCATCTTTGAATAATGTCGGCCAATAGAATCTTGATTGTAGCACTTTCGCCGTCGTTCTATCTCCACCATAATTCCCCCATAGTCTGATGAATGACAATGCTTTAGAATGCTCTCCACATCTTTCTTTGGTACACATCTTCTTAATATTTGATCCGCATAAGTCTTAAACAAAAATGGTTCATCCCAAAGATACTGTTTTACATCATTAATGAACTTCTTTCTTTGTTAGGAGCTCAAGTCTGGAGGAAGTATATGGCTTACTATATAATTGATGTAATTTGTGTACCATAGCACTTCCTTCGTGATTTGGAATAATTGTTCATCCAGAAACGACTCATTGATCACTACATCATCTTTCTTCTGATTGACTGCATTTTCAAGTCATGGGAGATAATCAATTACTTGATTTTTCGTACCCTTTCTATCTCGGATTTCAAGATCAAATTCTTGCAAAAGTAGGACCCATCGTATTAAGCGTGGCTTCACATCTTTCTTCGCAATAAGGTATTTGAGCACTGAGTGATCAATGAAGACTATTACCTTTGTCCCAATAAGATATGCTCTAAACTTGTCAAAGGCAAACACCACTGCTAATAACTCCTTTTCTGTGATGGTATAGTTAAGCTGTGCATCCAAGAGTGTCTTACTAGCGTAGTAGATGGTGTGAAAGACCTTTAATGAGGGTGCTTTATACACACAATTTGGGTACCTTTGACCTTGATAGTTTGTTAGTTTTTGGGACTTTTATATGGTTTTTAGTTATTTTTATCATATTTCTACATAATTTAGTTTTTAGTTATTTTTGCATGTTTTATGTTGCTTTGATGCATTTTCATTATGTTTGTAGGAATGGAAATAAAGACCGCTCGGATCGTTGTTCGTATTGACTCAATGTCCGTGCTTGGACGTCTATGCCCGAATGGTAGTACGATGGAAATTAGTGCTTGGCGACGCTCGGTGCTTAATTTGATAACATTTGGTAGTTATGCGTGCACGACATTGGATAGCGTGCACGACGTGCGGCGTCGGCCAAGCCACGAGGGAAAGCCTGTGCTTGGATATCCGTGCCCGAATGATAATACGGTGAAAATATGTGTTTGGTGATGCTCGGGGTTTAATTTGATGACATTTAGAAGTTGGGCGTGCACGGCATTGGAAGGCGTGCACGACGTACGGTGTCGGCCAAGCCGCGAGTATGGCGTGCAGCAGTTGGGGGCACTAGGCAGGCACTGGGCGTGCGGCGCGCGCGGGCGCACGTGGGCGCTCGGTAGCATCGGCGCGGGGCGCACGGGGCTCGGCGGCACTCGGCAGCACTCGGGAGGTAGGCGCGCTCGGCAGGCGCTGGGCGAGGGCGCATGGGCACTGGGCGCGGGTGCGCACTGGGCGTGCGGTAGCTTGGCGCGCTGGGCGTGCAGCAGATTGGTGCGCCAGCGTACGGCCAGGGCGTGGGCGCGGGCGCGCGCGCTGGCGTGTGGGCGCGCGGCGCGGGCGTGCGACAGCCAGCGTGCGGGCATGCGGCACTCAGCATGGGCCAATAGGGCTTGGGCGCGTGCGCGCCAGGCACCGTACGGGCGCGCCAACGTCGTCCTGAATGCTATCTGACAAAGTTTCAGTGTGATCTGAGCTCCATTTTGTTCGACTTTGGCTAGGGTGTTATGGATGGAGGCTATATATAATCTCTTTTAAGCTTCATATCAGATATCTAGAGAGAGGGAGGCTACAAAATACATCAAACAACAGGGCTAAAGGCTGCAAATCAAGCTGAATCAAGCCACAAGCCAAGGAACTCAGTCAACAAGAATTGCAAAACTAAGGAGGAGAGCTAGAAACCAACAGCAACCCAAGGAACAACAGTTGAACAACTTGAAAAGTGGTTTCATTTCTAGATTTTCAACTCCTTTGTAATTCGAATTGAACAATATATAAATTGAAATTGATGTTTATTGTAGCTATCATGAACTAACCTTCTATTCTAAGATTGCAATGGAACCCAACACTTAAATTGAATTGATTTCTCTCTCTATTGATTTTAGTTATTCCTTTTTGAATTGATTCTCATAACCTTTGCTTCTAGATTAATTGCTTGGCCCGTAATTACCTTGGGAACCTATATGAACTTGACGAACGGATTATAGGTTAAGACCTAGTTTTGATAACATGCGAGAGTATAGATTGTTGTGGGTTATTAATCGGATTAAGTGACGTGTGTCTTATTAATTATCTACAATAATAGGTATCTTGATAGTAGTTGGGATAGATATATACCTAATTACCGCATGCAACTAATTGAGAATCTAGTCTTACTAACTTACGATGTGAAAGTTGGTAATTGAGGGGACGATTAATCGGATTTAGTGACACGTGTCTATTAATCATTCCTGAAATTAGTCTCTTGATAGTGTATAGGATAGATATATACCTATGCACCGCTTAGGAAGATTCGTAATTGATCATTGACAGAGGCTCTTATGTAGTTTTAATTTCTCGGTTGTCAATTCCTATGATATAATTGATTGAAAAGAGAGAGTTAGGAGATTCAAATGACGTGTTGGGGGAAATTGTAATCTTAGACCTTTCTATCTTGATATTTTACCGCGTTTTATTATTTACTTGACTTGTGAACTCAACTAATCAATAACATTCAAACCTTCATCGTTTAAATTAGATCAAATTGATATACGATTGGTACTTGGTTATTATTTGTCACAATTCCCTGTGGGTTCGACTCATATCTTATCATATATTACTTGTGGACCGTGTATACTTGCACGTGTGTGTTTATCGATTGCTAAATCGACCAATAAGTTTTTGGCGCCGTTGCCGGGGAATTGTTTCTAATAATTATACCAATATTAATTACTATCAAATTGGTCTTAATTTAAACTTGTATATAAATTTATTTTTAGTTTGTTTTAACATTTTTTTTCTATTTAATGCTTTCTTCTTTACAAGGTACACCATGGCTAACTATAATTATCAATGGCCTCACACGGGAATGACCCAATCAGGAGCGGCATGGATGGATGGATTTGATGAGGTGGTGGCACATATAGAGACTATGTCAATGAATGTTAACTCTCTGGTGGCCCAACGTACTCAACGTGTTGCGGTGAATTGTGATTATTGTGTTAGGAACCATCCGAGTCATCTATGCACCATCAATTTCGAGTCGACATGGTATGGTGGTAACTTCGGCGATTACCCCAACAGTTATGACTGTTCCGATGTTTATCATCATAGCTGGGAGAATCATCCAGATTTTTCATGGAGCCAACATAATCAAGCTCAATCCCTTGCTCCAAGTCATTCATATACTCCAGAATTTCATGATCAAGCTCCTATTCAAGAAGAGAGGATGTCAAACTTAGAGGAATTTTTGTCCAATAGCATAGCTTTGAATGAGGAGAGTATGAAAAATCAGGAGGTTGAGAATCACGTAAAATAGATTTTAAACTACATTAACAATCACCATCATGGTGAATTGTCAAGTGATTTGGTTCTCGAAACTGATGGATTTCCCATGCCAAAGCTGCAACCAGACGTGCTAATTGATGATGATTCTAATATGGAAGAGACATGTGGGAAACAAGAAAAGGAGGTCGAGGATCCAGCCTTGAGCCCCAATGATGATGATGAGCTAATTTCGATTGTATCCCATATACCTTCTCCTCCAAAGCTCAAGGATCTGGGTGGTTTTGCAGTCCCGTGCCCATTGAGTAGTCATGTTGTGGGCAAAGCTCTATGTGACATGGGAGCTAGTTTACAGTTTGAGCCATGACATGATGAAGTAGAGGTTCATGAAAAGATAGATGAGGATCCACTTGTGTTTGAGAAACTTAATTTCACTATGTCATTCATAGACACAATAGATCAGGCTCCTAACTGCTTTCAGTTCATATAGGAGGATTTATATAAGAACAATAAGCTAGGTGAGCTTGAGACAATGGACCTCATCGAAGCAATGCCCTTAAATGTTTCACCCCTACTGATGGATGAAGCGAATGGAGAAAGTTTCTTTTTGCTGATGGATGAAACTGAGTCTGGGAGTCGCCTAGTGATGAGTAGGTTTTAACCTACGAGTTCATATGTCTTTCGCTTAATTCTTTACTTATTTTTAAGTGTTTTTGGTATCTTTTATTTGTTTTCATATTGCTTTTCTAGGTCAAGGCTGGTTGCAGATTTAAAAGAAGAAAAATAGTTGGGTGCAGGGCAACCTCGCCGGGGCGAGAAGTCATGGCTTATTTTCCTCGCCGGGGCGAGATCTGGCCGGGGCGAGGATTCTTGTGAAGAACTTCTCGCCGGGGCAAGAATGCGGCTGGTGGAATTTTAAAGTTTGTCAACATTCAGTTATTTTGGAAATGTTGAAGTGAACAAGGATTCTATCAATCATTCTGATTGGGAGACTAAAGGAAAATATAAATAGGAGATCAAGGATTGGATCAAAAGAGACACAGACATATTCAGAGATTGAATTTTCAGAGCTGATAAGGAGATTGAAGATCAAGTCTAGCATCGTGAGGAATTCAGATTGGAGTGCTAGAGATTATATTGAGTTTTCTTTTAATCTTTTATCTCTGATTTGTAATTAATTATGATGACTTTTTGTGGTATTCTAGTTTTTATTGTCAGTATGAACTAAAACCTTAGTTAAGGCTACAATTGAACCAGTTACATTTATGAATTAATTATCTATTTGATTTCAGTTATTCAATCAATTTGAGTTGTCTATCTTATTCTATTCTTATTGATTAAATTGTTTGGCCGACAATTAGCATAATATTCTAG
The DNA here is from genome assembly GCA_034770075.1 of Aralia elata. NCBI lineage: Eukaryota > Viridiplantae > Streptophyta > Magnoliopsida > Apiales > Araliaceae > Aralia > Aralia elata. The sequence continues at coordinate 53,379,904 of CM068378.1, forward strand.
ATGAATTTAGGAGATGCAATCTAGGGTTATGTGACACCCCCAAATCCAGGTACTTAATTCCCACTGATTTGGTGTTCACTATAACATACATTCAAAACTAACTACCCAATAAAATAACAATTAAATAAACTTAAAGAAATATCTTCCCAAAATGGGTTACATCACCAAACTATTAAATATTCAACTCCCAGGTTATCTTAACCTTAATACATCAAATGCGGAATAAAACATAATTTAAATAAGTCTTGATACAATCGATCATCAAATAAATAATAGGTCTTTAGCTATTTATGCATCTTGCCCTTGCCTTTGCTCGTGGACGGCTCGTCCGGTTTCTCAGCCTTAGCTGCAATAATTTGTGCAAGAGTGAGCAAACAATTGCTCACAAGTACAATAACAATAATATCTAAATGAAATGATTTCAACTGAGGAGTAATAGTTTGCTGATTCTCAACCAATAAATGATTTAAATTTAAAAGCTCTTTAGAATGCTTGATTCCAAAAATATAGAATTCAAGATTTAGAAATTATATCTGAGGGTCACAAGACCTCGAACTATGTCCTAGGTTGACAAGTATTTCTACTGTAACCTTTAACAGTCATATAGACTATGGACCAACATCTCGTACTCAGGGGGATCAGCCCTTTGTACAATGTATTGTGCACAAACATTTTAACGTTGTCGCGTAAGTAATCCCCTATGTTAGGGTTGTTCATCTCAGTTTATCGTCTGAATCCATACCAAAAAGGAAATTGGCTTGGAACAAGTATAGAAAACATTCTAAGTCTTTGAAACGTTCATCAACTAAGGACTAGCTGAATCAAAAAGGTTTGCTAGTCTAATTCAATAGAGTTTGTTCAATAGAAACTATACTCGAAGTTTGAATAATAACAATGATTGGAATAAAGCTTGAGTATATAATCATGATAATAACCTTGCTTGAATATCAATAAGCTAAGGTCAATAAGCTTGCTCAATATAAATAAACTTGTCTTGAATAAATTAACAAGTTAAAAGAGAACAACAACTTGCTATAAATAATTTTCAAGCTTAAGGAAGGAAAACGTGCTCAACATAAAGTAATAAGTTGAGATAAGGAACTTGCCTCAAGCGTTGATTACAAATTAAATATCTCACGATCCTTAAACAACCTATACATTTAATTATAAAATGGTAACATAATTAGTTACAAAATAATATACACTTTAAGCTTGCTTTTATCCTTTTTATTATAACATCTCATTTAGCAAACCATAATCAACAAGTTTCAATTATCTAGGAATTTCATTAATCACTTAATACTTTAATATAAATTTAATTATCCATCATAACTTCTAAGAAAGGAAAACAAAATAAAAATTTTCCAACAGTGGTTCTCGCCGGGGCGAGAATTCCTTTTAAATTTTCTCGCCGGGGCGAGGATTCCCTTTGTAAATTTTCTCGCCGGGGCGAGAATTTACAGTTCATTTCTCTCGCCGGGGCGAGAGACTCGACAGTCATCTCCTACAGTCGCGAACCAGTAAAAACTTAGGCCAAATTTGGCCAAATTTTCCGAATTCTACCATCCAGAATACAAATTAAACATACCCAGACATCATATATGATATAAAACATTTACCTAACATGTTTTGTAAACATTTTAATCATTCTAACACATAAACAACTAGTTTAAAACCAAAAATTCACTGTTAAAACCAAATATTCAAGTTTTAACCATTCTCATGAAATTAAACTCTGTAAATTCATTTTTCAACCAATTAAAACAATTCTTTTTGCATAACTCATGTTTTTCATCAAATAATCATAAACAATTATCACTTTACCGATTAATAACCAACTAGAGCATCAATTTTCATACAAATATGCCATACATGAAATAAAGCTCTGTAAAACTAAGAACTCAATTCTAAAGCATGTTTTCATGAATTAATTCTTCAAACTAGTTTATAATCACCACATAATCTTTAATGCATGCTTACTAACAATTATAACCAAGTAATTCATGTATTTGGCATATAAATTCATATACAGTGAAGTAGAAATCATATACAGGGAAATAAAATAATAAAAACATAATGAAGAACAAAACCAAAAGAATTATACCTTCAAGCTATATATAATTCCTTACTAGCACTTCCCTTCCTTCTCTTTCTCAATTCACAAACTCTCAATTCTTTCTTTTCTCTCAACTCTCAAACTCATAGAGCTCTATTCTTTTCTTTCTCTCAAACTCTGTTCTTTCTCTTTTTTCTTTTCTTTTTCTTAACTGACGTAGTTTAAAAATATAAACTGATAAAATAAAAACGGATGATTTAATAAAATAATAACGTATGATATTAATCTATCAGTTAAAGATTTCAAAAGCCTCTAAGGCTTGTTTGGTAAACACTAATAAAATAACCTATTATTCTTATGTCTTGTTTGGTAAAACACAATTAAAATAACTCATTTATCCAACCAAAGGTCATAAGGCCTAGTTTGGAAAAACTAAATTAAAACTCCTTTCATTTATTTTAATAAAACATTATAACATATAGTTTTAAATGTCACATATTTAATTTAATTGAACTTATCATTATTAAATAAATTCAATTAAATATAACTAACTCAAATAATAATTTTATTTAACAAAAACACCAAATAAATTATATTATTCAAATAAATTATTTATTAACATAAATCATTTATTCAAATAATTCTTTTCATCATCTAATTTAATTAATAATTAAATTAGAATAATCATCACACATCATATTCAAGTAACAATTAACACAATTAACTCAACATAAACTTATTTCACAATAGCTAAATAAATCATCTATTAATTCAATAAATTAACAAAAATATTTATACAACTCAATAAATATTTTTATTAATTCTAAAATTGCATTCGTTACAGGTTAGAACTGGATAAGATAGCATGTATTCTTAATTATTTGCATGTGTTGAATAATTAGGATTGTGAAGTGAATATGGATATCTCTTTACTGCATGTAACAACCGGAGATTGAAGCTTAATGAATTTAATCCTTTAGTTTTGCATAGGAATATCGCAGAGTTAATTGGATTAGATAAATTTATTTGATCACTTGGAAAAGGGCTTATAAATACAATTGAATTTCTGTTAACAACTCCGTTGAAGTGAATAATTGGAATGTGTAGACAGATTGGTTTATGGTATATAACTGGGGATATTGTAGTCTTAATCTTTTAAAATCTGAATTTTAACCTTTGTGATAGTTGCTAGTGTTAGTTTAATTTAATTAGTCTAAATCAATATTCAAATTGTGATTATTTAATAGAATAGCCATAATATAAATTGATAGTTGGAGATATTAAGCATAATAATTCCTGTGGGTTCGACACTCGTTCTTATCACTTTATTACTTGTTGATCGTGTATACTTGCACGTAATTGTTGATTGTGAAATCGGACAACAAGTTTTTGGCGCCGTTGCCGGGGAGTTATTTGTGTTTATAATTTTCAATATCACTTTAATTAAGTTTGTTCTAATTAAGCAAACTTATTTTTCTTTTATTTTTGTTTCAGGTGTCTTTTGATTCGTTTATGTAAACGCGATCAAAACAACCGAAACTCGTGCAGTGTGAGGATCATCTTCAGAAAAAGCTACGTCAGTTGAGAAAATTCTGTCGGGAAACAATTGAGAAAGAGAATATGGCTAATGATGAATAGAAATCATTAAGGGAATATGCTATGCCTAAGATAGACGAGATCAAATCGAGCATCACGAGACTAGTTATGACCGCTAATTCCTTCGAGATCAAGCCGAAAACAATTCATATGCTTCAGAATGTGGTACAGTTTGGGGGATTAGCTAACGACGATCCGAATGAACACTTGGTTAGCTGTTTAGAGATCTGTGATACATTCAAATATCCCAATGTGACAGATGATGCAGTGAGATTACGTCTGTTTTCGTTCACACTAAGAGATAAAGCAAAGAGTTGGTTGCATTCACTTCCGCCAGGATCCATCACAACTTGGGATGATCTAGCTCAGAAATTCCTAGCGAAATTCTTTTCGCCAGCTAAGTCGGCTAAGTTGAGAAACGAGATTTCTACATTTGGGCAACAGCATGGAGAGTCACTATACGAGGCTTGGGAAAGGTTCAAGGAGTTATTGAGAAAATGTCCACATCATGGGCTACCCAAGTGGCTACAAGCTCAGACATTCTACAATGGGTTGAATAATGACACTCGAACATGCATTGATGCAGCTGCGGGAGGAGCACTTATGGATAAAAATTTTGAGGAAGCTTTCACTTTGTTAGAGACTATGGCTACAAATAACTATCAATGGCCGACTTCCAGAATGAATCAACAAAAGGTAGCTGGAGTATTGGAAGTAGATGCGGTCGCGGCACTAACAGCTCAGATGGCAGCCATGTCTAAGAAGATTGAAGCTTTAGCAGAATCAAAAGTCCAGCAAGTAGCCTATATGTGTGAGCTATGTGCAGGTGCACATCGGACGGAGTATTGTGCCATTAATCCGGAATCGGTACAGTATTCGGGGAGTTATAACAGACCGCAACAGCCATATCAGAATGCTTATAATCTGGGGTGGAAGAATCATCCGGGTTTCTCTTGGAGCAATAACACTTAGACTCAAAATCCAGCTCCAAGATCACAAAATCCCCCAGGTTTTCAGAACCAAGCTCCACAACATGCAGAAAGAAAACCGAGTTTAGAAGAGTCGTTGGCAAGATTTATCACAACATCTGAGAAAAGAATGAATGATCAAGATAAGCTGTTAACTCAAGTAGATTTGAATGTGAAAAGCCAGGCAGTGTCAATTAGGAACTTGGAAAATCAGCTGGGACAGTTGGCTCACGTTTTGAACAATCGACCACAAGGAGCACTTCCAAGCGATACAGAGGTTAACCCAAGAATGGATGGAAAAGAACATTGCAAGGTTGTCACATTAAGAAGTGGAAAGGAGCTGCCTGATACGGTTAAAGGAAATTCTAAACCAGAAACAGTTGTGGAGAATGAAGATGAGGAAGCCCCGGTGAAAAGTAAGGCGAACGAATCCGAAAAGGTGAGGGATACAGGGTCGGAGGCAAAGTCAAAGGAACTCAAGCCAGATAGTGTAGTGCCTCCCGTACCATTCCCTCAAAGATTACAGAAAGCTAAGTTAGACAAGCAATTCTCTAGATTCTTAGATGTTTTCAAGAAACTGCACATTAACATACCGTTTACAGAAGCCCTGGAACAGATTCCCAGTTATGCAAAATTCATGAAGGAGGTGTTGTCAAAGAAGAGAAAACTGGGAGAATTTGAGACGGTGGCATTAACCGAGGAATGCAGTGCAATTTTGCAGAACAAATTGCCACCCAAACTAAAGGATCCAGGAAGCTTGAATATTCCATGTGTAATTGGTAACCAGTTCTCTGTAAGGGCATTGTGTGACTTAGGAGCTAGCATCAATTTAATGTCGTTATCAGTTTACACTCAGCTTGGGCTAAAGGCACCAAAACTGACAAACATCAGCCTGTAGTTGGCAGACAGGTCAGTGACATATCCGAGGGGTATTGTGGAAGATATTTTGGTTAAGGTTGATAAATTCATCTTCCCGGCTGACTTCGTCATTTTGGATTACGAAGAGGATAAAGAAATCCCCATCATATTCGGTCGTCAATTCCTAGCAACAGGGAGAACGTTGATAGATGTACAAAAAGGTGAATTGACAATGAGAGTTCTAGATCAGGAAGTCACCTTCAACGTGTTTCAATCAATGAAATTCCCTAAGGTAGGTGAGGAATGCTCACGGATAGACCTGTTAGATGAAATCGTGAATGAGCGAACCAGTGTAAGTTATTGTGAAGATCCATTAGAAGCTGCTCTGGTTGGGATAGACACTCCTGATGATTTTGATGAGTGGGATTATGTCAAGGTGTTAGACGTGTTACCTATTTCTCGGAAATTCAGCAGGCAATTTGATACACTTGACCGGCCAAAAGAAGGAGAAAAGAGGTCCAAACCGTCAATGGAAGAACCACCTATGCTTGAACTCAAACCCCTTCCATCACATCTAAGGTATGCTTACTTGGGAGACTCTGACACACTACCACTAATAGTTTCTGCTCATTTGAATGAATCTCAAGAAGAAAAACTATTTAGGGTTTTGCGTGAGTATAGAACAACAATTGGGTGGATAATAGCAGACATCAAAGGAATCAGTCCATCGTTTTGCATGCACAAAATTCTGCTTGAAGAAGGAGCAAAACCGGTTATTGAGCAACAAAGAAGATTGAATCCGATCATGAAGGACGTAGTGAAGAAGGAAATCATCAAGTGGTTAGATGTCGGTATTATCTATCCGATTTCAGACAGTTCTTGGGTAAGTCTTGTACAGTGTGTGCCTAAAAAGGGGGGAATGACAGTGGTTGAAAACGAAAATAATGAACTCATTCCTACAAGAACAGTTACAGGTTGGCGAGTGTGTATGGATTACCGCAAGTTGAACAAAGCGACGCGCAAGGATCACTTTCCACTGCCATTTATTGATCAGATGTTGGATAGGTTGTCCGGACATCAGTTTTACTGCCTTCTTGACGGATACTCAGGATATAACCAGATAGTAATTGCTCCGAAGGACCAATATAAAACGACTTTTACATGCCCTTATGGAACATTTGCATTCCGGAGAATGTCTTTCGGGTTATGTAATGCACCGGCTACATTTCAGCGATGCATGACGGCTATCTTCTCAGATATGGTTGAGCAGAATTTGGAGGTATTCATGGATGATTTTTTTGTATTCGGTGATAGTTTTGATTTGTGTCTTAGCAATCTCATTTTAGTCTTGAAGCGCTGTGTGGAGACAAATCTGGTGCTTAACTGGGAAAAATGCCACTTTATGGTGCAAGAAGGGATTATTCTGGGGCACAAAGTGTCCGAAGCAGGCTTAGAGGTGGATAGAGCAAAGATTGAAACCATTGAAAAGCTACCCCCACCAACATCTGTAAGAGGCATTAGAAGTTTTCTCGGACATGCATGATTTTACCGTCGATTCATCAAGGACTTTTCAAAAATTTCAAAACCATTGTGTTCACTTCTTGAGAAAGATGTTCCCTTCAAGATGGATCAATCATGCATCGAAGCCTTTGAAGTGCTGAAAAATAAGTTAGTCACAGCTCCGATCATAGTTGCTCCCGATTGGACTTTACCTTTTGAGTTGATGTGTGATGCAAGTGATTATGCAGTGGGAGCTGTGTTGGGACAGCGAAGAGATAAGATTTTTCACACCATTTATTACTCAAGTAAGACACTCACTGATGCACAGTTGAATTACACCACTACAGAAAAAGAGTTACTTGTAGTAGTATTTGCCTTTGATAAATTTCGAGCATATTTGATTGGAACCAAAGTGATAGTCTACACTGATCATTCAGCCATCAAATACTTGATTGAAAAGAAGGATGCCAAACCAAGATTGATTCGATGGGTCCTCTTGTTGCAAGAATTTGACTTAGAAATTCGAGATAGGAAAGGTACGGAGAATCAGGTGGCTGATCATCTTTCGAGGTTAGAGAATGCTGACATTCAGAAAAAGGATGAAGTGATAATTAATGAGTCATTTTCAGATGAGCAGCTGTTTCGTATCACCACCGAAGTGCCTTGGTATGCTGATTACGTGAACTATCTAGTCAGTAACGTACTTCCGCAAGACTTCAATTCTCAACAAAGAAAGAAATTTCTCCATGATATCAAGTAGTACTTCTGGGATGAACCATTTCTTTTCAAAACTTGTGCGGATCAAATGATACGACGTTGTGTGCCACAGGAAGAAATGGAGAGAATATTGACTCGTTGCCATTCGTCAAAGTATGGAGGACATTATGTGGGAGAAAGAACTGCAACAAAAGTCCTGCAATCAGGGTTTTTCTGGCCTTCGTTGTTCAAAGATGCCCACCTTTTTGTTCTAAAGTGCGATAGATGTCAAAGGGTTGGCAACATTTCGAAACGGCATGAAATGCCTCTCAACACTATCCTTGAAGTTGAACTCTTCGACGTATGGGGTATTGACTTTATGGGGCCATTTCCGTCGTCATTCAACAATCAATACATACTTTTGGCTGTGGATTATGTATCAAAATGGGTTGAAGCAACTGTATTACCCACAAATGATGCCAAAGTGGTTCTACGGTTCTTGCAAAAAAATATTTTTACTCGATTCGGTACACCAAGAGCTATAATTCGTGACGAAGGTACCCATTTTTGTAATAAGCAGTTCACCAAGTTGTTAGCTAAATATGGAGTCAAACACAGGATTGCTACAACTTATCATCCCCAAACGAATGGCCAAGCGGAGGTGTCTAATCGTGAAGTTAAGCAAATTCTGGAGAAAGTGGTGAACCCATCTCGTAAGGATTGGGCGATGAAATTAGACAATGCTTTATGGGCATATCGCACGGCCTATAAGAATCCCATTGGAATGTCACCGTATCGCATGGTTTACGGAAAAGCATGTCATTTACCGGTCGAACTTGAACACAATGCATATTGGGCAATTCAGAAATTGAACCTTGATCTCCAAGAAGCTGGCGCGAAAAGGTGTCGACGCCGGGTTTTCTCGTCTTTCTTGTCTTTTCCAATTCTTAGCCTCTTAATTAAATGATTTTTGGAAAAGGTTGGCATTAATGTCGACGGGGTTTTGAAAGATCGTTTTTTATGATGAGCCAATTAACCAGAGTCGCCAGTTGGTATATTTGAAATGGATGTACCAACTCATCCGAGTTTCGTTTTCGTAATCGCTGGCTCATATGTGACTCCGAATTAATTGGTCTGTGAACCGAGATTCATAGAGTTCGGGGGCTTGCTTAAGCGAGGGGAAGGTGTTAGGCACCCCCCGACTTCCGTGAAACACGGTTACCGCAATCTTGATGCTTTCCTATCCTTTAATTCTTGAATGTGTGTGTGCGTGTGTGCGTGTGTGTGTGCCTATGTGAATGTCGTGGTGAGTTTGTATGAAAGAATCATTTGGATTTTTTAGGGAAAGTCGTGCTTTAATTTGAGAACGCTTCGGAATGTCTTTTCAGCATACACGAGAAAGCTTTATTCTTTATGAGAAAGGTTTTGATTTTTTTATTGTCAAAACTGCAAGATTTTCATTAGGTGTCGTTTTGGCAAAACAAGAGTTTTAAACCTTCGTCAAAATAGGAATCGAGATCTATACGTTGCCTTGTGAATGCAATGACGGCAATTTCTAGGATCTCTTTAACCCTATGCACAATGGTTTAATAAAACGTCATTTTATTTTATAAAACCATTTTGTGATGTTTGAAAACGATTTTTCCTTTATCCTTCTCGTTAAAGAGGAATCGACATTCATTAACACTTCTCATTTTAAGCCTCGTGATGCTAACAACCTAATTTGATTGATTTTATGAAAATCTTATCGTTTATCTTTGAAATCAATTTCATCTCATAAATCAAATCGAGCATAAACACGCGTCGGGGCTATTCATGGGCATGTAAGCCATCAAAATAACCCCAAACGCCTACAATCACAAGTTTCACTATTTCGGGGCCTTAAACACGATTCTCGCCTTGGCGTCGTTTTAAGGCCCGACGATTTACATATTTACAATGAAGACCACATCGCTCCTACTACATATATCAAAAGATGTCCATCATCGGATTTGGACCACGGGGGTCGGTCGCGCTCCTAGGCTCACATCCAAAATCGCTACACACCCACAAGATCCTAAGAATAGCAATTTAAACGATCTATGCACAATACATCATTACAACGAGCTAAAAATTCACCAAATGGATATCATCGGGCCATTAGGAGGAATTTCGTTCCATTTGGAACCCTCACTAATAGCCCTCAATCCAAGGATTCACAACAATATACAAGAACAACTACATTTAATATAATTCGAATGACAAAAAGCTTAACAAAAAAATGGTAAAACAACATGCTATAACAAAGGGTTTTTTTCACCTTGCAAATGATCCTCACAATATGTATGAATTTGTGTATTGAGTAGAGTAGAAAATATGAGATGTAATCTCACAACATTGGTACAATTCCTCACTCTTTTCACTCTTTTTCTTTCCTAATTGCTCTTGTTTTTGCTGCTGTTTTTTCCCATTTTCGAGCTGTTGGTTGCTGTTTTTCCTTCTTCTTCCCTCTCTTCTTCCAACCCCCTGTATGCTGCAACGAAACTAAGCTGAAATAGGCTGGTTTAGGGCAGCCGCAGATTGATCTGCGGCTGGCTGGCCCACCCCCCATCGCACTCAGCTGGTTTCCTGGTTTCGAGTCCCGTGCGCACCACCATTATTTTAATCGTTTGGCCGTAGATCAATCCGCGGCTGGGTGGGCTGATTTTCTTGTTTCCGGAACCGCACCTTGTTTCTCGTGTCGTGACGTCGGTTTTCGCCGACAGGCTTGTATTTTGCAGTCCGAGAATCACTGGGAGACGTGCCACATCATTCGGGCATGCTCATTTCGGACGACCCTACTGTCATGTCGGTTTTGATTTGCAAATCGTTGCGGTGGCGTCGAGTGTTCGCACTTGTGCATCCCTCGCTCTCACAGGCCGGTTCATTTGACGATTTTGCCCTCCTGTCACGGTTAGTATACGAAGCGCAAAATTTGGGTGTCTACAGCTGCCCCTCTTTATCATGTTTATGAAATGTTAAATGAAATGAACATGATAAAGAAGTAGACACACGATGCATGAATGACAGTGCATAAGAATGACAGTGCAACACATACAACTTATGATGTAACGCAAGATGTAAGGCATGCAACACATTTGTAAAGGTGTCAATGCATCAATCCCTAACCTGTCGCTCGTCTCGTAATCGCCGGGTCTCGTATCCGGTCGATTGTCCTGTGAATGTCGGGTCTCATATCCGGTCACCCCTCTCGTAATCACCTTATTCCATCCCATTGTCATCAAAGGAAGTTATTCTCCTGACTAGCTTTGAAGGGCATCCTTGGAATTCGTCCTCGCACATCGTTCTTGGCAACCATTGCTTTTGACTCTGATAGGCTAGGACCTTGACACCTAACCTGCATGGATCACGTATAGAATTATCACTTATTCAATGCATGTGACACAACATTTAAAATGAAAAATGACCCCTGTACAGTCTTTTGATACGATTCTACAGGTGTCACCGCTTGTCGGAGCCGGTTTTCGTCGCCGGACATCCATCTCGTAATCGCCGGTTATCGTCGCCGGTCAATTGTCTCGTCGGGGCCGGGTATCATCGCCGGTCACCCATCTCGTAACCCCCGGTTATCGTCGCCGGTTGGTTATCTTGTCGGAGCCGGTTTTCGTCGCCGGACATCCATCTCGTAATCGCCGGTTATCGTCGCCGGTCGATTGTCTCGTCAGGGCCGGGTATCGTCGCCGGTCACCCATCTCGTAACCCCCGGTTATCGTCGCCGGTTGGTTATTTTGTCGGAGCCGGTTTTCGTCGCCGGACATCCATCTCGTAATCGCCCTCCTGTCGTCGCCGGTCGATTGTCTCGTCGGGGCCGGGTATCGTCGCCGGTCACCCATCTCGTAACCCCCGGTTATCGTCGCTGGTTGGTTATCTTGTCGGAGCCGGTTTTCGTCGACGGACATCCATCTCGTGATCGCCGGTTATCGTCGCCGGTCGATCGTCTTGTCGGGGCCGGGTATCGTCGCCGGTCACCCATCGCGTAACCCCCGGTTATCGTCGCCGGTTGGTTATCTTGTCGGAGTCGGTTTTCGTCGCCGGACATCCATCTCGTAATCGCCGGTTATCGTCGCCGGTCGATTGTCTCGTCGGGGCCGGGTATCGTCGCCGGTCACCCATCTCGTAACCCCCGGTTATCGTCGCCGGTTGGTTATCTTGTCGGAGCCGGTTTTCGTCGCCGGACATCCATCTCGTAATCGCCGGTTATCGTCGCCGGTCGATTGTCTCGTCGGGGCCGGGTATCGTCGCCGGTCACCCATCTCGTAACCCCCGGTTATCGTCGCCGGTTGGTTATCTTGTCGGAGCCGGTTTTCGTCGCCGGACATCCATCTCGTGATCGCCGGTTATCGTCGCCGGTCGATCGTCTTGTCGGGGCCGGTTTTCGTCGCCGGACACCCATCTCGTAACCCCCGGTTATCGTCGCCGGTTGGTTATCTTGGATCTCAGCCCTTCCCAGGGTTTGTTATTTTTTGTCTTTTTTCTTTTTGTGGATATCAGCCCTTCCCAGGATTGCTCACCATCTTGTTGTGGTTCGCGTGGATCTCAGCCCTTCCCAGGGTTTGTTGTTTTTTGTCTTTTTTTTTTTTTTTTTTTTTTTTTTTTTTTTTTTTTTTCTTTTGTGGATATCAGCCCTTCCCAGGGTTGCTCACCATCTTGTTGTGGTTCGCGTGGATCTCAGCCCTTCCCAGGGTTTGTTGTTTTTTGTCTTTTTTTTTTTGTCTTTTTTTTTTTTTGTGGATATCAGCCCTTCCCAGGGTTGCTCACCATCTTGTTGTGGTTCGCGTGGATCTCAGCCCTTCCCAGGGTTTGTTGTTTTTTGTCTTTTTTCTTTTTGTGGATATCAGCCCTTCCTAGGGGTGCTCACCATCTTTGTTGTGGTTCGCGTGGATCTCAGCCCTTCCCAGGGTTTGTTGTTTTTTGTCTTTTTTCTTTTTGTGGATATCAGCCCTTCCCAGGGGTGCTCACCATCTTTGTCGTGGTTCGCTTGGATCTCAGCCCTTCCTAGGGTTTGTTGTTTTTTGTCTTTTTTCTTTTTGTGGATATCAGCCCTTCCCAGGGGTGCTCACCATCTTTGTCGTGGTTCGCTTGGATCTCAGCCCTTCCCAGGGTTTGTTGTTTTTTGTCTTTTTTCTTTTTGTGGATATCAGCCCTTCCCAGGGGTGCTCACCATATTTGTCGTGGTTCGCTTGGATCTCAGCCCTTCCCAGGGTTTGTTGTTTTTTGTCTTTTTTCTTTTTGTGGATATCAGCCCTTCCCAGGGGTGCTCACCATCTTTGTCGTGGTTCGCTTGGATCTCTGCCCTTCCCAGGGTTTGTTATTTTTTGTCTTTTTTCTTTTTGTGGATATCAGCCCTTCCCAGGGGTGCTCACCATCTTTGTCGTGGTTCGCTTGGATCTCAGCCCTTCCCAGGGTTTGTTGTTTTTTGTCTTTTTTCTTTTTTGTTTTTTTTTGTTTTTTTTTTTTTTTGTTTGTTTGTTTTTTTTTTTTTTTTTTGGATGGGATGTGTGATCGGCTTCATGTCCTGGATCTCCCACCAACATCGTCCACGTATCATGCCGCAAAAGCCATCACTCTGATCAGTTGTGAGGTTGAAGGCGACGTGCTTATACTTTCCCGAAGATTTTCATTTTGATCGTACCTGCATGTATGGAAAAGATGTTATGTATGATCTGACAGATATGTTATGGACAGATGCATGTGCACAACATATGTTTAGATAGAAATGACCCATGTTCAGTCAAATGATACAATTCGACAGTCGTCGTTGCTTGCCAACATTTGATTGGATCACGCCTCTTCGTGAAGTGTAGCTTCTAGACTTCAACATCGGTTTTGTACTCTGCCTGTTCTTGGTCGTCTTCATTTGAGGCAGTCTGTTTCGCTCTCTGTGATGATCGACAGGTATGTTGGGCTCCTTGGCCTTTTGATCATTTCTGATGGCCGATATGCTATTATCCCGCATTATATCATCCTCGTATATGCTCATGCACGGGGATCATTTGGATGTCGAGGCAGTGATAGTCAGGATTGGGGAGAGGCCCAATGACGAGAAGTTCTGTGCAGCCTCAGCTTCCTTCCATTTCACGATTCTTAATTGCCTCAGCCTTGGCACGTGTTGTTACCAAGGATTTATATCGAAAACTCGCGATGTTGACCGTGCTGAGTTATCCACAGCTCTGCAAGATCCTGCATATCATATGACTAACAAATGCCACAACTTGAAGGCTCGGGCCGTTAGTGTTAGTTCAACACAAAGATATTATAATCTCGACAAAAATGAAGTTAAAGCACATGAAATTGAATATCTATTGATCGCACAATCTAGCAAGTTGTGAACCGTGAATGTACTAGATTGGAATTTTTTTTTTTTTTTTTTTTTTTTTTTCAATCCCTCGTGAGTTGATGATTTTCTATTTGACAAATTATGAAATCGTAAGAACACCTTCAAGCATTCATGGTCACTATACGTGAGTGAGGTCGAATTCAAAAGAACTACCTTCCCTCGTCAAAGGCACTCTGTCTCCATTCTCGACAACGTCCTTAGCAGGATTGACGTCATATGACAAATGCACTGTGCGACGCAGCATTCAGTAGGGGTTTCTCTTTCATGACTTCTTGTTTAAGGCCGGGAGTTTTTTTTTTTTTTTTTTTAGCCCACTTTACTTGTCTCGTTTTCTTAGGCTATTCAAAGTTACCCATTTAACGAGTTTTGGACCAATGGCTCCCATACCAGACGGTTTTGGGGCATTAGGTGTGCAGACACCCCTTCGGATTTATTTACTCGAGTAACAAAGGCCACGGTTCGAGATAAGCTGGTGGTCTGCACCATTCATTCTTTACTTGACCTTGCGCAAGATTCGTTTTCTTAGGCTTGAGTTACCCATGTAGCGAGTGTTAGGCCGGTGACTCCCAAACCAGACGGCTTTAGGGCACCAGATGTAGAGACATCCCTTAGGCTTAATTACTCGAGTAGCCCATGCCACGATTCGAATCTGCTCGGGCCTCCTCTACTGTAATGCTCGTTTTCTTAGGCTCTGAGTTACCCCTGTAGCGAGTGTTGGGCCAGCGACTCCCAAACCAGATGGCTTTAGGGCACCAGGTGTAGAGACACCCCTCGGGCTTAATTACTCGAATAACTCAGGCCACGATTCGAGACATTAGCTTGATGATCATTTATCGTCTGACTTCTTGATTTTAGCTTGATAATTATTGACTGTCTGACTACGTGTTAATCGCCATCAACGTCGTCATAGTTTTATACCCCACAACTGAAAGCTTGTGCAAATGCAAAGTGAAGGCTGTCACATGAGGTCGATTCTGTCGCAAACGTTGCTTTGAATTAAGGCTTTGTACCCGATCAAAAGGTTGAATAGCCTTCTTCGTCTAATCATACTCACGATCGTGCTCCACGGTTGCTTGTCAGAATTAATCCGATTCCTATCAAGTCAAATAAAATCCCCTTTCACGCGGGTCATCGTATCCCGGGAAAACTATGCTTGACCAATGCCAGATGATCGTACCGTTGAATATTGACATGAGGTAGCAATTGATGATGATGGTGCATGCTGATGGGATTGTTGCATGGGTGCCAATTTGCACGTCATCATTTCCTGGGTAGTTGACAAATGCCCCAGTGTTAAGTTGCTTTTCTTGTGATCTCCCTCATACTGGTTGCCTCGGTACCTCGCTGGGCTAACAGCAGATCCGGTCCTTTGACTTGTTGAAAGGTTTGGGGGATTTTTGATTTTTTTTGATTTTTTGATTTTTTTTTTTTTTTGTGACGGCTCCTTTTAATTTAGAGCGAAATTCCCCATAGCTTCGTCTTGGCAGGGCTCGACCCTCTTGAGGACTAAATCGTTTATTTCGAATTTCCGGGATCGTACCCTCTTGTCGTATGCCCGGGAGATGCGTAAGGGGCTGCCCCTGCAAATGCGCGAACATGAGGTTCGATAGGCAAACAGGGTGAGCGACAATAAATCCGGCCATCCCCGATGATTGGCAGACATTCTTCCCATGATCGTCTTTGTGTTTTATTTGCAGCCCCCACTGCCCCATTCATTTTGGGCCCGTAAATGACTGAATCAAAATGTTTGATCTTGAATTTGTCGCATATCTCCTCTTTGAGGGCATCGTTCAGATTTCTATAGTCGATGCGGCCCCTCACTTCTCCTCTAGGCTGTGGCACTGGGATTCTGTCGGAAAGCCATTCAGGGTAAATAGGCACCGTGATGATTCCTGCTTTAAACCGCTTGACAATCTCGTCCTTTATTTTCAACCTCCAAATCAGGTTTCCACGTTCTCAACTTTTGCTTAATTGGTCGGAACCCTCCTTGATGGGCAGTCGATGTCCCAATCCAATCACGTCGCCACGGGACCAAGCGAACATATCTCCATACAGGCTCAACAACTCGACTATTTTTTCTCTTTTTTTTTTCTTTTCTTTTTTTTTTATTCTTTTTTTTTCTTTTTTTTTGTGTTCGAATTTGCCCCTACTCCGGGTTCTTTGTGATCGTTAGGGGCTCTAACGTTTGATGGCGATGGTTTGGTCTAAACTGGGTTTGGGGTTTACCCTCGACCCATCCTTTGATCTCACCAGGCGTATTGTCGATATCTGTCTCGTCCTGCTCAATCCCCATTAGATCGAAATCTAGCTCTATACCAAAATTGTGATCCTCCTTCAAATTTGGCCTATCGCTTGTCAGGCTAGAATGCCTCAAATCGGGGTACCTGACATAAAACAAAAATGCTTGTCATATATATAAAACATTTCAGCACATGATCCTTTTTTTTTTTTTTGGATAACATGACAAAATGACATGAGCGTGCAAGGATTTGAAATAAAACTCAGAATTTTAAAACCCATTGATCTTCTACTGGCCGGGATTCACTGCCATACTCCAGGATTTACCCCCTCCTGGATATCACCTACTGCACGGTCCAACTGGCCACGGTGAGGTTAAGCAACGGGGCTCATTAGTGCATGGATCGTAGTGGCATGGATCTGGCATTGATGGCATTTCCTGACATGAGCATCGCAGTCAGTTTTCATGGTTAGTCAGTAGTGACCCGTTCACATGATTTTCTTTGCCAAAAATATTCTACTCATATGGGCTCCGCACATATTGCCATATACTTCGTTCATTTGTCTGTGGGTTTGTTCGGCTTCCGGATATCTCAGCAGTCCCGTAGCTAGGTCCCATTTATGCCCTTTGGTGTTGTATATTCCCATGGCCTGCTGGATGACCAATTCGAGTCTCCAACTACTATCATCTTTTTGATTCCCATTCCCAAGGCTAAACTCAGTCCTAGGATGAATCCCTCGTATTCGGCCGTACTGTTGGAGTGGCAGAACTGTAGTTTCATGGCTATCGGCCTCTGCCATTTGGATGGATGGAGTATGGACTTTACGGCCTCTTAGTTGGGCCGTAGGGGCAATCTCGCAAAACAAACAAGGGCAGTAGTTTAGTATTGTGCCAGTTACAAGTTGGCAGATGCATGTCAACACTAATGCATGATTTTTGTTTTTTTTTTGTTTTTTTTTTTTTTTGTAGTCGAATATGCCCCTACTCCGGGTTCTTTGTGATCGTTATGCCACGCATTCACGGTTCTCTAATCTTATCCTGCAAAACAAGGTCACTGTTTGATGACAGGATAGTATTTAAAAGTTTTAGAAAACCTTGCTACGTGGCACGGATTGCCCTCCTGCAAAAACCATGTCAGTATTTTCTTTATATGTGCAGGTGATGCAATCACATGATACAGGACATATTTATTATGATGATGACGGTATGACATTTGTATGCCATTTACATGACATTTATTTATTTGATTGAACGATAAAAAGGCATGAAGAAGCTTCCCTTTCGTTAGGTTTTATCAGAGGCTGACCTACCCTAGGGTTACTCTCGCGGGCTTTTCGGCATGAAGGTCCCCAAATCTTCGCAATCTACTCGTCTGAATCCTTTCGATTGGAGCGGATTTGGGTGGTGCGTTTCCTGAGCCATCTCCGGGGAGCAGCCCCTTCGAGTCCAGTAATAAGCAACCGACAGGTTCGCCTCAGGAGGAGGTACTCTCTTAACATACATTCACATTCATCGTCCTCACCGCATGCAAATGATTACTTTAAAGTAAAACAATCCCATTCAAATCATTCATTTATTAGTCAAAACACACATTCACACAATCAAGAGTAAAACATCAAAATATCGCACACACACACATTTTATGAATTTTAAAGGATAGGATAACATCAAGACTTGAACGCGGCTTAAGCCCTCTAATATCCCCAGCAGAGTCGCCAGCTGTCGACGCCGGGTTTTCTCGTCTTTCTTGTCTTTTCCAATTCTTAGCCTCTTAATTAAATGATTTTTGGAAAAGGTCGGCATTAATGTCGACGGGGTTTTGAAAGATCGTTTTTTATGATGAGCCAATTAACCAGAGTCGCCAGTTGGTATATTTGAAATGGATGTACCAACTCATCCGAGTTTCGTTTTCGTAATCGCTGGCTCATATGTGACTCCGAATTAATTGGTCTGTGAACCGAGATTCATAGAGTTCGGGGGCTTGCTTAAGCGAGGGGAAGGTGTTAGGCACCCCCCGACTTCCGTGAAACACGGTTACCGCAATCTTGATGCTTTCCTATCCTTTAATTCTTGAATGTGTGTGTGTATGTGTGCGTGTGTGTGTGTGCCTATGTGAATGTCGTGGTGAGTTTGTATGAAAGAATCATTTGGATTTTTTTAGGGAAAGTCGTGCTTTAATTTGAGAACGCTTCGGAA
Source organism: Aralia elata (assembly GCA_034770075.1). NCBI lineage: Eukaryota > Viridiplantae > Streptophyta > Magnoliopsida > Apiales > Araliaceae > Aralia > Aralia elata. Next base: position 53,398,389 of record CM068378.1, read on the forward strand.
TGTCTTTTCAGCATACACGAGAAAGCTTTATTCTTTATGAGAAAGGTTTTGATTTTTTATTGTCAAAACTGCAAGATTTTCATTAGGTGTCGTTTTGGCAAAACAAGAGTTTTTAAACCTTCGTCAAAATAGGAATCGAGATCTATACGTTGCCTTGTGAATGCAATGACGGCAATTTCTAGGATCTCTTTAACCCTATACACAATGGTTTAATAAAACGTCATTTTATTTTATAAAACCATTTTGTGATGTTTGAAAACGATTTTTCCTTTATCCTTCTCGTTAAAGAGGAATCGACATTCATTAACACTTCTCATTTTAAGCCTCGTGATGCTAACAACCTAATTTGATTGATTTTATGAAAATCTTATCGTTTATCTTTGAAATCAATTTCATCTCATAAATCAAATCGAGCATAAACACGCGTCGGGGCTATTCATGGGCATGTAAGCCATCAAAATAACCCCAAACGCCTACAATCACAAGTTTCACTATTTCGGGGCCTTAAACACGATTCTCGCCTTGGCGTCGTTTTAAGGCCCGACGATTTACATATTTACAATGAAGACCACATCGCTCCTACTACATATATCAAAAGATGTCCATCATCGGATTTGGACCACGGGGTCGCGCTCCTAGGCTCACATCCAAAATCGCTACACACCCACAAGATCCTAAGAATAGCAATTTAAACGATCTATGCACAATACATCATTATAACGAGCTAAAAATTCACCAAATGGATATCATCGGGCCATTAGGAGGAATTTCGTTCCATTTGGAACCCTCACTAATAGCCCTCAATCCAAGGATTCACAACAATATACAAGAACAACTACATTTAATATAATTCGAATGACAAAAAGCTTAACAAAAAATGGTAAAACAACATGCTATAACAAAGGGTTTTTTTCACCTTGCAAATGATCCTCACAATATGTATGAATTTGTGTATTGAGTAGAGTAGAAAATATGAGATGTAATCTCACAACATTGGTACAATTCCTCACTCTTTTCACTCTTTTTCTTTCCTAATTGCTCTTGTTTTTGCTGCTGTTTTTTCCCATTTTCGAGCTGTTGGTTGCTGTTTTTCCTTCTTCTTCCCTCTCTTCTTCCAACCCCCTGTATGCTGCAACGAAACTAAGCTGAAATAGGCTGGTTTAGGGCAGCCGCAGATTGATCTGCGGCTGGCTGGCCCACCCCCCATCACACTCAGCTGGTTTCCTGGTTTCGAGTCCCGTGCGCACCACCATTATTTTAATCGTTTGGCCGCAGATCAATTCGCGGCTGGGTGGGCTGATTTTCTCGTTTCCGGAACCGCACCTTGTTTCTCGTGTCGTGACGTCGGTTTTCGCCGACAGGCTTGTATTTTGCAGTCCGAGAATCACTGGGAGACGTGCCACATCATTCGGGCATGCTCATTTCGGACGGCCCTACTGTCACGTCGGTTTTGATTTGCAAATCGTTGCGGTGGTGTCGAGTGTTCGCACTTGTGCATCCCTCGCTCTCACAGGCCGGTTCATTTGACGATTTTGCCCTCCTGTCACGGTTAGTATACGAAGCGCAAAATTTGGGTGTCTACAAAAGTTGCTCCAATTGAATGAGATGGAGGAGTTTCGTCTCCAAGCCTATGAAAACGCTAAGCTGTAAAAAGAAAAAGTTAAGAGGTGGCATGACAAAAGGATAGTTGATCGAAAATTCGAACCGGGACAAGCGATATTGTTGTTCAACTCCAGATTGCGGTTATTTCCTGGGAAGTTAAAGTCTAGTTGGTCAGGTTCTTTCATTGTCACTGTTGTAGCTCCCCACGGGGTAATTGACATCAAAAAACCAAACTCAAAGCGCATATTCAAGGTCAATGGTCAGCGACTCAAACATTATTAGGGAGGCGATGTGGATCGGCAATCATCAGTGATTTATCTCTCTTCTCCCGATCAAACTGATGACTGAAACCGCAGAGAAAGTCGGGCTGACGACTATAAACCAAGCGCTTGATGGGAAGCAACCCAATCATGCTACTTTACTACTTTCGTAGATATAGTGTAGTTAATAATTTTGTTTTTGTTAGTAGTAGTTCAAAGTGTTCTTGTTTTGAAATAATTCTTCAATTCCTTCGTAGTTGGACTCATTTATGATGTTATTCTTTGGAACAGGGATAAAGCCAAGGGGAATGCATTAGAAGTAGAGAGACATGCTATTGGAATGGTACCAATTGAAGACAAGAGGAGCAAAGCAAAAGAGAAAAATTTTCAGAAAAGATGATTCTCGCCCCGGCAAGAAAAATACATTAGGGTTTCTCGCCCCGGCGAGAACCTCTCTACCAAAACTCGCTCCAGCGCAATATTTTCTCTTCCCAGCCCATTCCTCTCTGTTCATTCTCGCCCCGGCGAGATTCTCAAGTATAAACTTCTCGCCCCGGCGAGAATCACGGAAATCAGTTTTTAAAAACCGATCCCAATTCGGTTTCTTTCATTCCTAAACCCATGCAACTTCTTCCAACTCCTATTTCCACCTCTCCTATACCAACCAAACCTTATTCTTCCAGATTTCTCTTCTAATTTCCTCCCTCATTCTACCCACACTTGGATTCCTAATCAAACCCTACAATACTTCTCTCTAAATCCAAACCCTAATATAGTTCTACCTTCATCTTTCATTCAAAAAGAGAAATACTCTGTTCTATTCATAATATCCATATGCTTTATCGTTGCATGAACGATTTCTAGGGTTTACACCAAATTGAAGAAGTAAATAATCAGTTCAACCACTCAACATCACCAATTCTGCTCCAGTGCACCGTGCCTCTGTCAGGTATCCTACATTGGGAATTCTGTTACTTCGTTTGGATCAAGTTCTTTTGGAATTGGTATTGGGCAGTGATGTGCATGCTTTATTCTTGAGTTTCGCTTTCCGTTGGGATTTGGTTGGATTGTCTGGATTACAATTTGTGTTGGTGTCTTCAATTGTGCAAAGTTTAGTTGGAAATTCGTAGAGTTGGAGTTTGGGGGGAAGTGTTGTTCCTAGTTCTGCATAGCGGAGTTGTGGTGTGTTAGCCTGCTTGTTTCCGAATCTTCGTTTGTGTTTGTTTGTTAAGTGATCAGTGATGGCTCCTAAAAGGCATCGGGGTGATAAACGGAAATTCGTCAGTGCTGAGGCAGCTAACAGATATGAATCGTATACATCGGGTAAAGCTCTAACTCCCGAGCGCGGTCTCACACCTGACGAAGTGGTAGATGGTGAGATAATGCTTCAGATAGTAGAGAGGGGATGGGAGACATTCATTGCCCATCCGGAACCTGCATGTATAGCCATTGTCAAAGAATTTTATGCCAATGCAGAGGACGCGGCTCCATGCGAGGTTACAATACGGGGCAAGACAGTTTCATTCAGCGCCCAGTCGATCAATGAATACTATAACTTGAGGCCTGATACACGCTGTAGATACACTCGATTTCTTGAGGAGGGACCGAATTTGGAGAAGGTGGTTACTGACTTGTGTAAACCGGGGACGACTTGGATATCCAGAGGGCCACGTGCAGCAATTTCATTCCATAGCAAGGACTTGAGTCGTTATGGGAAGGTATGGTATGCTTTCCTCTTTGCTAAATTGATGCCATCACAGCATGTGAGTGATGTACCCAAGGAGAAAGCTCTATTGTTATATGCTATTGTGATGGGGATTGAGATCAATGTGGGCCAGTTGATTGAGGCAACGATTCGCCAAAATTTACGGAATTTACATAGTCAGGGTGGTTTGCCACACCCTTCCCTGATTTGTGGATTATGTCTTCGCACAGGAGTTTGTTGGGGGGCTGAGGAAGCTTTGCAGCAACCTTTGCTACTTTTGGACCACCGTCTGATTGCACGATATAAGGAATGGGAAGGCGGTGAGTCACATCCTCGTGGTATGGGGTATATCGTTCATTCTCCTGCTGCTGAAGAAGAGCATGAATCAGATGATGAGGGAGCGGGTCCTTCAGCATCTACTTCTACAGGCAAATCTAAGTTCAGCCTTCAATTTCGTGAGTTACAGTGTGTTATTGATTCTCAGCATAAAACCATATTGAGGCAGAACCAACGGTTGGCGGATCGACAGGAGTATATATTTGCTTATCAGCAGAGTTGTACGCAAGCAATAGCAAACATGTATTCGAATATGCAACCGATGATGGATCCTGTTCATTTTCCAGAAGCGCAGCCATTGCCAGTTTTTCCACCACCCACCCCAGACGATGGTGATGAGTTCGAGCCTACTACTTGAGCTGTCAGGGGAGTCCTTTGTTCTTTACTTTCTTTATTTTTTGCACAATGAGGACATTGTATCGTTTGAGTTTGGGGGGGTTTTATTTGCTCATCTTGTTGCGTTTTAGTTTTATTTGTATGAGTTTCATCTTAGATTAATTATTTATTCAAAAAAAAAATCAAAAACCCAAAAATTTAGTAGTGTAGGATCATATACTATTGCATTTAGTAGGGATATTCAAAAAATGCATTAATGGAAGTCATTTAGGGATGGCCGATGATGAAACTTGATCAGTTTTAATTCAATTTAATGGGATGGATAATAATTGCTAAATCTAAAGTCACTTGTTTTAGTTGTGTTTACTTGAGACCCTTGGTTTTTAATTGTTCACGAATGTGTATTGAAGTAATTAGGAGTTGGTTCTTCTTTGGTGTTTCACGTGCTCACATGAAGATATAGACTGTTATCACTTGTTGGATCTGAAAACAAATTTTGAATAAATACTGCTTCGATGTCTGTCTAAGTGCAAGAAAAAGAAAAATTAACAAATAGAGACAGATAAGAGCAGGTCTTGGCTAGTTTGTCTTTGTGGCCGGTGTCATTTGAATGAGTATGCCCTTAGGAGATGTCTTTATACTCAGCGCCCTAAAATCGTCTAGTTTGGGAGTCGTTGGTTGAAAGTTCGTTACACGGGTGACATTGAATAGCCTAATAAAGATGAACATTGCACTAGTCGAGATGTATGAAGAGATGGAGCGTAAAACGCACTCGGAAAAGAAAAAAAAGGAGAAAAAATGATGTGAAGACAAGTGAATAGTAGTTAAGCGTGAAAGTAAAATCTGTGAATTTATCTTTTTCTGAGCATTGTGATACTAAGAGTTGAATTCATATTCTGATTGGTTTGATATATTTTGCACACACTTATGGAAGGGTTGAGAGTAAGTTATAACTGATAATAGTTGGCTTGTTGATGGTGCACGAGGTTGAAGTTCTGTTGAATTGGTAGTTACTGATTTCTGAGGTCGGATTTTTATGATGTCTGTTAATTATTTGCTTGAGTATGGTTAGTCATGCATATGCATTCATGTAGGTAGTTAGTTTAGATGTTATTGTGGTTTGTTTTGTGTTTTTACTTGAGGACAAACAAAGTTTTGAGTTTGGGGGTATTTGATGAGTAGGTTTTAACCTACGAGTTCATATGTCTTTGGCTTAATTCTTTACTTATTTTTAAATATTTTAGGTATCTTTTATTTGTTTTCACATTGCTTTTGTAGGTCAAGGCTGGTTGCAGATTTAAAAGAAGAAAAATAGTTGGGTTCAGGGCAACCTCGCCGGGGCGAGAAGTCATGGCTTATTTTCCTCGCCGGGGCGAGATCTGGCCAGGGCGAGGATTCTTGTGAAGAACTTCTCGCCGGGGCGAGAATGCGGCTGGTGGAATTTTAATGTTTGTCAGCATTCAGTTATTTTGGAAAGGTTGAAGTGAACAAGGATTCTATCTATCATTTTGATTGGGAGACTAAAGGAAGATATAAATAGGAGATCAAGGATTGGATCAAAAGAGACACAGACATATTCAGAGATTGAATTTTCAGAGCTGATAAGGAGATTGAAGATCAAGTCAAGCATCGTGAGGAATTCAGATTGGAGTGCTAGAGATTATATTGAGTTTTCTTTTAATCTTTTATCTCTGATTTGTAATTAATTATGATGACTTTTTGTGGTATTCTAGTTTTTATTGTCAGTATGAACTAAAACCTTAGTTAAGGCTACAATTGAACCAGTTACATTTATGAATTAATTATCTATTTGATTTCAGTTATTCAATCAATTTGAGTTGTCTATCTTATTCTATTCTTATTGATTAAATTGTTTGGCCGACAATTAGCATAATATTCTAGATGAATTCGGGAGATGCAATCTAGGGTTAGAACTGGATAAGATAGCATGTATTCTGAATTATTTGCATGTGTTGAATAATTAGGATTGTGAAGTGAATAGGGATATCTCTTTACTGCATGTAACAACTGGAGGTTGAAGCTTAATGAATTTAATCCTTTAGTTTTGCATAGGAATATCGCAAAGTTAATTGAATTAGATAGATTTATTTGATCACTTGGAAAAGGGCTTAGAAATACAATTGAATTTCTGTTAACAACTCCGTTGAAGTGAATAATTGGAATGTGTAGACAGATTGGTTTATGGTATATAACTGGGGATATTGTAGTCTTAATCTTTTAAAATCTGAATTTCAACCTTTGTGATAGTTGCTAGTGTTAGTTTAATTTAATTAGTCTAAATCAATATTCAAATTGTGATTGTTTAATAGAATAGCCATAATCTAAATTGATAGTTGGAGATATTAAGCATAATAATTCCTGTGGGTTCGACACTCGTTCTTATCACTTTATTACTTGTTGATCGTGTATACTTGCACGTAATTGCTGTTTGTGAAATCGGACAACCCCTAGTATGCAAGCATGCCTTGCAATTCAAAGAAATGACAGCACGGGGGCATGCTATGGTCATTTTGGCACTCGAGCCGGACTAAAAAGAAACAGGAAGCTAGTCAGGTTGAGGACTTTAACTCAAGCGCTTTTTGGGAGGCAACCCAAATCTCTATTTTTAGAGCTATCTTGTTTTTATTTTTAAGTTTAAAAAAACGTTTGATGTAGTTTGTTTTTGCTTTTATGTTTAATTGTGTTTAATGTGTGTAATATTTCTTGCTGCAATTTGGTGCTTACGACCACCATTGAAAACTATAGCAGTAGAGCAACATCAGCACGCTGAGCAGCACAACAGCAACACACCCACCAGCAGCTTATATGCAGCCATTAGCTCATTTCTACAGTCCAAACTTATATCTCTCTCCTCCCACTCCAAAGCCAACTTTCATGCATATTCCCCAAACTCAAATTCGTGCCCCATCACTCCAATTGGGCATCCAATCTCTGCAATCCATCAGTATTATCATCTTCTAACTTGAAATTCAACAAGGATTTAGCAGATTTTGAAGAATTCCCATGGCTTTTCAAAAGTTTTCCAAGAAAAGGTAACAAGGTCTTTTAATTTCAAATTTTACTTGCTTGGGACTATGCTTCTTGGGTTGAGTTTTATTGCAACAACACTCCAATTCTCCCATTGCAAGACTTTGTGGAGGGCTAACCCTGCTTCCCAATGCATTGACAACTGAGATTTTGGGAGGTGCACGCCATGTGTTTGATAATTGGCCTGAGAGAGTTTCTTAGCTAATGTGGGTTGTTCTTCATGAGGCATTGATTTGGTATGGCTTCCAAGCAACAAATGGGGTGAAGCTTTATCGTCCAAACCAACCAAAGCCCATGATAAGAATTTTGTTAGTTCAGAAGCGTCCAAGCGACACCACACTATAATGATGTTGCTTGATTACCCTCGGTGAAGTTCTCTATTTTAATTCTGTCTATTATAAACATCGAGGATTATGTTTATTTTAAGTTTGGGGGTGTCTTAGTATAATTAAGTTATTTTATTTCGTCTAAGTGGTGTTGTGCTACAAGAATGGCCAATGATAGTTTGTTGGTTATTGTGTTTTTATCTAAAGTAAGGCGTGAGCATGCTTAGTTACTTCTTAATATTTTGGCTAACCACCCTACTCTTGGTTGTTTAAATTCTTCACGTACACAGTGTACTTGTTTAGTTAGTTAGTATTGAGAAATCTCATTTACTTTAATGCTTGGGAGATTATACTTGAAATGTACTGAACTCGCGTCATCAGCCTTTTATGCGTATTTTAGACTTTTATATAAGTTTGGGGGAATTACAAAAAAAAAAAACAAACAAACAAAAAAACAAAAAAAAAGAAAAAAAAGTTATTATTATTTGTTGACCAAGTTTAATTACGTGGCCATTGCTACTCGAGTTAATAGATCCTCAGGGGTGTTTTTACACCTAATGCCCTAAAGCCATCTGGTTTGGGAGTCATTGATCAAACACTCGTTACATGGGTAGCTCTGAATAGCCTAATGTGATTAGACATCACACGGTCATGCACTTAGTTAAGGTGAGATGGAGCGTAAAACGCACTCACCAGTGTGATTACTCATTACTGCAATAATCCCTTGGGAACCCCCTTCTATATGGTCGTCTTGTTTGGTATTTATCAAGGTAATGATGAGTTTGTAGATTTATAGTATAATCCCTCATATATTGAGTTCATGCGTTAGCTCTTTCCTAACTCGCATAAATAGATAGCACACTCACACACACACATTACTGAGATCTTGAGTAGCTGTGAGCTTAGAAATTTTGTTAATTTGTAACTTTACGTTGTTCTTGGGCCCCTTTTGATCTTTTTCCTTTGAGGCCAATTCTTGAGTCGTTCTTTTCTAATTCAGTTGTCGTTGTGTTTATTTCAAGAAAGTAGTGTATCTTTGTTTGCTTGAGGACAAGCAAAGAGTTAAGTTTGGGAGTATTTGATGAGGGTGTTTTATACACACAATTTGGGTACCTTTGACCTTGATAGTTTGTTAGTTTTTGAGACTTTTATATGGTTTTTAGTTATTTTTATCATATTTCTACATAATTTAGTTTTTAGTTATTTTTACATGTTTTATGTTGCTTTGATGCATTTTCATTATATTTGTAAGAATAGAAATAAAGACCGCTTGATCGTTGTTCGTATTGACTCAATGTCCGTGCTTGGACGTTTGTGCCTGAATGGTAGTACGATGGAAATTAGTGCTTGGCGACACTCGGTGCTTAATTTGATAACATTTGGTAGTTATGCGTGCACAACGTTGGAAAACGTGCACGGCGTGCGGCGTCGGCCAAGCCACGAGGGCAAGCCCGTGCTTGGATATCCGTGCCCGAATGATAATACGGTGAAAATTTGTGTTTGGCGATGCTCGGGGTTTAATTTGATGACATTTGGAAGTTGGGCGTGCACGGCATTGGAAGGCGTGCACGGCGTGCGGCGTCGGCCAAGCCGCGGGCACGACGTGCAGCAGTTGGGGGCACCAGGCAGGCGCTGGGGGCGCGCGCACGCGGGGCTCGGCGGCACTCGGCAGTTAGGCACGCTCGATAGGCACTGGGCGCGGGCGCATGGGCGTTCGGCGCGGGCACGGTGATAAGTGGGTTTTATACCTGTAAATTAGATATATCTTAGGCTTATTTCTTTACTATCTTTGAGTATTTTTAGTGTCATTTTACTTGTTTATGCATTGGTTTTGTAGGAAACGGCTTCAGAGGGTCAAAAGAGGAAAATTGGAGCTTAATGGCATTTCTGTAAATTCTGGATAAGAGTTCTCGCCAGGGCGAGAATATCAGGCTTAAATTTCTCGCCGGGGCGAGAATGCGCGGAAAGGAATTGTAATTCAGTTCTTTTGGAAAATCGATTTGGAATTGGATTCTTTCTACTAATTTGATTCAGAAACTATAAAAGAGGCAGAGAGAGATGGAAATATAGGCATACATAGGCATATATATACATAGATGCATTCATAGTTGCACACTTACGCAATGATTGAGATATAGAGCTGAAGTTAGAGATTGGAGACTAGAGAAAGCATCGCAAGGAGTTCAGATTGGAGATTGAAGATTGAAGAACTTCGACTGAGTTTTTCTTATCCTCTATCTTAGATTTGTAATTTAATTGTGATGACTTATTTGGGATTCATGATTTCTATTTTCAGTATGAACTAAATTTGCAATTAAGGTTACAATTGAACCAATCACATTTATGAATTAACTATCTATTTGATTTCAGTTATTCAATCAATTTGAGTTGTCTATCTTATTCTATGCTTATTGATTAATTGTTTGGCCGACAATTAACGGAATATTCTAGGTGAATTCGGGAGATGCAATCTAGGGTTAGAACTGGATGAGATAGCATGTATTCTTAATTATTTGCATGTGTTGAATAATTGGGATTGTGAAGTGAATAGGGATATCTCTTCGCTGCATGTAACTATTGGGAATTGATGTTTAATGAATTTAAATCTTTAGTTTTGCATAGGAATATCGCATAATTAAATGAGTTAGATAATTTTATTTGATCACTTGGGAGAGGGCTTATAAATAACTTTGAATTCCTATTAACAACTCTGTTGAAGTTGATAATTGGATGAATTAGATAATTAGTTTGTATTGCGTAATTGGGGATATTATAGTTAAGCCTTTAAAAATCTGAATTTCAACCCTTGTGTTAGCTCGTATTCTTAGTTTTAATTTAATTAGCTTTAATCGTTATACAAATTGTGATTGTTTAAATAAAAATGAATTGATATAGGAAATTATTGAACAGAGATTCCCTATGGGTTCGACACTCTATCTTATCACTTTATTACTTGTTGATCGTATATACTTGCACGTAATAGTTGATTGTGAAATCGGGCAACAAGTTTTTGGCGTCGTTTCCAGGGAAATCTTTTTGTTTAATATTTATTTCCATATTAGTTATAATCAATTTAATCTTAATTTAAACATTTTATTTAATTTTTTTTTGTTTATTTCTTTTTCTGTTTTACTTCCTTTTGAGGTACATCATGGCCAACTATGACTATCAGTGGCCTTATACGAGAATGATTCAGCCAAGAGCGGCAGGGATTTATGAATTCGATGAATTGTCAGCACAGATTGAGACACTTTCGAGGAAGTTTGACACTTTAGAAGTACAACGTATACAAAGGGTGACGATAATTTGTGAGTATTGTGCTGGAAATCATCCGAGTCATCAATGTGCCATCAATTATGAGTCGATGCAGTATGGTGGCAATTTCGGTGATTACCCCAACAGTTATGCCTATCCCAACAACTATCATCAAGATTGGGGGTATCATCCGAATTTTTCATGGAGCCATAATAATCAAGTCCAAACCTTTGCTCTAAGCCAATCATACACTCCAGAATTTCAGGATTCAGCCTATCCATATGAAGAAGAAAGGAAATTGAGTTTGGAGGAGGCCTTGGCGAAGTTTATTACAGCTACGGACAAAAGGATGAGTGATCAGGATCAACTGTTGAACTTAATGGATTTAAATGTAAAAAGCCAAGTAGTGTCAATTCGAAATCCTGAGAATCAGATGGGACAACTTATCAACGCCTTCAACAATAACTATCTAGGTACATGGCCCAGTGACGTGGTTCTCGAGACTGATGGATTGCCCGTGCCAAAGCTGCTACCGAAGGTGCTGATTGACGATGATTCTGATATGAAGGAGAATAGTGGGGATCAGGAAAATACAGCCGAATAAGATCTAGCCCTGAGTTCCGACACTGATGTACCGATTTTGTTAGTGCCCCATGTACTTTCTCCGCCAAAGCTCAAAGATCTGGGTAGTTTTGCAATTCCTTGCCCAATTGGTAGTCATGTCGTCGGCAAAGCTCTATTTGACATCAAAGCTAGCATGAATCTGGAGCCATGGTGGGATGAGAAAGGGGTCCATGAGAAGTTAGTTGAAGTCCCAGTTGTGTTCAAGAAGTTTCAATTCAATATTCCGTTCACAAACACAATGGAGCATGTGCCTAGCTATTTGAAGGTTATAAAGGAGATTCTACAAGAAAAGAGCATGCTAGGTGATTTTGAATCAATGGCCCTTAAAGAAGCAAAGCCCTCAGACGTTTCATTATTACTAATGGATGGAGAGTTCCTCAATTTTCGAAGGGGCATTGGATAGAAAAGGAAGAAGTCCGGCTGAAAGACTCTAAATCAAGAGCTTGATGGGAGGCAACCCAATCATTTTAGTATCTTTAGCTATTTTAGTTTTTTATATTTTTGCATTTAGTTAGGATAGTAATAGTTAATTTCTAAGATTTTCAGTGCTTTGCTAGTCTCTCATGCTTTTTAAAATGTTGTGCTAATCTATACTATTTTACTTTGATGACAGGGTTTTGGGGAGTACGTTAGTAGATGGAATAAGGTTTTGGGATGGCACCACTTGAAGAAAAAAAAAAGAGATTGAAAAACCAGGATTCTCGCCCCGGCGAGAAAAATGACCTTGGAATCCTCGCCCCGGCAAGAACCTATCTGCCCAACTTCGCCCTAGCGGTTCTAGATCTCGCCCCAGCCCAGACTTGTCTGTTCATTCTCGCCCCGGCGAGCTTTCTAGGCCAATCAACTTCGCCCCGACGAAGTCAGCTAAAAAAAAAAAACCCCTCACTTTTGGAAATCCCTCGCCTTTCTTTAACGAAACATCCAATTCGACTTCTTCCATTCGAAGTCAATCAAGATGTACGGATTCCATCTTCAACTTGGATCGCACATATCAATTTGGGGAACTTCGCAATGGTGAATCTCAAGTAAAATTTGATTTCAACACGGGGTTTTCTCCGACCCAGTTTTCACTCCCGTGGATCCAACCGAACAACGCATTTAACTAAAATCAATCAAAGATGTTCATGAAGATGAAATCCTAGTCCAATTCCAGTTTTCTGAGCCTCAGCCGCTGCAAGCATTCTCACTTTCAGAGTCGGATAATGCGCGAGGTCAAGCACGCCGCTTGCCCAGTCAGGGGAGTTCTCCATTTTACTTTTTTTATTTTGCAAACAATGAGGACATTGTTCATTATGAGTTTGGGGGTGGCTTTGCTGTCATTACATAGTCATGTCATATTGCATTACATAACTATTTAGTTCACGTGCTATGCATTGTTTAGTTATTTTTGCATATTGTAGGAATAGTTAAAAAAATTGTAAAAAAAAATAAAAATTTAAAAATCACAAAAATATTTTCTTTTTATTGCATTCTTTTATAGCTTTAGGGTATATATAATTGCATTTAGGTTAGTTTGAGCAATGAATTGATGTAGAGTATTTAAGGAAGGCCAATGATGAAAATTCTGATCAGTTAGCTAATTAGTTTAGCAAGACGGATAAGGAGTGCTAAATTATGAATTTTGATTGTTCCTGATTTTGTCAAGCTTGGGACCCTTTTAATTCTTTTATGCACACATCCATTTGGTTGAGCTAGTTTTAACTTTGAGGAAGTTTATATGTTAAATGCTTGTGGAAGATATTTATGAACTTTATATCTTGTTTGATCATAACTTAAAGTGCAATGTGAGGTAGAATATAATTTGGGGGAAGCCTTGGTTAAATTAAAAAAAATTGAAAATTTTGAACCTTCCTCAATTGAAAAAATGGATCATGTGGTGGGTTGAGATGGAGCGTAAAACACATTCACTCATAAACACATGCAACGAGATGAGCGTAAAACGCACTCGTTTAATTGGAAGTGAGAGGGAGCGTAAAACGCACTCACTAAAAAAGAAAAGAGAAGGAAAAAAGAAAAAATTGTTTGAATTTTTGGGGAAAGGTTTTTAAAGGAGCTTAAATGTTTGAAATAACCTTGTGATCCTAGTTATGTTTTTTTATATTCGTTTTGAGTTGTGGAAGATGAACATATGGAGTTCCTGTTGTTATACTAACCTTTTTGATATCTTTAATGATGCATTTGATTTCATGAGCTTCTTTAAGTGTTTTTTTCGCTAGTTTGATATATTTGGATTCACACACGCACGAAAAGGTTGAAAGTAAGATGAAATTGGTGATAAGTTGATTTTTGATGGTTCATAAATTTGAAGTTTTGCTGAATTGTTAGTTACTGATCTTTGAGGCCTGATATTTATAATCTATGTTGATTGATTGCTCAGTCGTAATACATCATGCATATGCATTCATTTAGATAGGTTTGTTTATTTCTGTTTTTCTTATGTTTTTGTTTGAGGACAAGCAAAGTCTTGAGTTTGGGGGTCTTTGATAAGTGGGTTTTATACCTGTAAATTAGATATATCTTAGGCTTATTTCTTTACTATCTTTGAGTATTTTTAGTATCATTTTACTTGTTTATGCATTGGTTTTGTAGGAAACGGCTTCAGAGGGTCAAAAGAGGAAAATTTGAGCTTAATGGCATTTCTGTAAATTCTGGATCAGAGTTCTCGCCGGGGCGAGAATCTCAGGCTTAAATTTCTCGCCGGGGCGAGAATGCGTGGAAAGGAATTGTAATTCAGTTCTTTTGGGAAATCGATTTGGAATTGGATTCTTTCTACTAATTTGATTCAAAAACTATAAAAGAGGCAGAGAGAGATGGAAATATAGGCATACATAGGCATGCATATACATAGATGCATTCATAGTTGCACACTTACGCAAGGATTGAGATACAGAGTTGAAGTCAGAGATTGGAGACTAGAGAAAGCATCGCAAGGAGTTCAGATTGGAGATTGAAGATTGAAGAACTTCGACTAAGTTTTTCTTATCCTCTATCTTAGATTTGTAATTTAATTGTGATGACTTATTTGGGATTCATGATTTCTATTTTCAGTATGAACTAAATTTGCAATTAAGGCTACAATTGGACCAGTCACATTTATGAATTAACTATCTATTTGATTTCAGTTATTCAAACAATTTGAGTTGTCTATCTTATTATATGCTTATTGATTAATTGTTTGGCCGACACTTAGCGGAATATTCTAGGTGAATTCGGGAGATGCAATCTAGGGTTAGAACTAGATGAGGTAGCATGTATTCTTAATTATTTGCATGTGTTGAATAATTGGGATTGTGAAGTTAATAGGGATATCTCTTCGCTGCATGTAACTATTGTGAATTGATGTTTAATGAATTTAAATCTTTAGTTTTGCATAGGAATATCGCAGAATTAATTGAGTTAGATAATTTTATTTGATCACTTGGGAGAGGGCTTATAAATAACTTTGAATTCCTGTTAACAACTCTGTTGAAGTCAATAATTGGATGAATTGGATAATTAGTTTGTATTGCGTAATTGGGGATATTATAGTTTTAAGCCTTTAAAAATCTGAATTTCAACCCTTGTGTTAGCTTGTATTCTTAGTTTTAATTTAATTAGCTTTAATCGTTATACAAATTGTGATTGTTTAAATAAAATTGAATTGATATAGGACTAGTAGTTGAAAATTATTGAAGAGAGATTCCCTATGGGTTCGACACTTTATCTTATCACTTTATTACTTGTTGATCGTGTATACTTGCACGTAATTGTTTATTGTGAAATCAGGCAACACACGAGCTGGGCGTGCGGCAGGTTGCCGCGCTAGGCGTGCGACAGATTGGGGCGCCAGCGTGCGGCCAGGGCGTGGGGGCGCGCGCTGGCGTGCGGGCGCGTGGCTCGGGCGTGCGGCAGCCAGCGTGTGGGCGAGCAACACTCAGCATGGGCCAACCAGGGCTTGGGCGCGCCAACGCCGTCCTGAGTGCGATCTGACACAGTTTCAGTGCGATCTGAGCTCCATTTTGTCTGACTTTGGCTAGGGTTTTCTGGATGGAGGCTATATATAATCTCTTCTAAGCTTCATATCAGATATCTAGAGAGAGGGACTCAGTCAAACAACAGGGCTAAAGGCTGCAAATCAAGCTGCAAATCAAGCTGAATCAAGCCACAAGCCAAGGAACTCAGTCAACAAGAATTGCAAAACTAAGGAGGAGAGCTAGAAACCAACAGTAACCCAAGGAACAACAGCTGAACAACTTGAAAAGTGGTTTCATTTCTAGATTTTTAACTCCTTTGTAATTCGAATTTGACAATGTATAAATTGAAATTGATATTTATTGTAGCTATCATGAACTAACCTTCTATTCTAAGATTGTAATGGAACCCAACACTTAAATTGAATTGATTTCTCTCTCTATTAATTTTAGTTATTCCTTTGTGAATTGATTATCATAACCTTTGCTTCTAGATTAATTGCTTGGCCCGTAATTACCTTGGGAACCTATATGAACTTGACGAGCGGATTATAGGTTAAGACCTATTTATGATAACATGCGAGAGTATAGATTGTTGTGGGTTATTAATCGGATTAAGTGACGTGTGTCTTATTAATTATCTGCAATAATAGGTATCTTGATAGTAGTTGGGATAGATATATACCTAATTACCGCATGCAACCAATTGAGAATCTAGTCTTAATGACTTCCGATGTGAAAGTTGGTAATTGAGGGGACGATTAATCGGATTTAGTGACACGTGTCTATTAATCATTCCTGAAATTAGTCTCTTGATAGTGTATAGGATAGACATATACCTATGCACCGCTTAGGAAGATTCGTAATTGACAATCAATAGAGGCTCTTATGTAGTTTTGATTTCTCGGTTGTCAATTCCTATGATATAACTGATTGAAAAGAGAGAGTTAGTGTTAGGTTTGTATATAACACAAGCATGCAATCACATTACATAAATAGGGCGGAAGCATGATAAAACGGATTTTAAAATTTTAATACAAACCATCACCATGATCTATCCTTGTGTTCAATTATCAATTAAACGAAAGAGAAAGAGAATAAGAATTATACCCTCATAGATCAAAGCTTCCTCGGGTACAAGTTCAACTCTTAGTCCTTCGTGTTCTCCTCGAATTCCACCGATGAGATTCCTTCCTTTGATCAACGTTAGCCACCCAAGTGTTTGGCCTCTAGAGGTGATCCACCAAGGAAGAATAGGTATTCAAGAAGTTGGGTGTTGGCAAAACCCTAGTTTCTATCTCTATAGAAATTACAAGTACTCTCCACAATCTAATGCAAGAGTGTGTAACCCTAATCTATGATAAGACTCCTCTTATTTATAGATGTAGGAATAACCCTTCCCTAAACTATTCAGGATTAGGGTTTCTTTTATAATTAAACTCCTTTAATTAATTATGCTCCTAATCCAATTAGGAATCCATGGGAGAGTACTTCTATTAATTAATTCTCAATCCCTATTAAGAATTAAATAATAGTAATAGTAATAATAATAAAAAGACTCCTCATATTAATTTATATTTAATATTTTTAAAATATTAAATAATAAATATTAAGCTATTTAATTTATTCTATCTCCATAGATTAAATTAAATACACTTAACTTATTATTATAATTATGTCATTTACGTCTTAAATAAATATTTTTCTTTTGCGGTGTGACCCTTTAGGTTCTCTATATTAAACCGGTTGTGAATAAATTAATTAGAACAATTCTAATCTTATTTAAATAAATAAATTAAACTATTTATTCATTTAAATAAATATTATTTATTCTACAATAAGGGTAAGCCCCCTTAGCTATTAACGACTTTTCAGATAATATAGATTTCAACATTAATCACAAAAGAACCTTTGAGTGAATAGTTACCGTACAATTCAATCCTTCTACCATACAATGTCCCAATTAAATATAAGACATGGATTTACTGTCAAGTCTTATTTTATTTAATTATATGTATTTCGATTCCCAAATGCACAACTCTAAATAATGCAAATTAGAAACTCCTTTCTAATTTCATTTTGTCTTGGCCAAGGACTACTGAGTTGTCATTTATCGAATCACATAGGATATTCACATCTTTTACTAGACGTGGTAGATTCTTTGTTGATCATTCACCTATCTCCATGTATAACTTATTATCATGTATAACTTATTATACCCAATCATACCCTTTGATATACCCTAAAGGTCTTAAGGGATATGTCAAAGTATAACTCATCATACACAAGATACTATGATGATCTCAAGTCCAAGGATCACTTGTACTACTATCACTATAGGAATTCCTATTGACAGGCGAGTAAAACTCCATTAGGTATTCCTTAGCGAGCCACGTTCAGTGAACTTATTCTCCAGTAAGCACCTACATACTTGCTTTAGTGTCTCTACACAAATGATTATAAGATCAATCATCCTCTTCTTAAGAGCAAGCAACGTATGTACTAATCTATCCGGATTCACTAATCCCCTATTTAGTAATCCAAAGATTAGGAACGATTTTACTTTGTGAGCTATTTAGAATTTAGATCTCATTAGCATGATCACCATCATGATTCTAAAAGCATTGCTCAAAACTATAGGTTTATCACATTTAATATAACAACACCATGTAGATAATATAAAATGCCTTTTAAGAAAATCAATTCTTTTATTAATAAATGAATAAGATTACAAAGTATATGCTACATCATATCAAATATGATTGGCTTGTTTGCATACTACTTTCAATCTCCCACTTGCACTAAAGCCATTCGCCATGGTATCTTATACCCATCTTCTCTAAGTGACGATCAAACTGTTGTTGTGTTAAAGCTTTAGTAAATGGATCTGCAATGTTATCTTGAGAGTCCACACGCTCCAGGGTGACATCTCCTCTTTCAATGATCTCTCTAATCAAATGAAACCGCCGCAATACGTGTTTGGATTTCTAATGAGACCTGGGTTCCTTAGCCTGCGCAACAGCTCCGTTGTTGTCACAGAATAAAGGTACAGCTCCTCTAATGCTAAGAACCACTCCAAGTTCAGTTATGAACTTCTTCATCCAAACAGCTTCCTTTGCAGCTTCACTTGCAGCTATGTACTCTGCCTCTATCACTGAATCAGCAACTGTTTGCTGCTTGGAACTCTTCCAACTCACCGCGCCACCGTTTAAGGTAAACACATATCCTGAAACGGATTTACTGTCATCTTGGTCCATTTGAAAGCTTGAGTCTATATATCCCTCTAGTTTCAATTCAGACCCACCGTAGACAAGAAATACATCCTTAGTTCTTCTCAAGTACTTTAGGATGTTTTTCACTGCCTTCCAGTGCTCTTCTCCTGGATTCGACAGATATCTGCTCATTACACTAAGTGCATGAGCGACATCTGGTCTAGTACATATTATACCGTACATGATAGATCCTATTGCGGAAGCATAAGGAATCTTACTCATTCGGTCTCTCTCTTCAGGTGTCTTTGGGGCCTGTTTCTTGGAGAGATGTATTCCATGGCTCATCGGCATGAGACCTCTCTTGGAATCTTCTATGCTAAACTTCTTTAGCATCAAGTCAATGTACTTTCCTTGGGTCAAGCCCAGCATCCTTTTAGATCTATCTCTATAGATCTTTATCCCCAAAATATGGGATGCCTCACCCAAGTCCTTCATGGAGAAATGTTTAGATAACCAAATTTTGATTGACTGTAGCATAAGAACATCATTCCCTATCAGTAATATGCCATTAACATATAATACAAGGAACGAAACAGCACTCCCACTAACCTTCTTGTACACATAAGGTTTATCCTCATTTTTGATAAAATCAAACCTTTTGATTATCTCATCAAAATGAATGTTCCATCTTCGAGAAGCTTGCTTCAATCCATAAATGGATCGTTGTAGCTTACAGACTTGGTTTGTTCCAACCGTTGAAACAAAATCCTCTGGCTGTATCATATATACATTCTCCTCAAGCTCTCCATTGAGGAAGGCCGTTTTCATGTCTATTTGCCAGATCTCGTAGTCATAATAAGCTGCAATTGCAAGCAAAATCTGAATGGACTTGAGCATAGCTACTGGTAAGAAGGTTTCATCACAGTCAACTCCTTGTCTTTGTTTGAAACCTTTTGCAACCAGTGAGGCCTTATAGGTCTCTACCTTGCCGTCCGCTCCAGTCTTTCTCTTAAAGACCTATTTACACCCAATAGGCTTAATGAAACCAAAGTCCATACTTGGTTTTCATACATGGAGTCCATCTCGGATTTCATGGCTTCTAGCCATTTCTCTGAGTCTTCACTACTCATAGCCTCTTCGTAAGTCAATGGATCATCATCATCTATGATGCGTACCTCATCATCATCCTCTATGATGAATCCATACCTTTTAGGTATCTTCGGTACTCTTCCAGATTTACGAATAGGTAGTGGTACAATAGGTTCTTCTACTTGGTCAGGTACCTGACTTTGATCCGGAGTATTTTGTGGTTCTTGAACTTCTTCAAGATATATCTTACTCCCACTGACCCCTTCGAGGATAAACTCCTTTTCCAAGAAGGCAGCGTGTTTCGTTACAAACACCTTTTGATCAGTAGGATGATAGAAATAATACCCTACAATTTCTTTAGGGTAACCCACAAATCTACACTTGTCGGATCTAGTCTTTAGCTTATCTTGCTCAAACCTTTTGACATAAGCTGGACAACCCCAAGTCTTAACATACTTAAGATTTGGTTTCCACCCTGTCCATAACTCATATAGAGTCTTTGGGACGGATTTGGTAGGTACCTTGTTAAGTAGATATGCAGCCGTTTCTAGGGTATAACCCCAGAAGGATACTAGAAGGTCGGTAAAACTCATCATGGAACGAACCATGTCCAATAATGTTCGATTTCTCCTTTCAGATACACCATTCAACTGTGGCGTCCCTGGTGGAGTCCATTGTGAGATTATACCATTTTCTTTGGGACAATTGAGAAACTCATTGGTCAAGTATTCCCCTCCTCGATCCGATCGAAGAATCTTAATACTCTTACCAGTTTGCTTCTCTACTTCACTTCTGAATTCTTTAAACTTTTCAAACGATTCAGATTTGTATTTCATTAAATACACATATCCAAATCTAGAATGATCATTAGTGAAAGTAATAAAATAAGAATACCATCCTCGTGCATTCGTTGTCATAGGTCCACATATGTCTGTGTGTACTAATGCTAACAACTCTGTAACTCTTTCTCCTTTTCCACTAAAAGGAGATTTAGTCATCTTACCCATGAGACAAGATTCACAAGTTGGATATGATTCGTAATCAGATAGCTCTAAAAGCCCATCTTTATGCAACTTGGTTAATCTTGTTTCATTGATATGACCGAGTCTACAGTGCCACATAAAGGTATAATTAGCATCATCACTTTTTCTTTTCTTAGTTTATTCAATTTGAAGTATATTTTCATGCAAGTCAAGTATGTAAAGTCCATTCAGTAAATTGCCAACACCATATAAAACATTTTTATTATAAATAGAACAACTATTGTTCTTTATTATAATATCAAAACCATCCATATCCAATACAGAAATTGAAATAATGTTTCTAATGAGTGTCGGAACATAATAACAATTATTTAAACTAATGAACTTGCCCGAAGGCAGTGCTAAACAATAAGTCCCTACAGCTAATGTAGCAACCTTTGCTCCATTTCCCACTCGTAGGACGACTTCATCCTTGTTCAGCTTTCTATTTCTGCTTAGTCCCTGCATATTATTACATATGTGAGAACTACAGCCGGTATCCAATACCCAAGTAGAATTTTGACTTTCAAAAAAATTAATTTCAATCATGAACAAACCTAGATCGGAAGTCGAAGCTTCTCCAAGCTTCTTTTGGTCCGTAAGATACTCCTTACAGTTCCTCTTCCAGTGTCCCAGCTTATTGCAATGGTACCAAATTCCTTTGCTATCTGGATCATGTTTCTTTTTATCCTTTCTCTTCGCCTTGCCCTTAGCCTTCTTGTTTTTCTTCTTTTCAGAAGATACCTTGGGCCTCTTCCTTTTCTTGGAAGAATCATCCACTAGTAAGACTTAGTTCTTGTTGGATGAGAAGTGACCTTCAGCAGTTTTCAGCATGTTAAGTAACTCAGGCAAGTTGACGTCCAACTTATTCATGTAAAAATTCACAACAAATTGTGAGAAGGTGTCCGGGAGTGACTGCAAGATCAAATCTTGACTTAACTCCCCATCCATCACGAACCCTAGTTGTCCAAGTTGTTCAATTAGATTGATCATCTTAAGGATATGAGTCTCAACAACAGTGCCCTCGGTCATACGAGATCGGAAGAGCTCCTTAGATATCTGATATCTAGCAGTCCTACTTTGCTCACCATACAACTCTTTGAGGTGCAGCAATATAGTAGGAGCATCCATAATTTCATGCTGACGCTGAAGCTCGTTACTCATAGATGCGAGCATGATGCATTAAGCCAGGATTGCATCATCTTGTCACTTTCTGAAAGTAGCAATCTCTTCCTCGGAGGCTATTTCTGTAACACTTGCAGGGACTGGCGAATTTAGGACATAAGAAATCTTTTCAGCAGTGAGAACAATTCTTAGATTCCTTAACCAGTTAGTGTAATTCGGTCCGGTCAGTTTGTTAGCATCAAGTATGCTACGCAGTGATAGTGAGTTTGACATTTTTAAATTCTGCATGTGAAATAGACAACATTTTAGCATACATTCATTTAATTAATTACCAAAATAAATTAGGTCTTTGTTTTTAAATTGGTATCTCTCACTTTTTCATCAAACTATATTACCCTCAATATATAGTTCGGCAAATCTAATTAAAGATTTGCTAGTGAGAATAAGGATCTCATTTCAAATGTATATAGCCTTGTGTGACACAACAAACTATATATAAATAAATAGGTAGACAACTATTGTCAATTACATCACTATATAACTCTTTGTATTTTGCCTCTTAGATTATTTTGATCAAGTGTGACACATCTAAATCAAAATTATCCAAGTTAAGTCCAACCTAGCACTTCCATATATTCGAAAGAAAAACACTGTCCTTGTGTGACACAACAAAACAGCATCGTTCAGTTTATTTATAAGCATCAAATGTGATAAAGCAACATCTTAAATATTTAATACTTACCTTGTGTGATACAACAAACTCATATTAAATATTTAATACTCTATCGCTTTACCATGCTAGAAGGTGACGTTCGATATTCCAAATATCTTTGAACGCTTAGGACTTAATATAATTTCTTTGAGGGGTTTGTAATTATTAGTCTCATCTTGTTTAGCGCGCATGCACATATATATATAAAATATGCGTCATATTATTTAACATGTGAAGCATGTTGAATAATATATAATATATATAGTAATCATGCACATATAGAATACTGTATTCTACCCGGATTGATTATGGACTTTTATTCTAGTTTGGTTCACTAGAGCCACCAAGTGAACCAAAAGGTTAAACCTAGGGTGCAAGAATTAAATTTAAATATAACTATTACATTTAAACCCGGGCTCCAATATAAACGGGTCTTCAAGCGCTCCTTGCTCCTTTGTCTCCAATTCTTCAAAATTAATTCTAACTAGTCCTATTACAGAAACTATTTACAATAAATAGAATCCTTGATCAGCAGTCAAGGGGAAGTACATAGGAGGGAGATAGAATTTACATTAAGAAAAATTAGAGATGACGAGGTACGCAGACCCCATTTATAAAACCATTCCATATATGCATTGATATTAATTAATGGGCAAACGTTTTGCTAATATTTAGTTTTGAAACAAAATAAACTCTTTTATTTTAATCAAAAACCAAATCCAAATTAAACTCCTTTAATTTTAGCAATCTGAAATCATAGTCCAGATAAAATAAACATCTTTATTTTAAACTTTTATCAATTAAATAAACCATTTATGTTAATTGAGAAAAACAAAAAAAAATAAAATTAAAGTTTGCACACCGGCGCGGCCGCGCTCCAAATTGAACTAGGAGCGGCGCGGCCGCGCTGCACCCCCAGAAACGTTTTCTGGGTTAGGGCGTGGCCGCACCGCGACGCAGATTCAGAAATTTTTTTTCCAGCCCAAAAATTCGATCGTATCGCATATCAATTCATACATTGAATCATCAAAATCAATAACTAATACAAGGATTTGGCTCTGATACCACTGTTAGGTTTGTATCTAACGCAAGCATGCAATCACATTACATAAATAGGGCGGAAGCGTGATAAAACGGATTTTAAAATTTTAATACAAACCATCACAATGATCTATCCTTGTGTTCAATTATCAATTAAACGAAAGAGAAAGAGGACAAGAATTATACCCTCGTAGATCAAAGCTTCCTCGGGTACAAGTAACCCTAATCTATGATAAGACTCCTCTTATTTATAGATATAGGAATAACTCTTCCCTAAACTATTTAGGATTATGGTTTCTTTTATAATTAAACTCCTTTAATTAATTATTCTCCTAATCCACTTAGGAATCCATGGGAGAGTACTTCTATTAATTAATTCTCAATCCCTATTAAGAATTAAATAATAGTAATAGTAATAATGATAATAAGACTCCTCTTATTAATTTATATTTAATATTTCCAAAATATTAAATAATAAATATTAAGCTATTTAATTTATTCTATCTCCATATATTAAATTAAATACACTTAACTTATTATTATAATTATGCCATTTACTTCTTAAATAAATATTTTCCTTTTGCGGTGTGACCCTTTAGGTTCTCCATATTAAACCGGTTGTGAATAAATCAATTTGAACAATTCTAATCTTATTTAAATAAATAAATTAAACTATTTAATTCATTTAAATAAATAATATTTATTCTACAATAAGGGTAAGCCCCCTTAGCGATCAACGACTTTCCAGATAATATAAATTTCAACATTAATCACAAAAGAACCTTTCAGTGAATAGTTACCGTACAATTCAATCCTTCTACCATACAATGTCCCAATTAAATATAAGACATGGATTTACTGTCAAGTCTTATTAAACAACCCAATTCCATCAACAATGATTTTAGCATCACAGATAACCTAAACAACCCAATTAAAGGCTAAAATTTAACTGTAAATACTTTATTATCAAGTTTTGATACAGTTAACAAAATTAATCACTGTACATTGGTTTGTTAACCAAATCTATCCGTTTAACTATCATTCTTTTCGTTTTTACGTGCATAAACATAATTTAGTAACCAATTTGACCAATTAACATGTAAATCAAGTATCAATTTCATACATTTAAGCCATGTTCGTCAATAACTACTCTGTAAATTCTAGAACTTCAACTAAACACATAATCTCATGGATTTAATTACTATAAATTATATATAAATTATACAAAACACATCAATGCATACTTATAATCATCTAACATCAAATTCTTAATAATTTGGTCATAAGATAAATTTATAGAGAACTCAAATTTTTCATGGAGGAACTCAAGAACGTAATTAAACTTGAATTTAGTGAATTACCTTTGATTAATGGTTTAGGCTTTGTAAGAAAATGAAAGAAACTCTTTGATTCTCCAAATTCCTTCTTCAATCTCAAGATTTCCACAAATTTTCTCTCTGTATTGCTCTGACTTAATTTCTAAGAACTGATAATAATAATACGTAATGAACCAACTGGCTTAATCATGGGTGTCAGTTGATCCCATAATGGGTTAACTGACAACAACTTCCCCTAAGGCCTTGTTTAGCTAGTCTTTTAAAGCTCTTATTTTGGTTTATTTTAATAAATTACTTATAATATAGTTAATGTCACAAAATTAATTATTTCAATAATCTCATTTAAATCAATTAAATAAAATAGAATAATTCTACATTAAATCATATAGTCACATAAATAAAATTCTCATTTATTAAATATAACAAATTATTAAATCTCTAATTAATATTAAATTAATTAGAAATAACATTATACTTATTTAAATAACGCATTTAATCAAATAAATTCAATTCAACACATACTTTAAATATAAAAATAATTCTTCACATCAATTTAACTATTGTAACACATGTAATTAAATTAATCTACCACAAATTCATCAATTAATCAATTAATTCAACAATCAAATCATCGAAAAATATTTATTTAATTCAATAAATATTTAAATTAAGTTACAAAATTCTCGTTTGTCACATCTTTCCCCCTTAAAAGGATTCTGTCCCCAGAATCACAACTCAATTAACTCGTCCCGTTACATTCTCCCCCCCTACAAGGATTCTGTCCCCAGAATCGCTACACATAGACTAAGCAAATAACTGAGGATAATTTCTCATCATTTGATCTTCGAGTTCCCACGTAGCTTCTTCAGCGTTGTGGTTCCTCTAGATCACCTTAACGAAAGGTATAATTTTATTTCTTAGCACTTGCTCTTTCCTGTTAACTATCTGAACAGGTTCTTCTTCGTAAGACAAATCTTTCTCAACTTGCAGGGGTTCATACTCTATGATATGCTTGTAGTAGGGCTTGTATGGTCGTAACACCGAGACATGAAAGATATTGTGGATGTGTTCCAGCGCTGGAGGTAAAGCTACCTCATATGCGACCTGACCAACTCGCCTTAACACTTCAAAGGGTCCAACGAACCTCGGGCTCAGTTTTCCCTTCTTACCAAAACGAATCATCCCTTTCTAGGGAGATACTTTCAAGAAAACATAGCTACTAGACTCAAATTCTCGATTCTTACGATGTTGATCGGCATATTTCTTCTGTCTATCCTGAGCTGCTATCAATCTTGATCTGATCACTTTGACGATTTTTGCGGTTTGTTGTACCAGTTCTGGTCCTAGCAATTGTCGTTCGCCAACTTCATCCCAAATAATGGAGTTCTACACTTTCTGCCGTACAACGCTTCGTAAGGCGGCATGCCAATACTTACGTGGTAACTGTTGTTGTAAGCAAATTCAACCAATGGTAGATGATCATCCCAATTTCCTTTGAAGTCCATAATGCAAGATCGTAACATATCTTCCAATGTCTGAATCGTTCTTTCGTTCTGTCCGTCGGTCTGTGGGTGATATGCCGTACTCATATGTAACTGCGTTCCCAAGCATTCCTGTAGTCGTTTCCAAAAGTTCGATGTGAAGCGCGGATCCCTATCTGAGACAATAAATATTGGAACACCGTGCCTCGAAACAATCTCCTTGACATACAACTTCGCCAATTGATCTAGGTTGAATCTGATCTTGATCAGTAGAAAATGTGCTGATTTTGTCAGTCGATCCACAATAACCCATACTGTGTCGAAACCCTTCTGAGTCGTCGGAAGACCTACTACGAAATCCATGGTGATGTGCTCCCATTTCCATTCTAGGATTTCTAACGGTTGTAATAGCCCACTTGGTCTCTGATGTTCGGCTTTAACTTTCTGGCATGTCAAACACTTGGCCACACAATCGGCGACGTCTCTCTTCATATTCGGCCACCAAAAATACTGTCGAAGAGCTTGGTACATCTTCTTACTACCCGGATGAATCGAATATCTTGAATTATGAGCCTCGCTCAAAATTCTCTCCTTAACCTCTTGTACTGGCGGAACCCAAATTCTTCCCTCGAATCTCAATACTCCTTCATTATCTACTTTGAATTTCACTTCATCACCTCCAGATATTCTTTTCCTGATTTTCTCACATTCTTCGTCCTGCATTTGTGCTTCCTTAACCTTATCCACCAAAGTTGAACCGATTCTCAATTGAAATAATTTTTCGTCACACTCCTCTGGATATTTCACCTCCAATTCCAATTTTGCCATTGCTGTAATTAACTCCTCCTGAGTGGTAATCATAAATAATTTATCTCGTCCCTTTCTGCTTAAGGTGTCGGCCACCACGTTCGCTCTACCCGGATGGTATAAAATCTCGCAGTCGTAATCTTTTATCAATTCCAACCATCTAATCTGTCGCATGTTCAGATCCTTCTATGTAAAAATATATTTCAGACTCTTGTGGTCTGTATATATTTCACACTTCTCCCCGTAAAGATAGTGCTCCATATCTTTAAAGCAAACACCACCGTGACCAACTCCAAATCATGGGTAAGATACCCCTTTTCATAGTCCTTTAATTGTCGTGACGCATACGCAATGACCTTACCGTTCTGCATAAGCACACATCCTAGTCCTTTATGCGACGCATCACTGTACACCATAAAATTTCCTGTGCTATCTGGTAGAGACAACACAGGCACCGTACTCAACCTCTTCTTTAATTCTTGAAAACTTTCCTCACACTTCTCCGTCCAAACGAACTTCACCGTCTTTCTAGTCAAATTCGTTAACGGAGTCGCGATTTTGGAAAAATCCTGAATGAATCTCCTGTAGTAACCCGCCAATCCGAGGAAACTCCTTACTTCCGATAGCGTTTTCGGCGGATCCCAGTTAAGCACTGCCTCAACCTTTGACGGATCCACTGAAATCCCATCCTTGTCAATCACATGTCCAAGAAATTGCACTCGTTCTATCTAGAATTCACACTTTGAAAATTTAGCGTACAACTTCTCTCTTCTTAACGCTTCTAATGTCAACTTCAAATGCTCTGTATGCTCTTCCTTGGTTTTGGAATAAATTAGAATATCATCAATGAATACTACTACGAACTTGTCTAAAAACGGCTTAAACACCCTGTTCATTAGGTCCATAAATGCTGCAGGAGCATTTGTTAAACCAAATGACATCACCAGAAACTCGTAATGACCACAACGAGTTCTGAACGCTGTCTTCGGTACATCTTCCTTCCTCACCTTCAACTGATGATACCAACTCCTCAAATCTATCTTCGAGAAATATCTAGCTCCTTTCAACTGATCAAACAAGTCGTCGATTCTTGGCAACGGGTATTTATTCTTAATCGTGACCTTGTTCAACTCCCTGTAATCAATGCAAAGTCGCATCGATCCGTCTTTCTTTTTAACAAACAATACCGGCGCTCCCCACGGCGATACGCTTGGCTGGATATTCTTCTTATCTAAAAGTTCTTGTAGCTGCACCATCAATTCTTTCATCTCTACTGGGGCCATTCGGTACAGAGCTTTCGATATCGGGGCAGTTCCTAGCGCCAAATCGATTACAAACTCAACTTCCCTGTCTCGCGAAAGTCCTGGCAAATCGTCGGGAAAGATGTCTACAAAGTCCCTTACAACAAGTATTTCTTCTAATTTCGGACTCTCTTTTCGAGTATCAATTATGTAGGCTAAGTATCCCACACAGCCTTGTCTTAAAGACTTCCTAGCCTGCATCATCGTCAGACAACTCGCTTGTCTAGGCGATTTGCTGCCGTAAAATACTACCTTTGACGGAGTCATAAGGTTAATACGTTTCTTTTGGCAATCAATTATCGCTCCATAATTGAATAACCAATCCATTCCCAAAATAACGTCGAATTCTCCAAGTTTGATTGGGATCAGATCTACTGTCATCACGTTTCCCTTAATGTTCACTCTACAGTTCTTATGTACGTACTTAACAGGAATCACTTCCCTATTCGCGATTTCTATGTTCAAAGGGTAATCTAATTCCTCCTTAGGCAATTCTAAGTTCTTAGCAAAGCCATCGGATATAAATGAACAAGTAGTACCCGAATCAAACAATACATAAGCATCTATATTATTGATCGAAATGATACCTGACACCACATCGCGAGACTGCATGGCATCTTGTACGGTCATGTTGAAAGTTCTAGCAGTAGGTCGGTTTGTTGGTGCTGATCCAGTTATAGTCAACGTATTACCACCACTGTTCCCCTTGTTGCCTCCTGTTCCTGCTCCTCCTGCTACTTTCTTGGGGAAATCCCAAGCCAGATGATCCTTCGATCCACATGTGAAGCAAGCGCCCTTCTTCGGATTCGGACAATTCAGTGCTATGTGGCCCTCCTGGTTGCAATTGTAGCACACCCTCTTCCCCTTCAGGAAAATCCCTATGTGATTCTTCCCACACGTAACACACGCTTCTCCATTCTTCTTCTGACCTCCCTGTTGATTTCCAGCAGATCCATTATCATTCCACTTCCTCTTCTAGTTGTGACCACCACTGCTACTACCACTTGCCTTATTATTCTCATTTTCACCCTTCTTCTTCTTCTGTTCTTAGTTATACTTAGTTAGGGCATCACTCCCACCTTCTGCGATGATCGCCTTTTCCAATACTCCAGCAAAAGTGTTCAATTGGAACATTGACACCTTGCTATACAACCACGGCTTCAACCCTTGTTCAAACCTCCTTGTTTTCCTCTCATCCGTATTTACTTGGTAAGTTGCAAACCTAGCCAACTCATTAAACTTCGCCGCTTACTCCGGTACAGTCATGGTACCCTGTTTCAGCTCTAGAAATTGAATCTCCATTTGGTTACGTGAGCTCGTCGGAAATTACATCTCAAAGAACATCTCCTTAATCCTCTCCCACGCGATCACACCCTGACCTCCTCGAACTTTATTCGCTTGCCACCAGTAACTAGCCTCTGACTTAAGCATGAACGTTGCGAAGGCAGTCTTTTGGTCATCACTAACCCTAGTAACGTCAAATAGTTTCTCCATTTTCATCACCTAAGTTTGGGCTTCGATCGGGTTCAGGGAACCCCTAAACTCTGGCGGTCCTACCGCTTTGAAATCCTTAAATGATATTACTAGTGGAGCTTGCGGCTGATTCGCAAGTGCTCCAGCCAAAAGGTTCACCAATTGCTGAACAGGATTAGCATTGGCGCCGTTGTTGTTAGTAGAGCTCTACTGAGCTTGTTGACGTGGTTGGCGTCTCGGGGGCATTTTCTGTTCAAGAATATGCGTTTATTAGATTAACACTCAATTTTCTCAAATGTTCAACATTTAACTCAAACAATTCTTGTTAAACATTAAACACATAACCTCTTCAAATAAAACTGATATTTCATTCATTCAAAAGTCTTAAACATAGAAAGATAACATCACTACTATTTACATCAACTATCCCAAGATCAAATAATCTTTAGGATTAAATAGTCATATTCCATTGTATATAATCACGCTGGAATTTACATCATTAACTGCCATAAATAGTTACACATAATTCAAAAACTTCTCCTATCATGGCCTACTAAGGCGTCGAACTGCCTGTCTACGTTCTTCCTCCATGATACGGCACATCGTCCTGCGATCCAACATATACCACGGCAGGTCCTCAAACTGAACTGGATAATGGAGAACTCGATCCTGGGCCCTATCAATCGCTGTCTGGAAAGTATAGTCTGTCTCCTCAATCTTAGACTTCTTTGCCCGTTCACCTTCTTCGGAAATTTCTGCACATCGAGCGTTATTCATCCAAGCATCCTCTGCTCTCGCACGTTCTGCTGACTCCTCACTCAAGTCATCCTTCAATTTCTGAATCTCAAGTTTCATCTTTTCATTCTCAGCCAGCAAGTCTTCTTTTTGACTCTCTGCCTGAACTAACTTCCATTCTACGTCTCCAAGACGTATCTCAAGATCCTCAATCTTCTCATCCTTCTGTTCTATAAAAGTCTGGCGTATATTTGCTAGTCTCTCCCAATCTCTGACTCTGTCCTGCAACTCTATGGTACGATCATACAAGGCATCGTACATCTCAACATCAACAGAGGTAAGGGGTACCTCCTCGGAATCCTCATCATCCTCCTCAGCCTCTACCTCCTCAGGATCCTCCTTTGGATCAGACTCAGGCTCATACTCCTGACCCACAACCGTGATCAATGGAGATAGCTCTCTGTGTATCAACTGCTCCCGGATAACATGGATATCACGGGGCTCCTCCTCTCCAGCCACTCGGGGCTCAACATCCCTAGGCTGACTGAATCCTCCAACATCCGACATCCTGACAATAAAGTTTAAATTTTAATTAATACTCAGCACTAGTCGCAGCACATAGGTTGTTAACACATAAGCACATAGCACATAAAGTCTTTTATTATCTTTAATGAATTTCCTTAATTCATTCCTTAGAACTCGATAAGAGTTTCTCACCACTATATTTTCTAACTCTTAAAAGGCTACTACCTTAAGGTCTCCCCACCTAAGGTTCATAACCTACAGCTCTGATACCAACCTGTGACACCCTCAAATCCGGGTACTTCGTTTCCTCAGGATTTGGTGTTCACAATCCAAAAACATCACATCACATCTAACTACCCATTCAAATATAAAGGAAAAACTATTAATTAAAATAGGAATCTCCCATTAAAGGGTTACAACATCATTATAAGTCTCAGGTCATCTAACCTTAACATAACATCAATGCGGAAAAACATACTTAAGTCTATTACATAAACATCAATTAAGCAAATACAACAAGTCTTCATCACTTGTTTGCTTTTCCTTTGCCCTTACTAGTGGACGGCTCATCAGTTTTTTTTAACTTTAGCTGCAATGTTATTATGCAAGAGTGAGCAATGATTGCCCAGTAAGTACAACAACAACAATAATAATAACATGCGAAATAATTAACGGATATTGAATAATCAAAGATTTAGCTTTTGAGTCAAGAATATAAGACGAGTTTCAAAATCTGAGGGTCTTAAGACCACGAACTATGTCCCAGGTTAACAGTATTTCTACTTTAAACCTTTAACAGTCGTAAGACTATATGGACCTTGCTTCTCGTACTCAGGGGGATCAGCCCTTTGTACCATGTATGTGCACAACATCTTAACGCTAATGCGTAAATAAAATCCCCTGTATAAGGGTTGTTCATCTCAGTTTGACATCGGAGTCTGCACCAAAAGAAGTTTGGTTTGGATTTACTTCAATAACGTTTCTAGAATTTAGAATAGTCATCAACTATGGACTAGTCGAATCAATAAGGGTTCGCTAGTCAATCAAGGTTCAAAAGGTGTCATTCGAGAATCAAAACTAAATCTCACAAAAGGTACAATTGAATAAGTTCTATATAACTGAAGCATTACAAAGAGGAAATTAAAACGTCTCATTGAATCCATGAAATTGAATGGAATAGAAACAATAACTTGCTAGAGTAAGTAATAGCATTATGAAACATATATGATAAGAGAATTAAGTTCAGGAACTTGCGTGATTGAAATCAAGGTAGAAAACTTGCATAAACGTAAAAGTAAGGATAAGATACTTGCCTCGTGCGTAGACTATAAATTTAAGACTCACGTTCTCTAATCAACCTATACATTCCGTTTATAAAACAGTAACAATAATTAGTTACAGTATTATAAACACTTCAGGACTCGTTCTCATCTAATATCATTTAATACCTCAATTAATATGTTAGCCTAAGCTTTAGATATGTCTATGATAACATAACATGATCACAAAAAAAGAATAAAATTTTTACTCTCTTCTTTTTACTCTTTTTTTTTGTTCCACCGTCGGGGCAGTGGTTTCCTTACAAAACGTCGTCGGGGCGACCCTACCGTCGGGGCGGGAATTCTAGTTTAATTTTGTCGCCGGGGTGAGTTCATCGCCGGGGCGACAAAGTCAGTTTAATTTCACCGCCGGGGCGGCATTTCTAGAGTAATTCCACCGCCGGGGCGGTGGACTCGAAACTCAGTTCCTGCAGTTCGCGAAGAACACAGAAACAGGTTAAAATTTTCCAATCTTGTTATTTTTACGTCAAATTAAACATACTCAATTATCATATATGGTATGAAATCAAAACCCATTCCATCAACAATGATTTTAGCATCACAGATAACCTAAACAACCCAATTAAAGGCTAAAATTTAACTGTTCATACTTTATTGTCAAGTTTTGATACAATTAACAAAATTAATCACTTTACATTCGTTTGTTAACCAAATCTATCCGTTTAACTATCATTCTTTTCGTTTTTACATGCATAAACATAATTTAGTAACCAATTTGACCAATTAACATGTAAATCAAGTATCAATTTCATACATTTAAGCCATGTTCGTCAATAACTACTCTGTAAATTCTAGAACTTCAATTAAACACATAATCTCATGGATTTAATTACTATAAATCATATATAAATTATACAAAACACATCAATGCATACTTATAATCATCTAACATCAAATTCTTAATAATTTGGTCATAAGATAAATTTACAGAGAACTCAAATTTTTCATGGAGGAACTCAAGAACGTAATTAAACTTGAATTTACTGAATTACCTTTGATTAATGGTTTAGGCTTTGTAAAAAAATGAAAGAAACTCTTTGATTCTCCAAATTCCTTCTTCAATCTCAAGATTTTCACAAATTTTCTCTCTATATTACTCTGACTTAATTTCTAAGAACTGATAATAATAATAATACGTAATGAACCAATTGACTTAATCATGGGTGTCAGTTGATCCCATAATGGGTTAACTGACACCAACCTCCCCTAAGGCCTTGTTTGGCTAGTCTTGTAAAGCTCTTCTTTTGGTTTCTTTTGGTCACAAAATTAATTATTTCAATAATCTCATTTAAATAAATTAAATAAAATAGAATAATTCTACATTAAATCATATAGTCACATAAATAAATTTCTCATTTATTAAATATAACAAATTATTAAATCTCTAATTAATATTAAATTAATTAGAAATAACAGTATACTTATTTAAATAATGCATTTAATCAAATAAATTCAATTAGACACATATTTTAAATATAAAAATTCTTCACATCAATTTAACTATTGTAACACATGTAATTAAATTAATCTACCACAAATTCATCAATTAATCAATTAATTCAACAATCAAATCATCGAAAAATATTTATTTAATTCAATAAATATTTAAATTAAGTTACAAAATTCTCGTTTGTCACATCTTTCCCCCCTTAAAAATATTTTGTCCCCAGAATCACGACTCAATTAACTCGTCCCGTTACATTCTCCCCCGCCCCCTTACAAGGATTCTGTCTCCAGAATCGCTACACATAGATTAAGCAAATAACTGAGGATAAATTCTCATCATTTGATCTTCGAGTTCCCACGTAGCTTCTTCAGCATTGTGGTTCCTCCAGATCACCTTAACAGAAGGTATAATTTTATTTTTTAGCACTTGCTCTTTCCTGTCAACTATCTGAATAGGTTCTTCTTCGTAAGATAAATCTTTCCCAACTTGCAGGGGTTCATACTCTATGACATGCTTGTAGTAGGGCTTGTATGGTCGTAACACTGATGAGTAGGTTTTATACCTACGAATCGGATACCAATATACGCGAATTATTGTTTATTTCCATGATTTTCAGTTACTTTTCATGTATTTTGTGTGTTTTTGTAGGTTACACATGTTGGGATTGCATTGGGCGAGAATTGGACGTTCGAGTGGATGAAGTTGCTGATGTTGCTGATGTTGCTAATGTTGCAGGATTTCAGAGCAGCGCGGCCGCGCCCAAAATGAACTGGGTAGCAGCGCGGCCGCGCGTGATGCCAGAGTTAGAAAAAAAATTGCTTGCTCGCAAGGGGGGGGGGGGGGGGGGGGGGGCGGGTAGCGCGGCCGCGCGCCTTGCAAGCTTAATCCAGGCGCGGCCGCGCAGGTTCGAGTGAGGGCAAAATTGACTTTTTAGATGTTTTAATTGGATTTGATTTGATCTTGGTTTTGAAACTTTGTAATTAATTAGGGGATTTTATCAGATACTATAAATAGGTGTTTTCTAGTTGGTAATCAAAATCAATTTTTAGCAAACCCTAGTTTGGAGCAATTGGAGAAGACTTGAAACAAGTTGATAGCAAGGAGAAAGCAAGGAGGAGCAGGACAGAGATTGAAGGATTGCTTACAGTGTTTCTTCTCTTTTCTCTCTATTCCAAACTTTTGATGTTATTAAACTTGTGGATGATGAATTCTAGTTTATTTATGAACTAAATTTCTTTTAAGGCTATAATGGATCTTAATGCGTAGTTTTGAATAGCATGCTTCTTTGAATATTATGATTAGTTATTTTTGGATTGTCTATTATGGTTTGTGCTGAATTGTTTAATTATCTGGCCAATAATTATTGAGTTAATCTGTATGAATTTGAGAGATGAAGTATAGATTTAGATCTGACCATAATAGCATGTGATTGTGTCTTCTGCTGTCGATGAAATTCATAATTTGTGATTAGGATAGAGATATACCTATCACTGCATGTAATCAAAATAGGGAACTTGGGCTTTAAATCCTTTTTAATTGTAATTCACATAGAAATATGGTGAGTTAGTTATCTAGGGTGATTAACTTGAGTCTATCAATTGTGGATTTAAGTTAGGTTGTTTATGGAACATTGAAAGATGATCATAAATAGTGATGCGTTCCTAGTTAACATGTTAGGTTTGTATATAGCGCGAACATGCAATCAAATTACATAAACAGTGCGGAAGCGCGATAAAATCAAATTTTAAATTTTTATACAAACCATCACCAAGATCAATCCTTATGCTCAATTAACGATATTAACAAAAGAGAAAGAGAATAAGAATTATACCCTCGTAGAACAAAGCTTCCTCGGGTACAAGTTCAACTCCTAGTCCTTCGTGTTCTCCTCGAATGCTAGCGCGAACATGCAATCAAATTACATAAACAGTGTGGAAGCGCGATAAAATCATATTTTAAATTTTTATACAAACCATCACCAAGATCAATCCTTGTGCTCAATTAACGATATTAACAAAAGAGAAAGAGAATAAGAATTATACCCTCGTAGAACAAAGCTTCCTCGGGTACAAGTTCAACTCCTAGTCCTTCGTGTTCTCCTCGAATGCTACGGTGTGATTCCTTCCTTTGATCAACGTTAGCCACCCAAGTGTTTGGCCTCTAGAGGTGATCCACCAAGGAAGAACAAGTATTCAAGAAGTTGGGTATTTGGCAAAACCCTAGTTTCTATCTCTATAGAAATTGTAAGTACTCTCCACAATCTAATGCAAGAGTGTGTAACCCTAATCTATGATAAGACCCTCTTATTTATAGATGTAGGAATAATCCTTCCCTAAACTATTTAGGATTAGGGTTTGTATTATAATTAAACTCCTTTAATTAATAATGCTCCTAATCCAATTAGGAATCCATGGGAGAGTACTTCTATTAATTAATTCTCAATCACTATTAGGAATCAAACAATAGTAAAAGTAATAATAATAATAAGACTCCTCTTATTAATTTATATTTAATATTTCCAAAATATTAAATAATAAATATTAAGCTATTTAATTTATTCTATCTCCACAGAGTAAATTAAATACACTTAACTTATTATTACAATTATGCCATTTACTTCTTAAAATAAATATATTTTTTCCTTTTACGGTGTGACCCTTTAGGTTCTCCATATTAAACCAGTTGTGAATAAATCAATTAGAACAATTCTAATCTTATTTAAATAAATAAATTAAACTATTTAATTCATTTAAATAAATAATATTTATTCTACAATAAGGGTAAGCCCCCTTAGCGATTAACGACTTTTCAGATAATATAGATTTCAACATTAATCACAAAAGAACCTTTGAGTAAATAGTTACCGTACAATTCAATCCTTCTACCATACAATGTCCCAATTAAATATAAGACATGGATTTACTGTCAAGTCTTATTTTATCTAATTATATGTATTTCGATTCCCAAATACACAACTCTAATTAATGCAAATTAGAAACTCCTTTCTAATTTCATTCTGCCTTGGCCAAGGACTACTGAGTTATCATTTATCGAATGACATAGGACATTCACATCTTTTACTAGACGAGGTAGATTCTTTGTTGATCATTCACCTATCTCCATGTATAACTAATTATACCCAATCATACCCTTTGATATACCCAAAAGGTCTTAAGGGACATGTCAAAGTATAACTCATCATACACAAGATACTATGATGATCTCAAGTCCAAGGATCACTTGTACAACTATCACTATAGGAATTCCTATTGACAGGCGAGTAAAACTCCATTAGGTATTCCTTAGCGAGCCACGTTCAGTGAACTTATTCTCCAATAAGCACCTACATACTTGCTTTAGTGTCTCCACACAAATGATTATGAGATCAATCATCCTCTTCCTAAGAGCAAGCAACGTATGTACTAATCTATCCGGATTCACTAATCCCCAATTTAGTAATCCAACGATTAGGAACAATTTTAGTTTGTGAGCTATCTTGAATTTAGATCTCATTAGCATGATCACCATCATGATTCTAAAAGCATTGCTCAAAATTATGGGTTTATCACATTTAATATAACAGCACCATGTTGATAATATAAAATGCCTTTTAAGAAAATCAATTCCTTTATTAATAAATGAATAAGATTACAAAGTATATGCTACATCATATCAAATATGATTGGCTTGAGTGCATACTACTTTCAATCTCCCACTTGCACTAAAGCCAATCGCCATGGTATCTTATACCCATCTTCTCTAAGTGATGATCAAACTGCTGTTGAGTTAAAGCTTTAGTAAATGGATCTGCAATGTTGTCTTGAGAGTCCACACGCTCCAGGGTGACATCTCCTCTTTCAATGATCTCTCTAATCAAATGAAACCGCCGCAACACGTGTTTGGATTTCTGATGAGACCTGGGTTCCTTAGCCTGCGCAACAGCTCCGTTGTTGTCACAGAATAAAGGTACTGCTCCTCTAATGCTAGGAACCACTCCAAGTTCAATTATGAACTTCTTCATCCAAACAGCTTCCTTTGCAGCTTCACTTGCAGCTATGTACTCTGCCTCTGTCACCGAATCAGCAACTGTTTGCTGCTTGGAACTCTTCCAACTCACTGCGCCACCGTTTAAGGTAAACACGTACCCTGAAACGGATTTACTGTCATCTTGGTCCGTTTGAAAACTTGAGTCTGTATAGCCCTCTAATTTCAATTCAGACCCACCGTAGACAAGAAATACATCCTTTGTTCTTCTAAAGTACTTTAGGATGTTTTTCACTGCCTTCAAGTGCTCTTCTCCTGGATTCGACTGATATCTGCTGGTTACACTAAGTGCATGAGCGACATCTGGTCTAGTACATATCATACCGTACATGATAGATCCTACTGCGGAAGCATAAGGAATCTTACTCATACGGTCCCTCTCCTCAGGTGTCTTTGGGGCCTGTTTCTTGGAGAGATGTATTCCATGGCTCATCGGCATGAGACCTCTCTTGGAATCTTCCATGCTAAACTTCTTTAGCATCGAGTCAATGTACTTTTCTTGGGTCAAGCCTAGCATCCTTTTAGATCTATCTCTATAAATCTTTATCCCCAAAATATAGGATGCCTCACCCAAGTCCTTCATGGAGAAGTGTTTAGATAACCAAATTTTGATCGACTGTAGCATAGGAACATCATTCCCTATCAGTAATATGTCATCAACATATAATACAAGGAATGAAACAGCGCTCCCACTAACCTTCTTGTACACACAAGGTTCATCCTCATTTTTGATAAAATCAAACCTTTTGATTATCTCATCAAAACGGATGTTCCATCTTCGAGAAGCTTGCTTCAATCCATAAATAGATCGTTGCAGCTTACAGACTTGGTTTGTTCCAACCGTTGAAACAAAACCATCTGGCTGTATCATATATACATTCTCCTCAAGCTCTCCATTGAGGAAGGCCGTTTTCACGTCCATTTGCCAGATCTCGTAGTCATAATAAGCTGCAATCTCAAGCAAAATCCGAATGGACTTGAGCATAGCTACTGGTGAGAAGGTTTCATCATAGTCAACTCCTTGTCTTTGTTTGAAACCTTTTGCAACCAGTCGGGCCTTATAGGTCTCTACCTTGCCATCTGCTCCAGTCTTTCTCTTAAAGACCCATTTACACCCAATAGGCTTAATGCCCTCAGGTGGTGAAACCAAAGTCCATACTTGGTTTTCATACATGGAGTCCATCTCGGATTTCATGGCTTCTAGCCATTTCTCTGAGTCTTCACTACTCATAGCCTCTTCGTAAGTCAATGGATCATCATCATCTATGATGCGTACCTCATCATCATCCTCTATGATGAATCCATACCTCTCAGGTATCTTCGGTACTCTTCCAGATTTACGAATAGGTAGTGGTACAGTAGGTTCTTCTACTTGGTTAGGTACCTGACTTTGATCCGTAGTATTTTGTGGTTCTTGAACTTCTTCAAGATATATCTTACTCCCACTGACCCCTTCGAGGATAAACTCCTTTTCCAAGAAGGCAGCGTGTTTCGTTACAAACACCTTTTGATCAGTAGGATGATAGAAATAATACCCTACAATTTCTTTAGGGTAACCCACAAATCTACACTTGTCGGATCTAGTCTTCAGCTTATCATGCTCAAACCTTTTGACATAAGCTGAACAACCCCAAGTCTTAACATGCTTAAGATTTGGTTTCCTCCCTGTCCATATCTCATATGGAGTCTTTGGGACGGATTTGGTAGGTACCTTGTTAAGTAGGTATGCAGCCGATTCTAGGGCATAACCCCAGAAGGATACTGGAAGGTCGGTAAAACTCATCATGGAACGAACCATGTCCAACAATGTTCGATTTCTCCTTTCAGATACACCATTCAACTGTGGCGTCCCTAGTGGAGTCCATTGTGAGATTATACCATTTTATTTGAGACAATTGAGAAACTCATTGGTCAAGTATTTCCCTCCTCGATCCGATCGAAGAATCTTAATACTCTTACCAGTTTGCTTCTTTACTTCACTTCTGAATTCTTTGAACCTTTCAAACGATTCAGATTTGTATTTCATTAAATACACATATCCAAATCTAGAATGATCATCAGTGAAAGTAATAAAATAAGAATACCCTCCTCGTGCATTCGTTGTCATAGGTCCACAAACGTCTGTGTGTACCAACGCTAACAACTCTGTAACTCTTTCTCCTTTTCTACTAAAAGGAGATTTAGTCATCTTACCCATGAGACAAGATTCACAAGTTGGATATGATTCGTAATCAGATAGCTCTAAAAGCCCATCTTTATGCAACTTGGATAATCTTGTTTCATTGATATGACCGAGTCTACAGTGCCACATAAAGGTATAATTAACATCATCTCTTTTTCTTTTCTTAGTTTATTCAATTTGAAGTATATTTTCATGCAAGTCAAGTATGTAAAGTCCATTCAGTAAATTGCCAACACCATATAAGACATTTTTATTATAAATAGAACAACTATTGTTCTTTATTATAATATCAAAACTATCCATATCCAATACCGAAATTGAAATAATGTTTCTAATGAGTGTTGGAACATAATAACAATTATTTAAGCTAATGAACTTGCCCGAAGGCAGTGCTAAACAATAAGTCCCTACAGCCAATGCAGCAACCTTTGCTCCATTTCCCACTCGTAGGACGACTTCATCCTTGTTCAGCTTCCTACTTCTGCTTAGTCCCTGCATATTATTACATATGTGAGAACTACAGCCGGTATCCAATACCCAAGTAGAATTTTGACTTTCAGAAAAATTAATTTCAATCATGAACAAACCTAGATCGAAAGTCGAAGCTTCTCCAAGCTTCTTTTGGCCCGCAAGATACTCCTTGCAGTTCCTCTTCCAATGTCCCGGCTTATTGCAATGGTAGCAAATTCCTTTGCTATCTGGATCAGGTTTCTTTTTATCCTTTCCCTTCGCCTTTCCCTTAGCCTTCTTGTTTTTCTTCTTTTCAGAAGATACCTTGGGCCTCTTCCTTTTCTTGGAAGAATCATCCACTAGTAAGACTTGGTTCTTGTTGGATGAGAAGTGACCTTCAGTAGTTTTTAGCATGTTAAGTAGCACAGGCAAGCTGACATCCAACTTATTCATTTGAAAATTCACAATAAATTGTGAGAAGGTGTCTGGGAGTGACTGCAAGATCAAATCTTGACTTAACTCCCCATCCATCACGAACCCAAGTTGTCCAAGTTGTTCAATCAGATTGATCATCTTAAGGACATAAGTCTCAACAGCAGTGCCCTCGGTCATACGAGATCGGAAGAGCTCCTTAGATATCTGATATCTAGCAGTCCTACTTTGCTCACCATACAACTCTTTGAGGTGCAGCAATATAGTAGGAGCATCCATAGTTTCATGCTGACGCTGAAGCTCGTTACTCATGGATGCGAGCATGATGCATTGACCCAAGATTGCATCATCTTGCCACTTTCTAAAAGTAGCAATCTCTTCCTCAGAGGCTGTTTCTGCAACACTTGCAAGGACTGGCGAATTTAGGACATAAGAAATCTTTTCAGCAATGAGAACAATTCTCAGATTCCTTGACCAGTCCGTGTAATTCGGTCCGGTCAATTTGTTAGCATCAAGTATGCTACGCAGTGATAGTGAGTTTGACATTTTTAAATTCTGCATGTGAAATAGACAACATTTTAGCATTCATTCATTTAATTAATTACCAAAATAAATTAGGTCTTTATTTAAATTGGTATCTCCCACTATTTTTCATCAAACTATATTACCCTCAATATATAGTTCGGCAAATCTAATTAAAGTTTTGCTAGTGAGATTAAGGACCTCATTTCAAATGTATATAGC
Source organism: Aralia elata (assembly GCA_034770075.1). Lineage (NCBI taxonomy): Eukaryota > Viridiplantae > Streptophyta > Magnoliopsida > Apiales > Araliaceae > Aralia > Aralia elata. Next base: position 53,440,330 of record CM068378.1, read on the forward strand.
CTTGTGGTGACACAACAAACGATATATAAATAAATAGGTAGACAACTATTGTCAATTACATCACTATGTAACTCCTTTTATTTTGTCTCTTAGATTATCTTGATCAAGTGGTGACACATCCGAATCAAAATTATTCAAGTTAAGTCCAACCTAGCACTTCCATATATTCGAAAGAAAAACACTGTCCTTGTGGTGACACAACAAAACAGCATCGTTCAATCTATTTATAAGCATCAAATGTGATAAAGCAACATCTTAAATATTTAATACTTGTCTTGTGGTGACACAACAAACTCATATTAAACATTTAATACTCTATTGCTTTACCATGCTAGAAGGCGACGTTCGATATTCCAAATATCTTTGAACGCTTAGGACTTAATATAATTTCTTTGAGGGGTTTATTATTATTAGTCTCATCTTGTTTAGCGCGCATGCACACACACACACACACACACACACACACACATATATATATATATATATATATATATATATATATATATATAATACGCGTCATATTATTTTACATGCGAAGCATGTTTGATAATATAATATATATATATATAGTAAGCATGCATATATAGAATACTATATTCTACCCAGATTGATTATGGACTTTTATTTTAGTTTGGTTCACTAGAGCCACTAAGTGAACCAAAAGGTCAAACCTAGGGTGCAAGAATAAAATTTAAATATAACTATTACATTTAAACCCGGGCTCCATTACAAATGGGTCTTCAAGCGCTCCTTGCTCCTTTGTCTCCAATTCTTCAAAATTAATTCTAACTATTCATATTACAAAAAAAAAACTACTTACAATAAATAGAAACCTTGATCAGCAGTCAAGGGGAAGTACATAGGAGGGAGATAGAATTTACATTAAGAAAAAATTAGAGAAGACGAGGTACGCAGACCCCATTTATAAAAACCCATACATTCAAGCATCCACTAAAATAAATCCAATCACACAATGGTCAATAGTCCATAATCAATCCCTATTTATTATCATACATATCTCTATATGTATCAATAAATAACATTCATCCCATGAATAATAAAACCATTTCATATATGCATTGATATCAATTAATGGGCAAAAGTTTTGCTAATATTTAGTTTTGAAACAAAATAAACTCTTTTATTTTAATCAAAAACCAAATCCAAATTAAACTCCTTTAATTTTAGCAATCTGAAATCCTATTCCAGATAAAATAAACTCTTTATTTTAAACTTATATCAATTAAATAAACCATTTATTTTAATTGAAGAAAAAAAAATATTTTTCAGATTCTGCTTACCGGCGCAGCTGCGCTGCTCCCCAGAAAAAAAACCGACACTGGGTTTCGGCGCAGCTGCGCTCCAGAATGAACTGGAGGCGGCGCAGCTGCGCCGCTTCGCTGATTCAGAAAAATTTTTATTCTGCCCAAAAATTTCGATCCAATCGCATATCAAACATACATGGAATCATCAAAATCGATAATTAGCACAAGATTAGGCTCTGATACCACTGTTAGGTTTGTATATAGCGCGAACATGCAATCAAATTACATAAACAGTGCGGAAGCGCGATAAAATCAGATTTTAAATTTTTATACAAACCATCACCAAGATCAATCCTTGTGCTCAATTAACGATATTAACAAAAGAGAAAGAGAATAAGAATTATACCCTCGTAGAACAAAGTTTCCTCGGATACAAGTTCAACTCCTAGTCCTTCGTGTTCTCCTCGAATGCTACGGTGTGATTCCTTCTTTTGATCGACGTTAGCCACCCAAGTGTTTGGCCTCTAGAGGTGATCCACCAAGGAAGAACAAGTATTCAAGAAGTTGGGTATTTGGCAAAACCCTAGTTTCTATCTCTATAGAAATTGTAAGTACTCTCCACAATCTAATGCAAGAGTGTGTAACCCTAATCTATGATAAGACCCTCTTATTTATAGATGTAGGAATAACCCTTCCCTAAACTATTTAGGATTAGGGTTTGTATTATAATTAAACTCCTTTAATTAATAATACTTCTAATCCAATTAGGAATCCATGGGAGAGTACTTCTATTAATTAATTCTCAATCCCTATTAGGAATCAAACAATAGTAAAAGTAATAATAATAATAAGACTCCTCTTATTAATTTATATTTAATATTTTCAAAATATTAAATAATAAATATTAAGCTATTTAATTTATTCTATCTCCATAGAGTAAATTAAATACACTTAACTTATTATTACAATTATGCTATTTACTTCTTAAAATAAATATTTTCCTTTTACGGTGTGACCCTTTAGGTTCTCCATATTAAACCGGTTGTGAATAAATCAATTAGAACAATTCTAATCTTATTTAAATAAATAAATTAAACTATTTAATTCATTTAAATAAATAATATTTATTCTACAATAAGGGTAAGCCCCCTTAGCGATTAACGACTTTCCAGATAATATAGATTTCAACATTAATCACAAAAGAACCTTTGAGTAAATAGTTACCGTACAATTCAATCCTTCTACCATATAATGTCCCAATTAAATATAAGACATGGATTTACTGTCAAGTCTTATTTTATCTAATTATATGTATTTCGATTCCCAAATGCACAACTCTAATTAATGCAAATTAGAAACTCCTTTCTAATTTCATTCTGCCTTGGCCAAGGACTACTGAGTTATCATTTATCGAATGACATAGGACATTCACATCTTTTACTAGACGAGGTAGATTCTTTGTTGATCATTCACCTATCTCCATGTATAACTAATTATACCCAATCATACCCTTTGATATACCCACAAGGTCTTAAGGGACATGTCAAAGTATAACTCATCATACACAAGATACTATGATGATCTCAAGTCCAAGGATCACTTGTACAACTATCACTATAGGAATTCCTATTGACAGGCGAGTAAAACTCCATTAGGTATTCCTTAGCGAGCCACGTTCAGTGAACTTATTCTCCAATAAGCACCTACATACTTGCTTTAGTGTCTCCACACAAATGATTATGAGATCAATCATCCTCTTCCTAAGAGCAAGCAACGTATGTACTAATCTATCCGGATTCACTAATCCCCAATTTAGTAATCCAACGATTAGGAACAATTTTAGTTTGTGAGCTATCTTGAATTTAGATCTCATTAGCATGATCACCATCATGATTCTAAAAGCATTGCTCAAAATTATGGGTTTATCACATTTAATATAACAGCACCATGTTGATAATATAAAATGCCTTTTAAGAAAATCAATTCCTTTATTAATAAATGAATAAGATTACAAAGTATATGCTACATCATATCAAATATGATTGGCTTGAGTGCATACTACTTTCATAACAATCCAGAATAACTAGCATAATCAAAAGGGGAGCATGTTAAGTAAAATAAAGCATTAAGTGAAGTTATAGTCTTAAGTCTTTAAAAATCTGTTTTCAATTAGTGTTAATAATTTAATTTAGAATTAATTAGTTAAATTCAAATCCTCAGAAATTGTTGATCATTTGTTTACTAGAATAGAGTTGATTTAAATTGGGAATTTGTTATTATAGAATCAATTCTTCTCTGTGGGACAATACTCTACTTTCACTTTATTACTTGTGGACTGCGTATACTTGCGTATTTTTGCTAGTATAGATTTTGGCAAACAAACACCGAGACATGAAAGACAATGTGGATGTGTTTCAGCGCTGGAGGTAAAGCTACCTCATATGCGACCTGACCAACTCGCCTTAACACTTCAAAGGGTCTAATGAACCTCGGGCTCAGTTTTCCCTTCTTACCAAAACGAATCATCCCTTTCCAGGGAGATACTTTCAAGAAAACATAGCTACCAAACTCAAATTCTCGATCCTTACGATGTTGATCGACATATTTCTTCTGTCTATCCTGAGCTACAATCAATCTTGATCTGATCACTTTGACGATTTCTGCGGTTTGTTGTACCAGTTCTGGTCCTAGCTGTAATACCCGAGAATTTTGTAAATAAATTTTGTAATAAAAAAAAGAGAATGTTTTAAAAATTGGTTGTGTGGACACATATATGCATATATGTTATGGGTCTCATTAATTCAATGAAAATTAAATTAGGCATATGACAATTGAGAAGTCTAGTAACAAGGCAAAATCACTATTCACGTAGGTACTATTCACGTGATCACTATTCACGCAAGTACTATTCACGTGGGTACTATTCATGCGATCATTATTCGCGTAGGTACTATTCACGTGATCACTATTCACGTAAGTACTATTCACATGGGTACTATTCATGTGATCACTATTCACGTAAGTACTATTCACGCGTTCACTATTCACGTGGGTACTATTCACGTGGGGACTATTCACGATAAAAACACTTTCTTCGATTTGCGAATTACGTCATAGCGTTTATATGAGGTTACGAGATGTAATATCTAATAGAAATTCACAAAAGAAAAGAATTAGTTTTTTTTCCGGCTAATCGATCAAAATACGAAAGTTAATTGTGTATAATACGAAATATTATACAAGTAGAATGCGAGTATAATATGAAATATTATACGAGTAGAATGCAAGAATAATACGAGCTGAACAAGGAAATTATACCGTATAAATACATAATTACTATTCATACGAAAGTACTATTCATACAAAAATACTATTCATTTATACGAAAAGTTGAATTTGGAGAAAAAGTTAATAAAAGTTAACTAACTAACTTATTTAGCAAATAAGTAAAGAAAAACTAAATTAAACTAATTAAACCCTAATTAAGGGTTAAGTTAGATTAGTTTAAGGGAGACAATTTTCGTGATATATAATCGACCAATCGTAGCAAAGAATGATGTAAGCATGATGTAGCATGACATAAGGCTCAAAGAAGCACAAAAGATGATGTAAACATGATGTGGCATAACATAAGGTCCAAAGAAACACAAAGGTGATGTCATCATAATGATGTCATAGGTACTAAGGTGTAATTAATGAGGTACCAAAGTGTAATAAGCCAAGCCCTTAATGTGCAATTAATGAAACTTGGTTTTTCTATAAATAGAGAGCTCTCCATTCATTATTTTCATACATTTCAAGAGTTAGAGTTACTCTACACAAATAATTTGAGAGCTATAGTGAGAGAAAAATAATAATATATAGATATATATTACTTCGAAGCATAAAAGTGTTACGCGATTGGAAGTAAAGCTAGCAACTACAAGAGGTATTACTCTAGTGGTTATTATTTTCATTCTTCTATATATTTACAAGCAGTTATAATGCCCAAATTATTTTAAGTAAATAGTATAAAAGTTCTATTTACATGCAGTTATAATGCCCAAATTATTTTAAGTAAATAATACAAAAGTCCTATTTACAAGCAGTTATAATGCCCAAATTATTTTAAGTAAATAGTTGTTGCCCGATTTCACAATCGACAATTACGTGCAAGTATACACGATCAACAAGTAATAAAGTGATAAGAGAGAATGTCGAACCCACAGGAATTACTATGTTATTAATCTCCAATTGTCAATCTAAATTATGCCTATTCTATTAAACAATCACAATTTGGGATTTTTGATTAAGAATAATTGAATAAATACTAACACTGACAATTAATTCAAAAGTTGAAATTCAGATTTAAGATGATTAAGACTACAATATCCCCAGTTATTTATCATAAATCAATCTATCTATATCTTCCAACTATGCACTTCAATAGAGTTGTTAACAGAAATTTAATTGCATTTATAAGCCCTTTTCCAAGTGATCAAATAAATCTATCTAATCCAATTAACTATACGATATTCCTATGCAGGCCAAAGGATTAAATTCATTAAGTTCCAATTTCCAATTGTTACATGTAGCAAAGCAATATTCCTATTCACTTCACGAATCCAATTATTCAACATATGCAAATAATTGAGAATACACGCTATCTTATCCAGTTCTAACCCTAGATTTCATCTCCCGAATTCATCTAAGACAACCCGCTAATTGTCGGCCAAACAATTAATCAATAAGCATAAAATAAGATAGACAACTCCCATCAAATTAAACAATTGAAATCAATTAGATAATCAATTCATAACTATAACTGGTTCCATTATAGCCTTAACTAAGAATTTAGTTCATACTAACAATAAAAACTAGAATACCAAAATAAGTCATCATAATTAATTATAAATCAGAGGAAATAAGATTAAAAGAAAACTCAGTATAATCTCTAGCTCTCAAATCTGAACTTCTCACGATGCTTGACTTGTCCTCCAATCTCCTTGTTCAGCTCTGAAAGTCAATCTCTGAACAAGTCTGTGTATCTCTAAATCCAAGTCTTGATCTTCTATTTATAGTCTCCTTTAGTCCCTCAATAAGTTTAATAGCAAGAGTCCTTGATCACTTTTATCTTTCCAAAATAACAGCATTCCAGCAAAATCAGGATTTCCATCTGCCGCTTCCTCGCCCCGGCGAGAAGTTCAAGGCAAAAGTTCTCGCCCCGGCGAACTCCCGCCCCGGCGAGAAACATAACTCACAAATTCTCGCCCCGGCGAGAATGCCCTGCACCCAGCCAATTTTCTTCTTTTCAATCCTGCATCTAGCCATGACCTACAAAACCAATGCAAAACAAGTAAAAAGCTACCAAACACTTAAAAACAAGTAAAGAATAAGCCAAAAGACATATCAAACTCGTAGGTTAAAACCTACTCATCAAATACCCCCAAACTCAAAACTTTGCTTGCCCTCAAGCAACACAAAACAAGCAAAACCACAACTAAACTTGCTACTACATGAATGCACATGCATGACTAACCATACTCAAGCAATTAATCAATAGACATCATAAAAATCCGGCCTCAGAAATCAGTAACTACCAATTCAACAGAATTTTAACCTCACACCATCCAAAAGCCAACTATTAGCAATTATGAATCACTCTCAACCCTTCCATAAATATGCAACATATATTAAACCAATCAGGGTATGAATCCAACTCTAGGTATCACAATGCTCAAAAAGAGACGAATTCACAGATTTTACTTTTAAGCGCAACTGCTATTCACTTGCCTTCTCATGTTTTTTCTCTTTTTCTTTAACGAGTGCGTTTTACGCTCCATCTCGTCATATATCCCGACTAGTGCAATGTTCATCTTTATTAGGCTATTCAGTGCCACCCGTGCAGCGAACTTTCAACCAACGACTCCCAAACCAGACGATTTTAGGGCGCTGAGTGTAAAGACATCTCCTAAGGGTATACTCATTCAAATGACACTGGCCACAAAGACAAACTTAGTCAAGACCTGCTCTTATCTGTCTATATTCATTAATTCATTGTTTTCTTGCACTTAGACAGACATCGAAGCGGTATTTATTCAAAAACAATTTCATTTTTTTTTTCATTTTTTTTCCGGTTTTCTTTCTTCTTTTTTTTTAGATCCAACAAGTGATAACAGTCTATATCTACATATGAGCATGTAATACACCAAAGAAGAACCAACTCCTAATTACTTTAATACACATTCGTGAATAAGTAAAAACCAAGGGTCTCAAATAACCACAACTAAAACAGTTAAACTCCAGATTTAGCAATAAGTATCCATCCCATTAAACTATAGTAGAACTAATCAAATTTCATCATTGGCCATCCCTAAATGACTTCCATCAATACATTACTTGAATACCTCTACATGCAATATCATATGATCCTATGCTACTAATTTTTTTGGATTTTTGGGGTTGTTTTTTTTTTCATAAATATAACTAAATATAACTGAATAAAAACTACGCTACAATGACACTCATGCAACTAAAACTAAAGATTCAAATGATGCAGCTAAACATGCAAATATGCAAACACACCCCCCAAACTCAAACTCAACAATGTCCTCATTGCGCGAAAAATAAAGAAAGTTAAGAACAGAGGACTCCCCTAGCAATTCAAGTAGTAGGCTCGAACTCATCATCGTCATTTGGGGACGGTGGTGGAAAAACTGGCAATGGCTGGGCTGCGGGAAACTGAACAGGATCCATCATCGGCTGCATATTGGAGTACATGTTCGCCATGGTTTGGGTGCAACTCTGCTGATATGCATACATATGCTCCTGCCAATCTGCCAATCGCTGTTTCTGCCTCAATATGGTCTTATGATGGGAATCAATAAGACACTGCAACTCTCGAAACTAGAGGCTGAACTTGGCTTTCCTTAGCCTAGTAGAAGTGGAAGGACCCTCCGAAGGACCCGCTCCCTCATCATCATCAGACTCATGTGCTTCTTCAGCGGGAGGAGAATGAACTATGTAACCCATACCACGAGGATGGGACTCACCGCCTTCCCATTCCTTATAGCGTGCAATCAAACGGTGATCCAAAAGTAGTAAGGGCTGCTGCAAAGCCTCCTCAGCTCCCCAACAAACTCCCGCACGAAGACACAATCCACATATCAACGAAGGGTGTGGCAAACCACCCTGACTATGCAAAGTCCGTATAGTTCGGCAAATCGACGCCTCAATCAACTAACCCACATTGATCTCAATTCCCGTCACAATAGCATATAACAATAAAGCTTTCTCCTTGGGAACATCACTCACATGCTGTGATGGCATCAGTTTAGCCGAAAGGCAGGCATACCAGACCTTACCATACCGACTCAAGTCCTTGCTATGGAACATAGGTGCAGCACGTGGCCCTCTAGATATCCATGTCGTCCCAGGCTTGCATAAGTCAGTAACTACCTTCTCCACATTGGGCCCCTCCCTAAGGAATCGAGTGTATCGACAACGTAAATCAGGCCTCAAGTTGTAATACTCATTGATCGTTTGGGCACTGAAGGACATTATCTTCCCTCGGATTGTAACCTCGCATGTAGTCGCGTCCTCTGCATTAGCGTAAAACTCCTTGACTATCGCTATACATGTAGGCTCCGGATGTGCAGTGAATGTCTCCCATCCCCTCTCGACTATCTGATGCATCTTCTCCCTATCAACCACCTCGTCAGGCGTGAGACCGCGCTCGGGAGTTAGAGCTTTACCCGATGTATACGTTTCATATCTGATAGCCGCCTCTGCACTGACAAACTTTCTTCGATCAAAGGGCCTGGATGGAGTAAACGATGATCCCTCACCACGATGCCGCTTTGGAGCCATGATTGATCACTTAGCAAACGAACCCGCACAAATAATCTGCTATGCAATTCAACTTCCCCCCCAAACTCCAACTATACTAACTCCCAACTAATAATGGCACGGTACAATGGAATAGATCTGATAATGATGCGTTGGTGAACTGATTGATTGCTCCTTAAATTAAATTCAAACCCTAAAACTCGTGTATGCACTGATGAAGAGGATGAAGATTGTGAAGACAACAGAGTATGCCCCCGCTTGAATGTGATATGGTTTAAAATGAAGTTAGGGTTTGATTTTAAAGTGGAGTGATTTAGGGTTTGTGTAGGAATCCAAGTATGGAGAGAAATTGGAAGGAAATTCGAAAAGAAATAGGAGAGATTTGGGTTGGGTCGGTCTTAGAGAAGGAGAAATAGTGTTTTGGAGAAGTTGCATGGGAGTTGGAATGTTAAAAATCAAATTAGAATCGAATTTTAAAAACTGATTTCGCGATTCTCGCCGGGGCGAGAAAGTAGGCTTATGAACCTCGCCGGGGCGAGAACCGGCAGAGAGGTTGGGGCTGAGGCGAGAAAAATCCAGGCCGGGGCGCGCTTCAACAGAGAGGTTCTCGCCGGGGCGAGAAACCTTAGTACAATTTTCTCGCCGGGGCGAGAATCCTCAGACTTGAAATTTGTCCTTCTTTTTCCTCTTAATCCTCTTGTCCTCTCTTGTACCATTCCAATGAACATGTTACCTCCTTCTACAGCATTCCTATAGACTGTATTCCTGTTTCAATGAACACAACATAAATGAGTTAAACACGGAAGATTGAAGACCAAATTCAAACAAAAACACTAAAACTACTCCTATAAAAAAAATATATTAACTATACTAATTCTATGAAAGCAATAAAATATCATGATTAGGTTGCCTCCCATCAAGCGCTTGGTTTATAGTCGTCAGCCCGACTTTCTCAACAGTATTAGGCTTCAGCTTGATCGGGAACAGAAAGGTGAATCACTGATACTTGTCGATCCACATCGCCTCCCCAATAATGTTTGAGTCTCTGACCGTTTACTTTGAATGTGCGCTTTGAATTCGGCTCTTCGACTTCAATTGCCCCATGAGATCCTAAAACAGTGATAATGAAAGGGCCTAACCATCTAGACTTCAGCTTCCCAGGAAATAACCGCAGCCTGGAATTGAACAATAGCACAGCTTGTCCCAGTTCAAACTTTCGATCCAAAATCCGTTTGTCATGCCACCTTTTGACTTTTTCTTTGTATAGCTTGGCATTCTCATAGGCATGATGGCGAAACTCCTCCATCTCATTCAATTGGAGCAATCTTTTCTCACCAGTGGCTTGAAGATCAAGGTTCAACTTTTGAATTGCCCAATAGGCCTTATGCTCAAGTTCGACCGGTAAATGACATGCTTTCCCATAAACCATACGATACGACGACATTCCGATGGGATTCTTATAAGCAGTGCGATACGCCCATAAAGCATCGTCTAGTTTCATTGCCCAGTCCTTACGAGTCGGGTTTACCACTTTCTCCAGAATTTGCTTAATTTCCCGATTCGATACCTCTGCTTAGCCATTCGTTTGAGGATGATAAGTTGTAGCAATCCGGTGTTTGACTCTATACTTAGCTAACAACTTAGTGAACTGCTTGTTATAAAAATGAGTACCTTCGTCACTGATTATGGCTCTTGGTGTACCGAATCTAGTAAAGATATTCTTGTGCAGGAACCGTAGAACCACTTTGGCATCATTGGTGGGTAATGCAAGTGCTTCGACCCATTTTGACACGTAATCCACCGCCAAAAGTATGTATTGATTGTTAAATGATGACGGAAACGGCCCCATAAAATCAATACCCCAAACATCAAATAGTTCAACCTCAAGGATGGTGTTGAGAGGCATTTCGTGTCGCTTCGAGATATTTCCAACCCGTTGACATCTATCACACTTAAGCACAAAGAGATGGGCATCCTTGAACAACGAAGGCCAGAAAAATCCCGACTATAACACTTTTGCTGCAGTAGTTTCTCCTCCATAATGGCCTCTATAATCTGACGAATGACAATGAGTCAATATACTCTCCATTTCTTCCCGTGGCACACAACGTCTCATCATCTGATTCGCACAAGTTTTGAAGAGGAATGGCTCATTCCAAAAGTACTGCTTGACATCATGGAGAAATTTCTTTCTTTGCTGAGAAGTGAAATCTTGCGGAAGAACATTACTGACTAGGAAGTTCACATAATCAGCATACCAAGGGACTTCGGTGTTGATACCAAACAACTGTTCATCTGGAAATGACTCATTGATTACCACATCATTCTTTTTCAGCATGTCGGCATTCTCTAACCTTGAAAGATGATCAACCACTTGATTCTCAGTACCTTTCCTATCTCGAATCTCCAAGTCAAATTCTTGCAACAAGAGGACCCATCGAATTAACCTAGGTTTGGCATCCTTCTTTGCAATCAAGTATTTGATAGTTGCATGATCAGTGTAGACAATCACCTTGGTCCCAATCAGATATGCTCGAAACTTGTCAAAGGCAAATACTACTGCTAGCAACTCTTTCTCTGTAGTATAATTCAATTGAGCTTCTGTGAGGGTCTTACTTGAGTAATATATGGTGTGAAAAACCTTGTCCCTTCGCTGACCCAACATAGCTCCCACTGTATAATCACTTGCGTCACACATCAACTCAAAAGGCAAAGTCCAATCGGGAGCAACTATGATCGGGGTTGTGATTAACTTCTTTTTCAACACTTCAAAGGCTTCTATGCAAGCTTGATCCATCTTAAAGGGAACATCTTTTTCAAGGAGTGAACACAATGGTTTTGAAATTTTTGAGAAATCCTTGATGAATCGACGGTAGAATCCTGCATGTCCGAGAAAACTTCTAATACCTTTTACAGATGTCGGTGGAGGTAGCTTTTCAATGGTTTCAATCTTTGCCCTATCCACCTCTAGACCTGCGTCGGATACTTTGTGCCCCAGAATAATCCCTTCTCGCACCATAAAGTGGCACTTTTCCCAATTAAGCACCAGATTTGTCTCCACACAACGCTTCAGTACTAAGATGAGATTATTAAGACACAAGTCAAAACTATCACCGAATACAGAGAAGTCATCCATAAATACCTCCAAATTTTGTTCAACTATATCCGAGAAGATAGCCATCATGCATCGCTGGAATGTAGCCGGTGCATTACATAACCCGAAAGACATTCTCCGGAATGCAAACGTTCCATAAGGACATGTAAAAGTTATTTTCTCTTGATCCTTCGGAGCTATCACTATCTGGTTATATCCTGAGTATCCATCGAGAAGGCAATACAACTGATGACCGGACAACCTATCCAACATCTGATCAATAAATGGCAAAGGAAAGTGATCCTTGCGCGTAGCTTTGTTTAACTTGCGGTAATCCATACACACTCTCCAACCTGTAACCGTTCTTGTAGGAATGAGTTCATTGTTTTCGTTCTCAACCACTGTCATTCCTCCCTTTTTAGGCACATATTGTACGGGACTTACCCAAGCACTATCTGAAATTGGATAGATAATACCGGCGTCTAACCACTTAATAATTTCCTTCTTCACCACATCTTTCATAATCGGATTCAATCTTCTTTGTTGCTCAATGACCGGCTTTGCTCCTTCTTCAAGCAGAATTTTATGCATGCAAAACGACGGACTGATTCCCTTGATGTCTGTTATTGTCCACCCAATTGCTTTTTTATGCTCACGCAAAACCCTTAATAGTTTTTCTTCTTGAGATTCATTCAAATGTGCAGAAACTATTACTGGTAGTGTGTCCGAGTCTCCCAAGTAAGCATACCGTAAATGAAATGGAAGGGGTTTTAGTTCAAGCACAGGTGGCTCTTCCACTGATGGTTTGGACCTCTTTTCTACTTTGTTCGACCGGTCAAGTACATCAAATTGCCTGCTAAATTTCTAAGGAATAGGTGATGAGTCTAGAACCTTGACATAATCCCACTCATCTGGATCATCAAAAGTATCTATCCCAACCAGAGCAGCTTCTAATGGATCTTCAACAATAATTGCCATGGTTTGTTCATTCACGATTTCATCGAGCAGGTCTATCCGTAAACATTCCTCGCCCTCCTTAGGGAATTTCATCGATTTAAACACATTAAAGGTGACTTCCTGGTCTTGAACTCTCATTGTCAATTCACCTTTCTGCACATCTATCAACGTTCTCCCTGTTGCTAAGAATGGACGACCTAAAATGATGGGAATTTCCTTATCCTCTTCGTAATCCAAAACGATGAAATCAGCCGGAAAAATGAATTTATCGGCTTTAACCAAAATATCTTCCACAATACCCCTCGGATATGTCACTGATCTGTCTGCCAACTGCAAACTGATGTTTTTCGGTTTTGGTGCCTTTAGCCCAAGCTGAGTGTAAACTGATAACGGCATTAAATTGATACTAGCTCCTAAGTCACACAATGTCATTCCAGAGAACCGGTTACCAATTACACAAGGGATAGTGAAGCTTCCTGGATCCTTTAGTTTAGGTGGCAACTTGTTTTGCAAAATTGCGCTGCACTCCTCGGTAAGTGCTACCATTTCGAATTGACCCAATTTCCTTTTCTTTGACAAAACATCCTTCATAAACTTTGCATAACTGGGCATCTATTCCAGGGCTTCTACAAATGGTATATTAATGTGTAGTTTCTTGAAAACATCCAAAAATCTGGAAAATTGCTTGTCTAACTTGGCTTTTTGCAATCTTTGAGGGAATGGTACAGGAGGCACTACACTATCTGGCTTGAGTTCCTTTGACTTTACCTCCGAACCTGTGTCCTTCACCTTTTCTGATTCATTCACCTTACTTTTCACCGGGGCTTCCTCATCCTCATTCTCCACAACTGTTTTTGGTTTAAAATTTCCTTTAACTACATCAGGCAGCTCTTTACCACTCCTTAAGGTGACAGCCTTGCAATGTTCCTTTCCTTCCGTTCTTGGGTTAACCTCTGTATCGCTTGGAAGTGCTTCTTGTGGTCGAGTATTCAAGACTTGAGCCAACTGTCCCAGCTGATTTTCCAAGTTCCTAATTGACACTACCTGACTCTTCACATTCAAATCTACCTGAGTTAGCAACTTATCTTGATCATTCATTCTTTTCTCAGATGCTGTGATAAACCTTGCCAACGATTCTTCTAAATTCGGCTTTCTTTCTGCATGTTGTGGAGCTTGGTTCTAAAAACCTGGGGGATTCTGAGTTCTAGGAGCTGGATTTTGAACCTGAGTGTTATTACTCCATGAGAAACCCGGATGATTCTTCCACCCCGGATTATATGCATTCTGGTATGGCTGTTGCTGTCTGTTATAACTCCCCACGAACTGTACCGATTCTGGATTAATGGCACAATACTCCGTCGGATGTGCACATGCACAAAGCTCACACACATAGGCTACTTGTTGGACTTTCGATTCTGACAAAGCTTCAATCTGCTTAGACATGGCTGCCATCTGAGCTGTTAGTGCCGTGACCGCATCTACTTCCAAAACTCCAGCTACCTTTTGTTAATTCAGTCTGGAAGTCGGCCATTGATAATTATTTGCAACTATAGTCTCTAACAAAGTGTAAGCTTCATCAAACTTTTTATCCATAAGTGCTCCTCCTGCAGCTGCATCAATGCATGTTCGAGTGTCATTATTCAGCCCATTGTAGAATGTCTGAACTTGTAGCCACTTGGGTAGCCCATGATGTGGAGATTTTCTCAATAACTCCTTGAACCATTCCCAAGCCTCGTATAGTGACTCTCCATGCTGTTGCCAAAATGTAGAAATCTCGTTTCTCAACTTAACCGACTTAGCTGGCGGGAAAATTTTCGCTAGGAATTTCTGAGCTAGATCATCCCACATTGTGATAGACCCTGGCGGAAGTGAGTGCAACCAGCTCTTTGCTTTATCTCTCAGTGTGAACAGAAATAGACGTAATCTCACTACATCATCTGTCACATTGGGATATTTGAAGGTATCACAAATCTCCAGGAAACTAACCAAGTGTTCATTTGGATCATCATTGGCTAAACCCCCAAACTGTACCACATTCTGAAGCATATGAATTCTTCCCGGCTTGATTTCGAAGGAATTAGCGGTGATGACTAGCGGTGATGACTGGTCTCGTGATGCTCGATTTGATCTCGTCTATCTTAGGCATAGCATATTCCCTCAATGATTTCTGTTCTTCGTTAGCCATTTTCTCTTTCTCAAGTGTCTCCTGACAGAATTTTCTCAACTGACGAAGCTTGTTCTCATGATTATCCTCACACTGCACGAGTTCCGGTTGTTTTGATCGTGTTTGCATAAACGAATCAAAAGTCACCTGAACAAGAAACAAAAGAAAAATAAGTTTGCTTAACTAGAACAGACTTAACTAAACTGATATTGAAAATTATAAACACAAATAATCCCCGGCAACGGCGCCAAAAACTTGTTGCCCGATTTCACAATCGACAATTACGTGCAAGTATACACGATTAACAAGTAATAAAGTGATAAGAAAGAGTGTCGAACCCACAGGAATTACTATGTTATTAATCTCCAATTGTCAATCTAAATTATGCCTATTCTATTAAACAATCACAATTTGGGATTTCTGATTAAGAATAATTGAATAAATATTAACACTGACAATTAATTCAAAAGTTGAAATTCAGATTTAAGATGATTAAGACTACAATATCCCCAGTTATTTATCATAAACCAATCTATCTATATCTTCCAATTATGCACTTCAATGGAGTTGTTAACAGAAATTCAATTGCATTTATAAGCCCTTTTCCAAGTGATCAAATAAATCTATCTAATCCAATTAACTATACGATATTCCTATGCAGGCCAAAGGATTAAATTCATTAAGTTCCAATTTCCAATTGTTACATGCATCAAAGCAATATTCCTATTCACTTCACGAATCCAATTATTCAACATATGCAAATAATTGAGAATACACGCTATCTTATCCAGTTCTAACCCTAGATTTCATCTCCCGAATTCATCTAAGATAACCCGCTAATTGTCGGCCAAACAATTAATCAATAAGCATAAAATAAGATAGACAACTCCCATCAAATTGAACAATTGAAATCAATTAGATAATCAATTCATAACTATAACTGGTTCCATTGTAGCCTTAACTAAGAATTTAGTTCATACTAACAATAAAAACTAGAATACCAAAATAAGTCATCATAATTAATTACAAATCAGAGGATAAAGATTAAAAGAAAACTCAGTATAATCTCTAGCTCTCCAATCTGAACTTCTCATGATGCTTGACTTGTCCTCCAATCTCCTTGTTCAGCTCTGAAAGTCAATCTCTGAATAAGTCTGTGTATCTCTAAATCCAAGTCTTGATCTTCTATTTATAGTCTCCTTTAGTCCCTCAATAAGTTTAATAGCAAGAGTCTTTGATCACTTTTATCTTTCCAAAATAACAGCATTCCAGCAAAATCAAGATTTCCATCTGCCGCTTCCTCGCCCCGGCGAGAAGTTCAAGGCAAAAGTTCTCGCCCCGGTGAACTCCCGCCCCGGCGAGAAACATAACTCACAAATTCTCGCCCCGGCGAGAATGCCCTGCACCCATCCAATTTTCTTCTTTTCAATCCTGCATCCAGCCATGACCTACAAAACCAATGCAAAACAAGTAAAAAGCTACCGAACACTTAAAAACTAGTAAAGAATAAGCCAAAAGACATATCAAACTCATAGGTTAAAATCTACTCATCAATAGTATAAAAGTTCTATTTACAAGCAGTTATAATGCCCAAATTATTTTAAGTAAATAGTTCAAAAGTCCTATTTACAAGCAGTTATAATGCCCAAATTATTTTAAGTAAATAGTATAAAAGTCCTATTTACAAGCAGTGATAATGTTCGATTTTCTTAAATATAGTTTATGAATATTCATTGTATAAGCAGTTATACTGCTGAATTATTTAATGTATAGTAGAATGAGTCTTATTTGTAAGCGGTTATAATGACCAAAATAATATTAAAAAAAAAACAATGTGGGTGAAAGGTTATATTTTAAATAAAAAGAAATATATTAAAGTGTTTAGTAAAGGAAGTGATTTATTAAAGCCGAATTATGATTAATTGGTTATTCAACGTGACTTAAATGTGTAGGTCAATTGAAGGATAAGTTAATAATGTTATATTTAAACAACATAACAGGCAAGTATCCTAACTTCATTCGATTTCTATATTGAATGTAAGTTTCCTAACTTGTGCAATTATTATTCTGTACAAATTCTTATGATGATGATGTTATAACTTACACAAGTTTACATATTGTGCAAGTCTCCTTTATTGTTGAATTATAAATTATTTAATTGATGATAAATGCTAGTATTCGTACTTATGTACATTAAAAGCATTGTTTCATTATCGAATTTCTTATGTTAGTAAAGTTCTTAATATTCATGAACTGTTGAATATATGCGTCGAAGCCAATTATTCCGATTAGACAATATTGATGTGCGATGATATTTTGTTGAATTTGTTCAAATCATAGATGTTATTTAAAGTCAAACCAATCCAAATTGCTTTGGTGCTGACTCGTGGTATAAAACTGAGATGAACAACCCTGAAAAAGGGATAACAGATGTCAGGCATATAGTCCCATTTACGCTTAGGCGTTAAAAATTTATATATGGGCACAATATATGGTACGATAGGTTGATCCCCTAAAGTACCTGCGGAGGATGTTTGTCGGTCTTTGTGGTTGATATTCGTCCTGATGGTTTTATTTGTTCAAGGTATTTATTACCACTCAGTATGATGGTAACAACTTGAAATCTCATTATTTCTTATTATTCAAATACTTCTCAATTTTATTCCAATTGTTGAAGTTCAGATGTAGATAATCCCTTTTCTTGATGTTTGATATTAAACTCTCATATTACTTGTAGGGCAATTTGTGCTCATTCTTGCTTAAACCTAATAATTGCAGCTAAACATGAAAAAGTCAAAGGCTCGGGCAAGGATAAAGGGAAAGGAAAGATGGATGAATAGGAAGCATGTGAAAGTAGTATGCACACAAGCCAATCATATTTGATATGATGTAGCATATACTTTGTAATCTTATTCATTTATTAATAAAAGAATTGATTTTCTTAAAAGGCATTTTATATTATCTACATGGTGCTGTTATATTAAATGTGATAAACCCATAGTTTTGAGCAATGCTTTTAGAATCATGATGGTGATCATGCTAATGAGATCTAAATTCAAGATAGCTCACAAACTAAAATTGTTCCTAATCGTTGGATTACTAAATTGGGGATTAGTGAATCCGGATAGATTAGTACATACGTTGTTTGCTCTTATGAAGAGGATGATTGATCTCATAATCATTTGTGTGGAGACACTAAAGCAAGTATGTAGGTGCTTATTGGAGAATAAGTTCACTGAACGTGACTCGCTAAGGAATACCTAATGGAGTTTTACTCGGCTGTCAATAGGAATTCCTCTAGTGATAGTAGTACAAGTGATCCTTAGACTTGAGATCATCATAGTATCTTGTGTATGATAAGTTATACTTTGACATGTCCCTTAAGACCTTTAGGGTATATCAAAGGGTATGATTGGGTATAATAAGTTGTACATGGAGATAGGTGAATGATCAACAAAGAA
Organism: Aralia elata; assembly: GCA_034770075.1. Classification (NCBI taxonomy): domain Eukaryota; kingdom Viridiplantae; phylum Streptophyta; class Magnoliopsida; order Apiales; family Araliaceae; genus Aralia; species Aralia elata. The sequence continues at coordinate 53,459,098 of CM068378.1, forward strand.
TCTACCACGTCTAGTAAAAGATGTGAATGTCCTATGTGATTCGATAAATGATAACTCAGTAGTCCTTGGCCAAGGCAGAATGAAATTAGAAAGGAGTTTCTAATTTGCATTATTTAGAGTTGTGCATTTGGGAATCGAAATACATATAATTAAATAAAATAAGACTTGACAGAAATTCCATGTCTTATATTTAATTGGGACATTGTATGGTAGAAGGATTGAATTGTACGGTAACTATTTACTCAAAGGTTCTTTTGTGATTAATGTTGAAATCTATATTATCTGGAAAGTCGTTGATCGCTAAGGGGACTTACCCTTATTGTAGAATAAATATTATTTATTTAAATGAATTAAATAGTTTAATTTATTTATTTAAATAAGATTAGAATTGTTCTAATTGATTTATTCACAACCGGTTTAATATGGAGAACCTAAAGGGTCACACCGCAAAAGGAAAATATTTATTTAAGAAGTAAATGGCATAATTGTAATAATAAGTTAAGTGTATTTAATTTAATCTATGGAGATAGAATAAATTAAATAGCTTAATATTTATTATTTAATATTTTGGAAATATTAAATATAAATTAATAAGAGGAGTCTTATTATTATTATTACTATTACTATTATTTAATTCCTAATAGGGATTGGGAATTAATTAATATTACTATTATTTAATTCCTAATAGGGATTGTGAATTAATTAATATTACTATTATTTAATTCCTAATAGGAATTGGGAATTAATTAATATAACTATTATTTAATTCCTAATAGGGATTGGGAATTAATTAATAGAAGTACTCTCTCTCTCATTAATTCCTAATTGGATTAGGAATATAATTAAAGGAGTTTAATTAAAATAGAAACCCTAATCCTAAATAGTTTAGGGAAGGGGTTTTCCTACATCTATAAATAAGAGAAGTCTTATCATAGATTAGGGTTACACACTCTTGCATTAGATTGTGGAGAGTACTTACAATTTCTATAGAGATAGAAAACTAGGGTTTTGCCAAACACCCATCTTCTTGAATAGGTATTATTCCTTGGTGGATCACCTCTAGAGGCCAAACACTTGGGTGGCTAACATTATCAAAGGAAAGAATCACACCGTTGAATTCAAGGAGAACGCGAAGGAATTGGAGTTGAACTTGTACCTGAGGAAGCTAGAATTCTACAAGGGTATAATTCTTATTCTCTATCTCTTTCGTTTAATTAATAATTGTGCATAAAGAACGATCATGGTGATGGTTTGTATAAAAATTTTAAAATCCGTTTTGTCGCGCTTCCGCTCTATTTATGTAATCTGATTGCATGTTTGCGTTACAAACAAACCTAACAGTGGTATCAAGAGCCAAACTTATGCGAATTATTAATTATTTTGATTTCGTATATATATGGGTATGTGTTTAGAACAATTTATTGGGCATAATTTATTGTATTAAAATCATTTTTTTATATGTAAAACTAACCAATTCCGAATTGGCTAGTACGGTTTTTTAATTGGATTACGCGAATTGATTATTTAATCCTTGGAAGCCGAATTGATTCTGTTTTAAAAAAAAAAAATCACTAAACTTGATTCAGGATCATGGCATATTTAATAATATATATATATATATATATATATATATATATATATATATATATGATATACATATATATTATTATTTAGCAGCTAATGAATCAGATTCATTATTCAATTCGTGAATCATATATATTTATATGTATTGCCTGTGACTTTACAGGAGGATTCAAGGATTCAATATTTTATATAATATATATATGAGAAATATTATAAGCTCACGGAATGATTTTTCAATTCGATAAAGTAGCTCAAAAATATTTTTGAAAACCGGGATTAAATATAATAAACAAAGAGTTTATTTTAATGATTTTATAATTAAAATAAAAGGTTTATTTTAAACATGAAATTGGATTTCATGCAATTTAAATTGCCCATTAAATGATACCGATATATATATGGAATGGTTTATTTAATTCATGAGATGAATATTATTTATTGATGCATATGGTGATATGTATGATAATAAATGGGATTGATTATGGACTTATGACCAATGTGTGATTGGATTTATTTTAGAGGATGCTTGAATAAATGGGTTTTTATAAATGGGGTCTGCGTACCTCGTCTTCTCTAATTTTTTCTTAATGTAAATTCTATCTCCCTCCTATGTACTTCCTCTTGATTGCTGATCAAGGTTTCTATTTAATGTAAATAGTTTTTGTAATAGGATTAGTTAGAATTAAATTTTGAAGAATTGGAGACCAAGGAGCAAGGAGCGCTTGAAGACCCGTTTGTAATGGAGTCCGGGTTTAAATGTAATAGTTATATTTAAATTTAATTCTTGCACCCTAGGTTTGACCTTTTGGTTCACTTGGTGGCTCTAGTGAACCAAACTAGAATAAAAGTCCATAATCAATCCGGGTAGAATATAGTATTCTATATGTGCATGCTTATTATATATATATATATATTATATATTATCCAACATGCTTCGCATGTAAAATAATATGACGCGTATTTTATATATATATGTGCATGCACGCTAAACAAGATGAGACTAATAATAACAAATCCCTCAAAGTAATTATATTAAGTCCTAAGCGTTCAAAGATATTTGGAATATCGAACGTCGCCTTCTAGCATGGTAAAGCGATAGAGTATTAAATATTTAATATGAGTTTGTTGTGTCACACAAGGCAAGTATTAAATATTTAAGATGTTGCTTTATCACATTTGATGCTTATACATAGACTGAACGATACTGTTTTGTTGTGTCACACAAGGACAGTGTTTTTCTTTCGAATATATGGAAGTGCTAGGTTGGACTTAACTTAGATAATTTTGATTCGGATGTGTCACACTTGATCAAAATAATCTAAGAGGCAAAATACAAGGAGTTACATAGTGATGTAATTGACAATAGTTGTCTACCTATTTATTTATATATAGTTTGTTGTGTCACACAAGGCTATATACATTTGAAATGGGATCCTTATTCTCACTAGCAAATCTTTAATTAGATTTGCCGAACTATATAATGAGGGTAATATAGTTTGATGAAAATAGTGGGAGATACCAATTTAAAATAAAGACCTAATTTATTTTGGTAATTAATTAAATGAATGTATGCTAAAATGTTGTCTATTTCACATGCAGAATTTAAAAAATGTCAAACTCACTATCACTGCGTAGCATACTTGATGCTAACAGACTGACCGGACCGAATTACACGGACTGGTTAAGGAATCTGAGAATTGTTCTCACTGCTGAAAAGATTTCTTATGTCCTAAATTCGCCAGTCCCTGCAAATGTTGCAGAAACAGCCTCTGAGGAAGAGATTGCTACTTTCAGAAAGTGGCAAGATGATGCAATCTTGGCTCAATGCATCATGCTCGCATCCATGAGTAACGAGCTTCAGCGTCAGCATGAAACTATGGATGCTCCTACTATATTGTTGCACCTCAAAGAGTTGTATGGTGAGCAAAGTAGGACTGCTAGATATCAGATATCTAAGGAGCTCTTCCGATCTCGTATGACCGAGGGCACTGCTGTTGAGACTCATGTCCTTAAGATGATCAATTTGATTGAACAACTTGGACAGCTTGGGTTCGTGATGGATGGGGAGTTAAGTCAAGATTTGATCTTGCAGTCACTCCCGGACACCTTCTCACAATTTGTTGTGAATTTTCACATGAATAAGTTGGACGTCAGCTTGCCTGAGTTACTTAACATGCTGAAAACTGCTGAAGGTCACTTCTCATCCAACAAGAACCAAGTCTTACTAGTGAATGATTCTTCCAAGAAAAGGAAGAGGCCCAAGGTATCTTCTCAAAAGAAGAAAAACAATAAGGCTAAGGGCAAGGCGAAAATCAAGGATAAAAAGAAACCTGATCCAGATAGCAAAGGAATTTGCTACCATTGCAATAACCGGGACACTGGAAGAGGAACTGCAAGGAGTATCTTGCGGATCAAAAGCAGAAGAAGCTTGGAGAAGCTTCGAATTCCGATCTTGGTTTGTTCATGATTGAAATTAATTTTTCTGAAAGTCAAAATTCTACTTGGGTATTGGATATCGGCTGTGGTTCTCACATATGTAATAATATGCAGGGACTAAGCAGAAGTAGAAAGCTGAACAAGGATGAAGTCGTCCTACGAGTGGGAAATGGAGCAAAGGTTGCTGCATTAGCTGTAGGGACTTATTGTTTAGCACTGCCTTCGGGAAAGTTCATTAGTTTAAATAATTGTTATTATGTTCCGACACTCATTAGAAACATTATTTCAATTTCTGTATTGGATATGGATGGTTTTGATATTATAATAAAGAACAACAGTTGTTCTATTTATAATAAAAATGTTTTATATGGTGTTGGCAATTTACTGAATGGACTTTACATACTTGACTTGCATGAAAATATACTTCAAATTGAACAAACTAAGAAAAGAAAAAGAGATGATGTTAATTATACCTTTATGTGGCACTGTAGACTCGGTCATATCAATGAAACAAGATTATCCAAGTTACATAAAGATGGGCTTTTAGAGCTATCAGATTACGAATCATATCCAACTTGTGAATCTTGTCTCATGGGTAAGATGACTAAATCTCCTTTTAGTGGAAAAGGAGAAAGAGTTACAGAGTTGTTAGCGTTGGTACACACAGACGTTTGTGGACCTATGACAACGAATGCACGAGGAGGGTATTCTTATTTTATTACTTTCACTGATGATCATTCTAGATTTGGATATGTGTATTTAATGAAATACAAATCTGAATCGTTTGAAAAGTTCAAAGAATTCAGAAGTGAAGTAGAGAAACAAACTGGTAAAAGTATTAAGATTCTTCGATCGGATCGAGGAGGGGAATACTTAACCAATGAGTTTCTTAATTGTCTCAAAGAAAATGGTATAATCTCACAATGGACTCCACCAGGGACGCCACAGTTGAATGGTGTATCTGAAAGGAGAAATCGAACATTGTTGGACATGGTTCGTTCCATGATGAGTTTTACACCGACCTTCCAATATCCTTCTGGGGTTATGCCCTAGAAACGGCTGCATATCTACTTAACAAGGTACCTACCAAATCCGTCCCAAAGACCCCATATGAATTATGGACAGGGAGGAAACCAAATCTTAAGTATGTTAAGACTTGGGGTTGTCCAGCTTATGTCAAAAGGTTTGAGCATGATAAGCTAAAGACTAGATCCGACAAGTGTAGATTTGTGGGTTACCCTAAAGAAACTGTAGGGTATTATTTCTATCATCCCAATGATCATAAGGTGTTTGTAGCGAAACACGCTGCCTTCTTGGAAAAGGAGTTTATCCTCGAAGGGGTCAGTGGGAGTAAGATATATCTTGAAGAAGTTCAAGAACCACAAAATACTACGGATCAAAGTCAGGTACCTGACCAAGTAGAAGAACCTACTGTACCATTACCTATTCGTAAATCTGGAAGAGTATCGAAGATACCTGAGAGGTATGGATTCATCATAGAGGATGATGATGAGGTACGCATCATAGATGATGATGATCCATTGACTTACGAAGAGGCTATGAGTAGTAATGACTCAGAGAAATGGCTAGAAGCCATGAAATCCGAGATGGACTCCATGTATGAAAACCAAGTATGGACTTTGGTTTCACCACCTGAGGGCATTAAGCCTATTGGGTGTAAATGGGTCTTTAAGAAAAAGACTGGGGCAGATGGCAAGGTAGAGACCTATAAGGCCCGACTGGTTGCAAAAGGTTTCAAACAAAGACAAGGAGTTGACTATGATGAAACCTTCTCGCCAGTAGCTATGCTCAAGTCCATTCGGATTTTGCTTGCAATTGCAGCTTATTATGACTACGAGATCTGGCAAATGGACGTGAAAACGGCCTTCCTCAATGGAGAGCTTGAGGAGAATGTATATATGATACAGCCAGAGGGTTTTGTTTCAACGGTTGGAACAAACCAAGTCTGTAAGCTACAACGATCCATTTATGGATTGAAGCAAGCTTCTCGAAGGTGGAACATCCGTTTTGATGAGATAATCAAAAGGTTTGATTTTATCAAAAATGAGGATGAACCTTGTGTGTACAAGAAGGTTAGTGGGAGCGCTGTTTCATTCCTTGTATTATATGTTGATGACATATTATTGATAGGGAATGATGTTCCTATGCTACAGTCGATCAAAATTTGGTTATCTAAACACTTCTCCATGAAGGACTTGGGTGAGGCATCCTATATTTTGGGGATAAAGATCTATAGAGATAGATCTAAAAGGATGCTGGGCTTGACCCAAGGAAAGTACATTGACTCGATGCTAAAGAAGTTTAGCATGGAAGATTCCAAGAGAGGTCTCATGCCGATGAGCCATGGAATACATCTCTCCAAGAAACAGGCCCCAAAGACACCTGAGGAGAGAGACCGTATGAGTAAGATTCCTTATGCTTCTGCAATAGGATCTATCATGTACGGTATGATATGTACTAGACCAGATGTCGCTCATGCACTTAGTGTAACAAGCAGATATCAGTCGAATCCAGGAGAAGAGCACTGGAAGGCAGTGAAAAACATCCTAAAGTACTTGAGAAGAACTAAGGATGTATTTCTTGTCTACGGTGGGTCTGAATTGAAACTAGAGGGCTATACAGACTCAAGTTTTCAAACGGACCAAGATGACAGTAAATCCGTTTCAGGGTACGTGTTTACCTTAAACGGTGGCGCAGTGAGTTGGAAGAGTTCCAAGCAGCAAACAGTTGCTGATTCAGTGACAGAGGCAGAGTACATAGCTGCAAGTGAAGCTGCAAAGGAAGCTGTTTGGATGAAGAAGTTCATAACTGAACTTAGAGTGGTTCCTAGCATTAGAGGAGCCGTACCTTTACTCTGTGACAACAACGGAGCTGTTGTGCAGGCTAAGGAACCCAGGTCTCATCAGAAATCCAAACACGTGTTGCGGCGGTTTCATTTGATTAGAGAGATCATTGAAAGAGGAGATGTCACCCTGGAGCGTGTGGACTCTCAAGACAACATTGCAGATCCGTTTACTAAAGCTTTAACACAACAGCAGTTTGATCGTCACTTAGAGAAGATGGGTATTAGATACCATGGCGATTGGCTTTAGTGCAAGTGGGAGATTGAAAGTAGTATGCACACAAGCCAATCATATTTGATATGATGTAGCATATACTTTTGTAATCTTATTCATTTATTAATAAAAGAATTGATTTTCTTAAAAGGCATTTTATATTATCTACATGGTGCTGTTATATTAAATGTGATAAACCCATAGTTTTGAGCAATGCTTTTAGAATCATGATGGTGATCATGCTAATGAGATCTAAATTCAAGATAGCTCACAAACTAAAATTGTTCCTAATCGTTGGATTACTAAATTGGGGATTAGTGAATCCGGATAGATTAGTACATACGTTGCTTGCTCTTATGAAGAGGATGATTGATCTCATAATCATTTGTGTGGAGACACTAAAGCAAGTATGTAGGTGCTTATTGGAGAATAAGTTCACTGAACGTGACTCGCTAAGGAATACCTAATGGAGTTTTACTCGGCTGTCAATAGGAATTCCTCTAGTGATAGTAGTACAAGTGATCCTTAGACTTGAGATCATCATAGTATCTTGTGTATGATAAGTTATACTTTGACATGTCCCTTAAGACCTTTAGGGTATATCAAAGGGTATGATTGGGTATAATAAGTTGTACATGGAGATAGGTGAATGATCAACAAAGAATCTACCACGTCTAGTAAAAGATGTGAATGTCCTATGTGATTCGATAAATGATAACTCAGTAGTCCTTGGCCAAGGCAGAATGAAATTAGAAAGGAGTTTCTAATTTGCATTATTTAGAGTTGTGCATTTGGGAATCGAAATACATATAATTAAATAAAATAAGACTTGACAGAAATTCCATGTCTTATATTTAATTGGGACATTGTATGGTAGAAGGATTGAATTGTACGGTAACTATTTACTCAAAGGTTCTTTTGTGATTAATGTTGAAATCTATATTATCTGGAAAGTCGTTGATCGCTAAGGGGACTTACCCTTATTGTAGAATAAATATTATTTATTTAAATGAATTAAATAGTTTAATTTATTTATTTAAATAAGATTAGAATTGTTCTAATTGATTTATTCACAACCGGTTTAATATGGAGAACCTAAAGGGTCACACCGCAAAAGGAAAATATTTATTTAAGAAGTAAATGGCATAATTGTAATAATAAGTTAAGTGTATTTAATTTAATCTATGGAGATAGAATAAATTAAATAGCTTAATATTTATTATTTAATATTTTGGAAATATTAAATATAAATTAATAAGAGGAGTCTTATTATTATTATTACTATTACTATTATTTAATTCCTAATAGGGATTGGGAATTAATTAATATTACTATTATTTAATTCCTAATAGGGATTGTGAATTAATTAATATTACTATTATTTAATTCCTAATAGGAATTGGGAATTAATTAATATAACTATTATTTAATTCCTAATAGGGATTGGGAATTAATTAATAGAAGTACTCTCTCTCTCATTAATTCCTAATTGGATTAGGAATATAATTAAAGGAGTTTAATTAAAATAGAAACCCTAATCCTAAATAGTTTAGGGAAGGGGTTTTCCTACATCTATAAATAAGAGAAGTCTTATCATAGATTAGGGTTACACACTCTTGCATTAGATTGTGGAGAGTACTTACAATTTCTATAGAGATAGAAAACTAGGGTTTTGCCAAACACCCATCTTCTTGAATAGGTATTATTCCTTGGTGGATCACCTCTAGAGGCCAAACACTTGGGTGGCTAACATTATCAAAGGAAAGAATCACACCGTTGAATTCAAGGAGAACGCGAAGGAATTGGAGTTGAACTTGTACCTGAGGAAGCTAGAATTCTACAAGGGTATAATTCTTATTCTCTATCTCTTTCGTTTAATTAATAATTGTGCATAAAGAACGATCATGGTGATGGTTTGTATAAAAATTTTAAAATCCGTTTTGTCGCGCTTCCGCTCTATTTATGTAATCTGATTGCATGTTTGCGTTACAAACAAACCTAACAGCATGTTATGCAATAATTAAATATTTATAATATTTGTAATGAATTTGAAGGATTATATATATATGTGTGTGTGTGTGTATTTGTTAAGGTTATAAGAACCTTGGGACTAGATGGAGATGCTTGTAATAAACTATTTAAGTTATGATTATTTAGATATGTGTATTGTTAATTTATATTTAACATTATTGGCAATGTCTAGAATGTTCTGTCAAGGAAAAGGGTTATTTGCTTGCGCGCCGTTTATACGAAAGGCCCCCTCTTTCTTGAGAACTGCCTGGTTGTCAGTAGTGTGAGTTTAAAATTTATATATATTTAGAAGAAGTTCAGGTTGAATAGTGAGCACCAGTCCACAGTAGCTAGTACATGGATTTGGGGGCGTCACAGGTTGGTATCAGAGCTATAGGTTATAAACCTTAGGTAGGAGTACCTTAGGATATAACCGTAGAGAAAATTAGTGGAGATAGTGAGGAGATAAACTCATGTAGAATTTTAAGTGATGAGTAAAATATTTTTTGCTAAAACAAAGTTGATTATTCAGAGATACTAATTAAGTTATTAAACTTGATTGTAGGATGTCAGGCGAAGAAGGAATTAGAGATATTCATGTGGTAAGTGAAGAATTAATAGTTGCACCCGAGCCAGTCACAGAGGTAGCAGCTGAGAGTGAACCAGAAGAGGACCCTGAGGAAGAAGAGCCCGTGGAGGACTCAAATGGAATACCCTAGGATGATACCTCAATTGAGGATAACATGTTAGTTGATGGATAAGAATATTAGACTAGAGGATAGAATCCGAGAGTTAGAAGAGCAAGATAAAGAGTGGCAGACTATTGTTGAACAAAGAGATATAGTAGTTCAAGATTTTGCTACCCGATATGCAGAGCTTGAACAAAAACTAGCTCAGGTGGAACATAGAATAGTAGAGTTAGAATTGGAGAAAGAAAATATCAAAGGCCAGTTGAAAGAGGAATCAGCTGAACGAGTAAGGATGGAAGATGCATGGGTTAGAGCTGCACGACGTGTTGATATTGTAGAAAGAGAAGTCCGATCTAAAAAGGCCAAGATAGATGATATGGGATATGCTTTTTGGACAGCATTTGAGAGAACCCAAGACCGAGTTTATAATTACCCAAAGCAGTTCGGTCAGCCTCGATTCACCATGGATCGAGAGATAATGATTCGTATAATGGATCAGGAATACGATGAAGCAGTTGAGCGTGGAATGCTTCCATAAATAATAAGTGAATATATATATATATATATATATATATATATGAGTGTGTATGTAAATATTATATAAATCTCAACTCTTATGTAAAATAGAGGATATGTATGTAAATAGCAGAATGCTAGCAGATGTAAAGTACTATGTACTACGATATGCATATTAATATAAATATGTTTATTAAGATATGCGATGTGATGGTTTATTTATTTATTTATTTATTTATTTTATTTTCAACTTATAATGATGTGAGAATAAATGATGAGGTGATAATATATAGTTATATATATGTTACAGAAATATGCCAAGAGGAAGACCTCGAAGACAAAGAGAACAACAAGAGCCTGTTAACGGCGATGTGAATCCACCAAATCCCATGCAACAATTTATAGATTTGTTAGTCGGGGCACTCCAGGGTAGAGCTACGAATAACACAAATGAAAACCCTGTGATGGCTCAAGTGACTAGTTTTAAGGATTTCAAGAGTGTGGGACCTCCAGAATTCAAAGGAACCACAGAGCCGATTGAGGCTCAAGCATGGATCAAAGAGATCGAGAAAGCATTTACAATCGCTCGAGTAGCGGAAGAGCAGAAGACAACTTTTGCTACATACATGATGAAAGGCGAAGCTAACTTTTGGTGGGAGGCGAACCTAAACAAGGTTGGAGCAGGAATAATACCATGGGAGAGATTCAAGGAAGTATTCTTTGAGAATTATTTTAATACAAGTATGCAGAGTCGCATGGAAATACGATTTCTGGAACTAAAGCAAGGGGATATGACTGTACCTCAATACTCTACAAAATTTAACGAACTGGCAAGGTTTTCACCTCACCAGGTTGATACAGAAGAAAGGAAAACTAGGAGGTTTGAGCAAGGTCTTAAACCGTGGTTATATAATAGGTTATCAGTGCTGCAGACAAACAGTTTCGCAACCCTTTTGGAAAAAGCCATAATTGCTGAGGGAGGAAGCGAGGCTCTGATGAAGTTCAACAAAGAACAGAAGAAGCACAAGAATGAAGGAGTGCACAGAGGTGAAGGAAGTAGTGGAGGTACTAATAAAAGGAAATGGAATAACAATAAGCCAGGAAATTCTGAAAATAAACCGGGAGATTCAAAGAAGAAGATAGACACTTGTAAGGAGTGCGGGAAGAACCATTCGGGCGCATGTCTGAAGGGTAAGAATGTGTGTTTCAATTGCGGGCAAGAGGGACACATTTCTCCTAATTGTCTCGTCCCCAAAAAGAATAGGTGTTTTACTTGTGGAGCATTAGACCATCAGGCGAGGAACTGTCCGAGAAAGGGGACGAGTGGAGGAAATGGGAACAAGGGGAGCAACAATGGCAAACAGACAATGACTGGTCCAGCCCCACTTAATCGACCAACCGCAAGGACTTTCAATATGACCGTGCAAGATGCAGTGGCGTCCAGGGATGTGGTGTCAGGTATCATTTCGATCAATGATATAAATGCATATGTATTATTTGATTCGGGTGCTACCTGTTCATTTGTATCATGTGATTTTGCGCAATGATTAAAATTACCCCAAGAAGAATTAGAGTATCCTCTGAACATAGAAGTTGCAAATAAGGAAGTAATTTCCGTTAGACATATTCACAGGAATTGTTGCATAACTATAGGAGGGCATGAGTTGTATGTGGATTTAATTCCAATTCAACTTGGTGAGTTTGATGTAATCTTAGGAATGGATTGGTTGTATAACCATGGGGCAATGATAGATTGCTATAAGAAGAGAGTGAACTTTCAGACTCCAGGTCAGACTAAAGTAGTGTTCTATGGTAATAAATCACCTAGACACTCTTGTTGTTTGACGATGATGCAAGCTAGGAAGTTGTTAAGAAAAGGATGTGCAGGTTATCTGGCTCACGTTGTTGATACCCAGATGGTGGGAGCAGAGATAGGACAGATACCTGTGGTGAGAGAGTTTATAGATGTATTTCCGGTGGATCTGCCAGGTCTTCCGCCTGATAGAGAAATTGAGTTTGTTATCGATGTATTACCAGGAACAATGTATGTTTCGAAAGCTCCATATAGAATGGCACCGGTAGAGATGAAAGAATTGATGGTTCAATTACAAGAGTTGTTAGATAAGAAATATATTCAACCGAGTGTGTCTCCCTGGGGAGCACCAGTTTTATTTGTCAAGAAGAAAGACGGATCGTTAAGACTTTGTATCGACTATCGGGAGCTGAACAAGGTGACGATCAAGAACAAGTACCCATTGCCTAGAATCGATGATCTGTTCGATCAGTTGAAGGGAGCAAAATATTTCTCTAAAATAGATTTGAGATCTGGATATCACCAGTTGAAAGTGAAGAAGGAGGATGTACCAAAGACAGCATTCAGGACTCGTTATGGCCACTATGAGTTCTTGGTGATGTCTTTTGGGTGCTCCAGCAGCATTTATGGATTTGATGAACCGTGTATTCAAGCAGTACTTGGATAAATTCGTAGTTGTGTTCATAGATGACATCCTGGTCTACTCTAAGACGCAGGAGGATCATGATGAACATTTGAGATTGGTGTTAGAAACACTAAGAAGGGAAAAATTGTACGCAAAATTTTCCAAGTGTGAGTTTTGGTTTGAAAGAGTTCAATTTTGGGGACACGTGATTGATAACAACGGAATCTCAATAGACCCAGCAAAAGTAGAAGCAGTGATTAATTGGGAGCAGCCGAAGATACCAACAGAAATGCGGAGTTTCTTGGGATTGGCAGGTTATTACAGGAGATTCATTCAAGATTTTTCGAAAATAGCGGGTACTCTAACTAATTTAACAAAGAAGTCAGTGAAATTCGAATGGACGGAAAAGTGCGAGAAAAGCTTTTTAGAGTTGAAGAAAAGATTGAGCGAGACGCCAGTGTTATCTTTACCAGATAATACAGGAGGATTTGTGGTGTACAGTGATGCGTCGCACAAGGGACTTGGTTATGTGCTTATGCAACATGGTAAAGTTATTGCATATGCGTCACGACAGTTGAAGGATTATGAGAAGGGATATCCTACCCATGACCTAGAATTAGCAGCGATAGTATTTGCCCTAAAAATATGGAGGCACTATTTATATGGTGAGAAATGTGAGATATATACGGACCACAAGAGTCTAAAGTATATCTTCACACAGATTGAGCTTAACATGAGGCAGAGGAGATGGTTGGAATTGATAAAAGATTATGATTGTGAAATCTTATATCACCCGGGGAAGGCTAATGTGGTTGCCGATGCCTTAAGCAGAAAGAATAAAGAGAAATTGTTAATGTTAACAGCTCGAGAAGACCTAATCAAAGAGATGGTCAGGATGGAAATAAAAATCAAATTTCCAAATGAGTTAGAAGAGATATTGTTTGCAATGGAGGCTCGCCCAATTTTATTGGACAGAGTAAAAGAAGCACAAAGCAATGATGAAGAATGTGGTAAGATAAAGAAGAGAATTTCAGAAGGAGAAGAGCTTAAATTCAGGGTGGATAATGAAGGATTGTTGAGATTTGAAGATAGAATTTGGGTAACGCTAGTACCTGAATTATGGGAAGAAATTTTACAAGGGGCTCATAGCTCGAACTATTCGATTCACCCAGGAAGTACAAAGATGTACCAAGACCTTCGTCAACATTTTTGGTGGCCAAATATGAAGAGGGAAGTTGCAGAATGCGTCAGTAGATGCTTAACGTGTCAAAAAGTTAAGGCTGAACATCAGAGACCAAGTGGTTTACTTCAACCATTAGAAATTCCAGAATGGAAGTGGGAGCATATCACGATGGACTTCGTGGTAGGGCTTCCAACTACTCAGAAGGGATATGATGAAATATGGGTGATCGTGGATCGTTTAACTAAATCAGCGCATTTCTTGCCAATTAAGGTAAGGTTCAAGCTAGACCAGTTAGCCAAACCTTATGTCAAGGAAATAGTTTCTCAACATGGAGTGCCAGTATCGGTTGTGTCAGATCGTGATTCGCGATTCACAACAATTTTTTGGAGAAGTTTCCAAGAACACATGGGAACACAGGTGAAGTTGAGCACGGTGTATCATCCTTAGACAGACGGTCAAAGTGAAAGAACGATTCAGACACTGGAAGACATGTTAAGAGCATGCGTTATGGATTTCAAAGGAAATTGGGACGACCACCTACCATTAATAGAATTTGCATATAACAACAGTTATCATGCGAGTATTGGCATGCCGCCTTACGAAGCACTGTATGGGAGACAATGCAGGACACCACTGTGTTGGGATGAGGTAGGGGAACATCGACTACTTGGACCGGAACTGGTTCAGCAGACTGCAGATGTTGTCAAGAAGATAAGAACGAGATTAGTGTCGGCTCAAGATCGACAAAAAAAGTATGCAGATCAGCATAGGCAACATAGAGAGTTTGATGTCGGAACTTATGTGTTTCTAAAGGTATCTCCCTGGAAAGGGAAGATAAGGTTTGGAAAAAAAGGAAAGTTGAGTCCAAGATTTATAAGACCATTCGAAGTGCTTAAAAGAGTGGGAGAGGTGGTTTATGAAATAGCTTTACCTCCTGAGTTGAAACATATTCATAATGTGTTTCGTGTATCAGTCTTACGACCATATAAGCAAGACTACAAACATGTGATAGAGTATGAACCTATTCAGATTGAAAAGGACTTAACGTATGAAGAAATTCCTATTCAGATAGTTGATAGGAAGGAGCAAGTTTTAAGGAATAAAATAATATCGTTGGTAAAAGTTATATGGAGGAACCACAATATCGAAGAGGCTACGTGGGAACTCGAGAGCAAGATGATGATAAGTTATCCTAATCTTTTTGTGTAACCTTGTACTGATTCCGGGGACGGAATTCTTATAAGGGAGGGTGAATGTAATACCCGAGAATTTTGTAAATAAATTTTGTAATAAAAAAAAAGAGAATGTTTTAAAAATTGGTTGTGTGGACACATATATGCATATATGTTATGGGTCTCATTAATTCAATGAAAATTGAATTAGGCATATGACAATTGAGAAGTCTAGTAACAAGGCAAAATCACTATTCACGTAGGTACTATTCACGTGATCACTATTCACGTAGGTACTATTCACGTGGTCACTATTCACATAAGTACTATTCACGCGATCACTATTCACGTGGGTACTATTCACGTGATCACTATTCACGTAAGTACTATTCATGCGATCACTATTTATGTGGGTGCTATTCATGTGATCACTATTCACGTGAGGACTATTCACGATAAAAACGCTTTCTTCGATTTTCGAATTACGTCATAGCGTTTATATGAGGTTACGAGGTGTAATATCTAATAGAAATTCACAAAAGAAAAGAATTAGTTTTTTTTTTCCGGCTAATCAATCAAAATACGAAAGTTAATTGTGTATAATACGAAATATTATACGAGTAGAATGCGAGTATAATATGAAATATTATACGAGTAGAATGCAAGAATAATACGAGCTGGACACGAAAATTATACGGTATAAATACAAAATTACTATTCATACGAAAGTACTATTCATTTATACGAAAAGTCGAATTTGGAGAAAAAGTTAACAAAAGTTGACTAACTAAGTTATTTAGCAAATAAGTAAAGAAAAACTAAATTAAACTAATTAAACCCTAATTAAGGGTTAAGTTAGATTAGTTTAAGGGGGGAAATCTTCGTGATATATAATCGACCAATCGTAGCAAAGAATGATATAAGCATGATGTAGCATGACATAAGGCTCAAAGAAGCACAAAAGATGATGTAAACATGATGTGGCATGACATAAGGTCCAAAGAAACACAAAGGTGATGTCATCATAATGATGTCACAGGTACTAAGGTGTAATTAATGAGGTACCAAAATGTAATAAGCCAAGCCCTTAATGTGCAATTAATGAAACTTAGTTTTTCTATAAATAGAGAGCTCTCCATTCATTATTTTCATATATTTCAAGAGTTAGAGTTACTCTACACAAATAATTTGAGAGCTATAGTGAGAGAAAAATAATAATATATAGATATATCTTACTTCGAAGCATAAAAGTGTTACGCGATTGGAAGTAAAGCTAGCAACTACAAGAGGTATTACTCTAGTGGTTATTATTTTCATTCTTCTATATATTTACAAGCAATTATAATGCCCAAATTATTTGAAGTAAATAGTATAAAAGTTCTATTTACAAGCAGTTATAATGCCCAAATTATTTTAAGTAAATAGTATAAAAGTTCTATTTACAAGTAGTTATAATGCCCAAATTATTTTAAGTAAATAGTATAAAAGTCCTATTTACAAGCAGTTATAATGCCCAAATTATTTTAAGTAAATAGTATAAAAGTCCTATTTACAAGCAGTTATAATGCCCAAATTATTTTAAGTAAATAGTATAAAAGTCCTATTTACAAGCAGTGATAATGTCCGATTTTCTTAAATATAGTTTATGAATATTCATTTTATAAATAGTTATTATGTTCGATTTTTTTTCAAGTATTTATCTGATAAATATTCATTGTATAAGCAGTTATACTGCTGAATTATTTCATGTATAGTAGAATGAGTCTTATTTGTAATCGGTTATAGTGACCGAAATAATATTAAAAAAAAACAATGTGGGTGAAAGGTTATATTTCAAATAAAAAGAAATATATTAAAGTGTTTAGTAAAGGAAGTGATTTATTAAAGCCGAATTATGATTAATTGGTTATCCAACGTGGCTTAAATGTGTAGGTCAATTGAAGGATAAGTTAATAATGTTATATTTAAACAACATAACAGGCAAGTATCCTAACTTCATTCGATTTCTATATTGAATGTAAGTTTCCTAACTTGTGCGATTATTATTCCGTACAAGTTCTTATGATGATGATGTTATAACTTACACAAGTTTACATATTGTGCAAGTCTCCTTTATTGTTGAATTATAAATTATTTAATTGATGATAAATGCTAGTATTCGTACTTATGTACATTAAAAGCATTGTTTCATTATCGAATTTCTTATGTTAGTAAAGTTCTTAATATTCATGAACTGTTGAATATATGCGTCGAAGCCAATTGTTCCGGCTAGACAATATTGATGTGCGATGATATTTTGTTGAATTCGTTCAAATCATAGATGTTATTTAAAGTCAAACCAATCCAAATTGCTTTGGTGCGGACTCGTGGTATAAAACTGAGATGAACAACCCTGAAAAAGGGATAACAGATGTCGGGCATATAGTCCATTTACGCTTAGGCGTTAAAAATTTATATATGTGCACAATATATGGTACGATAGGTTGATCCCCTAAAGTACCTGCGGAGGATGTTTGTCGGTCTTTGTGGTTGATATTCGTCCTGATGGTTTTATTTGTTCAAGGTATTTATTACCACTCAGTATGATGGTAACAACTTGAAATCTCATTATTTCTTGTTATTCAAATACTTCTCAATTTTATTCCAATTGTTGAAGTTCAGATGTAGATAATCCCTTTTCTTGATGTTTGATATTAAACTCTCATATTACTTGCAGGGCAATTTGTGTTCATTCTTGCTTAAACCTAATAATTGCAGCTAAACATGAAAAAGTCGAAGGCTCGGGCAAGGATAAAGGGGAAGGAAAGATGGATGAATAGGAAGCATGTTATGCAATAATTAAATATTTATAATATTTGTAATGAATTTGAAGGATTATATATATATATATGTATGTGTGTGTGTGTATTTGTTAAGGTTATAAGAACCTTGGGACTAGATGGAGATGTTTGTAATAAACTATTTAAGTTATGATTATTTAGATATGTGTATTGTTAATTTAGATTTAACATTATTGGCAATGTCTAGAATGTTCTGTCAAGGAAAAGGGTTATTTGCTTGTGCGCCGTTGATACGAAAGGCCCCCTCTTTCTTGAGAACTGCCTGGTTGTCAGTAGTGTGAGTTTAAAATTTATATATATTTAGAAGAAGTTCAGGTTGAATAGTGAGCACCAGTCCACAATAGCTAGTACATGGATTTGGGGGCGTCACACTAGCAATTGTCGTTCGCCAACTTCATCCCAACATAATAGAGTTCTACACTTTCTGCCGTACAACGCTTCGTAAGGCGGCATGCCAATACTTTCGTGGTAACTGTTGTTGTAAGCAAATTCAACCAATGGTAGATGATCATCCCAATTTCCTTTGAAGTCCATAATGCAAGCTCGTAACATATCTTCCAATGTCTGAATCGTTCTTTCGCTCTGTCCGTCGGTCTGTGGGTGATATGCCGTACTCATACGTAACTGCGTTCCCAAGCATTCCTGTAGTCATTTCCAAAAGTTCGATGTGAAGCGCGGATCCCTATCTGAGACAATAGATATTGGAACACCGTGCCTCGAAACAATCTCCTTGACATACAAATTCGCCAATTGATCTAGGTTGAATCTGATCTTGATCGGTAGAAAATGTGCTGATTTCGTCAGTCGATCCACGATAACCCATACTGCGTCGAAACCCTTTTGAGTCGTCGGAAGACTTACTACGAAATCCATGGTGATGTGCTCCCATTTCCATTCTAGGATTTCTAACGGTTGTAATAGCCCACTTGGTCTCTGATGTTCGGCTTTAACTTTCTGGCATGTCAAACACTTGGCCACACAATCGGCGACGTCTCTCTTCATATTCGGCCACCAAAAATGCTGTCAAAAGAGCTTAGTACATCTTCGTACTACCCAGATGAATTGAATATCTTGAATTATGAGCCTTGCTCAAAATTCTCTCCTTAACCTCTTGTACTAGCGGAACCCAAATTCTTCCCTCGAATCTCAATACTCCTTCATTATCTACTTTGAATTTCACTTCATCACCTCCAGATATTCTTTTCCTGATTTTCTCACATTCTTCGTCCTGCATTTGTGCTTCCTTAACCTTATCCACCAAAGTTGAACCGATTCTCAATTAAAATAATTTTTCGTCACACTCCTTCGGATATTTCACCTCCAATTCCAATTTCGCCATTGCTGTAATTAACTCCTCCTGAGTGGTAATCATAAACAATTTCTCTCGTCCCTTTCTGCTTAAGGTGTCGGCCACCACGTTCGCTTTACCCGGATGGTATAAAATCTCACAGTCGTAATCTTTTATCAATTCCAACCATCTCCTCTGTCGCATGTTCAGATCCTTCTGTGTAAAAATATATTTCAGACTCTTGTAGTCTGTATATATTTCACACTTCTCCCCGTAAAGATAGTGCCTCCATATCTTCAAAGCAAACACCACCGCGACCAACTCCAAATCATGGGTAGGATACCCCTTTTCATAGCCCTTTAATTGTCGTGACGCATACTCAATGACCCTACCGTTCTGCATAAGCACACATCCTAGTCCTTTATGCGACGCATCACTTTACACCACAAAATTTCCTGTGCTATCTGGTAGAGACAACACAGGCGCCGTACTCAACCTCTTCTTTAATTCTTGAAAACTTTCCTCACACTTCTCCGTCCAAACGAACTTCACCGTCTTTCTAGTCAAATTTGTTAACGGAGTCGCGATTTTGGAAAAATCCTGAATGAATCTCCTGTAGTAACCCGCCAATCCGAGGAAACTCCTTACTTCCGATGGCGTTTTCGGCGGATCCCAGTTAAGCACTGCCTCAACCTTTGACGGATCCACCGAAATCTCATCCTTGTCAATCACATGTCCAAGAAATTGCACTCGTTCTATCTAGAATTCACACTTTAAAAATTTAGCGTACAACCTCTCTCTTCTTAATGCTTCTAATGTCAACTTCAAATGCTCTGTATGCTCTTCCTTGGTTTTGGAATAAATTAGAATATCATCAATGAATACTACTACGAACTTGTCCAAAAACGGCTTAAACACCCTGTTCATTAGGTCCATAAATGCTGCAGGAGCATTTGTTAGACCAAATGACATCACCAGAAACTCGTAATGACCCTAACGAGTTCCGAACGCTGTCTTCGGTACATCTTCCTTCCTCACCTTCAACTGATGATACCAACTCCTCAAATCTATCTTCGAGAAATATCTAGCTCCTTTCAACTGATCAAACAAGTCGTCGATTCTTGGCAACGGGTATTTATTCTTAATCGTGACCTTGTTCAACTCCCTGTAATTAATGCAAAGTCGCATCGATCCGTCTTTCTTTTTAACAAACAATACCGGCGCTCCCCACGGCGATACGCTTGGCTGGATATACTTCTTATCTAAAAGTTCTTGTAGCTGCATCATCAATTCTTTCATCTCTACTGGGGCCATTCGGTACGGAGCTTTCGATATCGGGGCAGTTCCTGGCACCAAATCGATTACAAACTCAACTTCCTTGTCTGGCGGAAGTCCTGGCAAATCGCCGGGAAAGACGCATACAAAGTCCCTTACAACAAGTATTTCTTCTAGTTTCGGACTCTTTTTTTGAGTATCAACTATGTAGGCTAAGTATCCCATACAGCCTTGTCTTAACAACTTCCTAGCCTGCATCATCGTCAGACAACTCGCTTGTCTAGGCGATTTGCTGCCGTAAAATACTAACTTTGACGGAGTCATAAGGTTAATACGTTTCTTTTGGCAATCAATTATCGCTCCATAATTGAATAACCAATCCATTCCCAAAATAACGTCAAATTCTCCAAGTTTGATTGGGATCAGATCTATTGTCATCACGTTTCCCTTAATGTTCACTCTACAGTTCTTATGTACGTACTTAACAGGAATCACTTCCCTATTCGTGATTTCTATGTTTAAAGGGTAATCTAATTCCTCCTTAGGCAATTCTAAGTTCTTAGCAAAGTCATCAGATATAAATGAACAAGTAGCACCCGAATCAAACAATACATAAGCATCTATATTATTGATCGGAATGATACCTGACACCACATCGCGAGACTGCACGGCATCTTGTACGGTCATGTTGAAAGTTCTAGCAGTAGGTCGATTTGTTGGTGCTGATCCGGTTATAGTCAATGTATTACCACCATTGTTCCCCTTGTTGCCTCCTGTTCTTGCTCCTCCTGCTGCTTTCTTGGGAAAATCCCTAGCCAGATGATCCTTCGATCCACATGTGAAGCAAGCGCCCTTCTTTGGATTCGGACAATTCGGTGCTATGTGGCCCTCCTGGTTGCAATTGTAGCACACCCTCTTCCCCTTCAGGAAAATCCCTATGTGATTCTTCCCACACGTAACACACGCTTCTCCCTTCTTCTTCTAACCTCCCTGTTGATTTCCAGCAGATCCATTATCATTCCACTTCCTCTTCTGGTTGTGACCACCACTGCTACTACCACTTGCCTTATTATTCTCATTTTCACCCTTCTTCTTCTTCTGTTCTTGGTTATACTTGGTTAGGGCATCACTTCCACCTTCTGCGATGATCGCCTTTTCCAATACTCCAGCAAAAGTGTTCAATTGGAACATTGACACCTTGCTATACAACCACGGCTTCAACCCTTGTTCAAACCTCCTTGTTTTCCTCTCATCCGTATTTACTTGGTAAGTTGCAAACCCAGCCAACTCATTAAACTTCGTCGCGTACTCCGGTACAGTCATGGTACCCTGTTTCAGCTCTAGAAATTGAATCTCCATTTGGTTACGCGAGCTCGTCGGAAAGTACATCTCAAAGAACATCTCCTTAAACCTCTCCCACGCGATCACACCCTGACCTCCTCGAATTTTATTCGCTTGCCACCAGTAACTAGCCTCTGACTTTAGCATAAACGTTGTGAAGGCAGTCTTTTGGTCATCACTAACCCTAGTAACGTCAAATAGTTTCTCCATTTTCATCACCTAAGTTTGGGCTTCGATCGGGTTCAGGGAACCCCTAAACTCTGGCGGTCCTACCGCTTTGAAATCCTTAAATGATATTACTGGTGGAGCTTGCGGCTGATTCACAAGTGCTCCAGCTAAAAGGTTCACCAATTGCTGAACATGATTAGCATTGGCGTCGTTGTTGTTAGTAGAGCTCTCCTGAGCTTGTTGACGTGGTTGGCGTCTCGGCGGCATTTTCTGTTCAAGAATATGCGTGTATTAGATTAACACTCAATTTTCTCAAGTGTTCAACATTTAACTCAAACAATTCATGTTAAATATTTAACACATAACCTCTTCAAATAAAACTGATATTTCATTCATTCAAAAGTCTTAAACATAGAAAGATAGCATCACTACTATTTACATCAACTATCCCAAGATCAAATAATCTTTAGGATTAAATAGTCATATTCCATTGTATATAATCACGCTGGCATTTACATCATTAACTGCCATAAATAGTTACACATAATTCAAAAACTTTTGCTATCATGGCCTACTAAGGCGTCGAACTGCCTGTCTACGTTCTTCCTCCATGATACAGCACATCGTCCTGCGATCCAACATGTACCACGGCAGGTCCTCAAAATGAACTGGATAGTGGAGAACTCGATCCTGGGCCCTATCAATCGCTGTCTGGAAAGTATAGTCTGTCTCCTCAATCTTAGCCTTCTTTGCCCGTTCACCTTCTTCGGAAATTTCTGCACGTCGAGCATTATTCATCCAAGCATCCTCTGCTCTCGCACGTTCTGCTGACTCCTCACTCAGGTCATCCTTCAATTTCTGAATCTCAAGTTTCATCTTTTCATTCTCAGCCAGCAAGTCTTCTTTTTGACTCTCTGCCTGAACTAACTTCCATTCTACGTCTCCAAGACGTATCTCAAGATCCTCAATCTTCTCATCCTTCTATTCTATAAAAGTCTGGCGTATATTTGCTAGTCTCTCCCAATCTCTGACTCTGTCCTGCAACTCTATGGTACGATCATACAAGGCATCGTACATCTCAACATTAACAGAGGTAAGGGGTACCTCCTCGGAATCCTCATCATCCTCCTCAGCCTCTACCTCCTCAGGATCCTCCTCTGGATCAGACTCAGGCTCATACTCCTGACCCACAACCGTGATCAATGGAGATAGCTCTCTGTATATCAACTGCTCCTGGATAACATGGATATCACGGGGCTCCTCCTCTCCAAGCACTCGGGGCTCAACATCCCTAGGCTGACTGAATCCTCCAACATCCGACATCCTGACAATAAAGTTTAAATTTTAATTAATACTCGGCACTACTCGCAATACATAGGTTGTTAACACATAAACACATAGCACATAAAGTCTTTTATTATCTTTAATGAATTTCCTTAATTCATTCCTTAGAACTCGATAAGAGTTTCTCACCACTATATTTTCTAACTCTTAAAAGGCTACTACCCTAAGGTCTCCCCACCTAAGGTTCATAACCTATAGCTCTGATACCAACCTGTGAGACCCTCAAATCCGGGTACTTCGTTTTCTCAAGATTTGGTGTTCACAATCCAAAAATATCACATCACATCTAACTACCCATTCAAATATAAAGGAAAAACTATTAATTAAAATAGGAATCTCCCATTAAAGGGTTACAACATCATTAATAAATAAGTCCCAGGTCATTTAACCTTAACATAACATCAATGCGAAAAAACATACTTAAGTCTATTACATAAACATCAATTAAGCAAATACAACAAGTCTTCATCACTTGTTTGCTTTTCCTTTGCCCTTACTAGTGGACGGCTCATCGGTTCTTTCAACTTTAGCTGCAATGTTATTATGCAAGAGTGAACAATGATTGCCCAGCAAGTACAACAACAACAATAATAATAACATGCGAAATAATTAACGAATATTGAATAATAGAAGATTCAGCTTTTGAGTCAAGAATGTAAGATGAGTTTCAAAAGAATGTCTGAGAGTCTTAAGACCACGAACTATATCCCAGGTTATCAGTATTTCTACTTTAAACCTTTAACAGTCGTAAGACTATATGGACCTTACTTCTCGTACTCAGGGGGATCAGCCATTTGTACCATGTATGTGCACAACATCTTAACGCTAACGCGTAAATAAAATCCCCTGTATAAGGGTTGTTCATCTCAGTTTGACATCGGAGTCCGCACCAAAGGAAGTTTGGTTTGGATTTACTTCAATAACGTTTCTAGAATTTAGAACAGTCATCAACTATGGACTAGTCGAATCAATAAGGGTTCGCTAGTCAATCAAGGTTCAAAAGGTGTAATTCAAGAATCAAAACTAAATCTCACAAAAGGTACAATTGAATAAGTTCTATATAACTGAAGCATTACAAAGAGGAAATTAAAACGTCTCATTGAATCCATGAAATTGAATGGAATAGAAACAATAACTTGCTCGAGTAAGTAATAGCATTATGAAACATATATGATAAGAGAATTAAGTTCAAGAACTTGCGTGATTGAAATCAAGGTAGAAAACTTGCGTAAACGTAAAAGAAAGGATAAGATACTTGCCTCGTGCGTAGACTATAAATTTAAGACTCACGTTCTCTAATCAACCTATACATTCCGTTTATAAAACAGTAACAATAATTAGTTACAGTATTATAAACACTTCAGGACTCGTTCTCATCTAATGTCATTTAATACCTCAATTAATATGTTAGTCTAAGCTTTAGATATGTCTATGATAATATAACATGATCACAAAGAAAGAATAAAATTTTTACTCTCTTCTTTTTACTCTTTTTTTTTGTTCCACCGCCGGGGTAGTGGTTTCCTTTACAAAACGTCGCCGGGGCGACCCTACCGTTGAGGCGGGAATTCTAGTTCAATTTTGTCGCTGGGGCGAGTTCATCGCCGGGGCGACAAAGTCAGTTTAATTTCACCGCCGGGGCGGTGACACCGCTGGGGCGGCATTTCTAGAGTAATTCCACCGTTGGGGCGGTGGACTCGAAACTCAGTTCTTGCAGTTCGCGAAGAACACAGAAACAGGTCAAAAATTTGCAATCTTGTTATTTTTTATGTCAAATTAAACATACCCAATTATCATATATGGTATGAAATCAAAACCCATTCCATCAACAATGATTTTAGCATCACAGATAACCTAAACAACCCAATTAAAGGCTAAAATTTAACTGTTCATACTTTATTGTCAAGTTTTGATACAGTTAACAAAATTAATCACTGTACATTCGTTTGTTAACCAAATCTATCCGTTTAACTATCATTCTTTTCGTTTTTACGTGCATAAACATAATTTAGTAACCAATTTGACCAATTAACATGTAAATCAAGTATCAATTTCATACATTTAAGCCATGTTCGTCAATAACTACTCTGTAAATTCTAGAACTTCAACTAAACACATAATCTCATGGATTTAATTACTATAAATCATATATAAATTATACAAAACACATCAATGCATACTTATAATCATCTAACATCAAATTCTTAATAATTTGGTCATAAGATAAATTTACAGAGAACTCAATTTTTTCGTGGAGGAACTCAAGAACGTAATTAAACTTGAATTTAGTGAATTACCTTTGATTAATGGTTTAGGCTTTGTAAGAAAATGAAAGAAACTTTTTGATTCTCCAAATTCCTTCTTCAATCTCAAGATTTTCACAAATTTTCTCTCTGTATTGCTCTGACTTAATTTCTAAGAACTAATAATAATAATAATACGTAATGAACCAACTGGCTTAATCATGGGTGTCAGTTGATCCCATAATGGGTTAACTGACACCAACCTCCCCTAAGGCCTTGTTTGGCTAGTCTTTTAAAGCTCTTCTTTTGGTTTATTTTAATAAATTACTTATAATATAGTTAATGTCACAAAATTAATTATTTCAATAATCTCATTTAAATCAATTAAATAAAATAGAATAATTCTACATTAAATTATATAGTCACATAAATAAAATTCTCATTTATTAAATATGACAAATTATTAAATCTCTAATTAATATTAAATTAATTAGAAATAACATTATACTTATTTAAATAATGCATTTAATCAAATAAATTCAATTAAACACATACTTTAAATATAAAAATTCTTCACATCAATTTAACTATTGTAATACATATAATTAAATTAATCTACCACAAATTCATCAATTAATCAATTAATTCAATAATCAAATCATCGAAAAATATTTATTTAATTCAATAAATATTTAAATTAAGTTGCAAAATTCTCGTTTGTCACAGTAACTGTTATTGTAACCAAATTCCACCAATGGTAGATGATCGTCTTAATTCCCTTTGAAATCCATGATACAAGCTCTTAACATATCTTCCAATGTCTGAATCGTTCTTTTGCTCTGTCCGTCGGTCTGTGGATGATATGCCGTACTCATATGTAACTGTGTTCCTATGCATTCCTGTAGGCACTTCCAGAAGTTCAATGAGAAACGCGGATCCCTATTTGAGACAATAGACACTGGAACAATCTCTTTCACATACAACTTCGCCAACTGATCTAGGTTAAATTTGATCTTGATCGGTAGGAAATGTGCTGATTTCGTCAGTCGATCTACGATAACCCAAACTGCGTCAAAACCTTTTTGAGTCGTCGAAAGACCTACTACAAAATCTATTGTGATATGTTCCCATTTCCATTCTAGGATTTCTAACGGTTGTAGTAACCCACTCGACCTCTGATGTTCTGCTTTAACTTTCTGACATGTCAAACACTTGGCCACACAATCGGTAACGTCCCTTTTCATATTCGGCTACCAAAAATACTGCTGGAGATCTTGGTACATCTTCGTACTCCCCGAATGAATCGAATATCTTGAACTATGAGCCTCGCTCAAAATTTCCTCCTTAACCTCTAGTTCTGGCGGAACCCAAATTCTTCCCTCGAATCTCAATAATCCTTCATTATCAACTTTGAATTTCACTTCATCATCTTCGGATATTCTTTTCCTAATTTTCTCACATTCCTCATCCTGAAGTTGTGCTTCCTTAACCTTATCCACCAAAGTTAGGTTGGTTCCCAATTGAAACAGTTTTCGCCAGACTCCTAAGAATATTTCACCTCCAACTCCAGTTTTGACATTGCTGAAATTAGCTCTTCCTGAGCAGTTAACATAGACAGTTTCTCCCGACCCTTTCTGTTTAAGGCGTCGGCCACAACATTCACTTTACCCAGATGGTATAAAATCTCGCAGTCATAGTTTTTTATCAATTCTAACCATCTCCTTTGTCGCATGTTCATGTCCTTCTGTGTGAAAATATTTTTCAGAATCTTATGGTCTGTATATATTTCACACATCTCCCCGTAGAGATAGTGTTTCCAGATATTCAAAGCAAACACTACCACGGCCAGTTGTAAATCATGGGTCGGATACCCCTTCTCATAGTCCTTTAATTGTCGTGACACATACGTAATGACCTTAGCGTTCTGCATAAGCACACAGCCTAGTCCTAGTCCTTTATGTGACGCATCATTGTACACCACAAAATTTCTTGTGCTATCCGGTAAAGATAACACAGGTGCCGTACTCAACCTCTTCTTTAATTCCTGAAAACTTTTCTCACACTTTTCCGTCCAAACAAACTTTACCGCCTTCCTAGTCAAATTCGTTAACGGAATCGCAATTTTGGAAAAATCCTGAGTGAATCTTCTGTAATAACCTGTTAATCCTAGAAAACTCCTTACTTCCAACGGTGTTTTCGGCTGATCCCAGTTAAGAATAGCTTCAACCTTTGACGGATCTACCGAAATACCATCCTTGTCAATCACATGTCCAAGAAATTGCACCCGCTCTATCCAGAATTCACATTTTGAAAACTCAGCATACAACTTCTCTCTTCTTAATGCTTCTAATGTCACCTTCAAATGCTCTGCATGCTCTTCCTTGATTTTGGAATATACTAGAATATCATCGATAAACACTACTAAGAACTTATCCAAAAATGGCTTAAACACCATGTTCATTCGGTCCATGAATGTTGCAGGAGCATTCATTAGACTAAATGACATCACCAGAAACTCGCAGTGACCATAACGAGTCCAGAACGTTGTCTTCGGTACATCTTCCTTCCTTACCTTCAACTGATGATAACTACTTCTCAAATCTATCTTGGAGAAATACCTAGCTCCTTTCAATTGATCAAACAAGTCATCGATCCTTGGCAATAAGTACTTATTTTTAATCGTGGCCTTGTTTAACTCTCTATAATCAATGCAAAGTCGCATCGATCCGTCCTTCTTCTTAACAAATAACACTGGCGCTCCCCACGGCGATACACTCGGTTGGATATACTTCTTGTCTAAAAGTTCTTGTAATTGCACCATCAATTCTTTCATCTCTACCGGAGCCATACGGTACGGAGCCTTCGATATAGGGGCGGTTCATGGTGCCAAATCGATTACGAATTCCACTTCCCTGTTTGGCGGAAGTCCTGGTAACTCATTTGGAAATACGTCTATAAAGTCTCTTATGACAGGTATTTCTTCTAATTTCGGACTCTCTTTTAGAGTATCGACTATGTAGGCTAAGTATCCCATACAGCCATGTCTCTACAACTTCCTGGCCTACATTATCGTTAGACAACTCGCTTGCCTAGGCGACTTGCTGCCATAAAATACTACCTTTGACAAAGTCATAAGGCTAATACATTTCTTTTGGCAATCAATTATCGCCCCATAATTGAATAGTCAATCTATTCCCAAAATAACGTCAAATTCCCTAAGTTTAATTAGAACTAGATCTACAGTCATCACGTTTCCCTTAATATCCACTCTACAGTTCTTGTGTACAAACCTAACATGAATTATCTCCTTATTCGCAATTTCTATATTCAAAGGGTAATCTAATTCCTCCTTAGGCAAATCTAGATTCTTAACAAAGTCATCGGATATAAATGAACAAGTAGCACCCAAATCAAACAATACATAAACATTTATATTATTGATTAGAATGATACGTGACACCATATCTCGTGACTGTACGGCGTCCTGCACGGTCATGTTGAAAGTTCTGGCGGTAGGTCTGTTTGTCGGTGTTAATCCCGTTATGGTTAAAGTGCTACCACCACTATTTTCCTTACTCCCTCCTGCTCCCTTCTTGGGGCAATCCCTAGCCAGATGATCCTTTGACCCGCAAGTGAAGTAAGCGCCCTTCTTAGGATTAGGATAATTTGGTGCTATGTGACCCTCCTGACCACAATTGTAGCAAACCCTCTTCCCTTTCAAGCATATTCCCACATGATTCTTCCCGTAGGTAACACATGCCTCCACTTTCTTCTTCTAACCTCCCTGTTGATTCCCAACAGACCCACTGTCATTCCACTTCCTCTTCTGATTGTGACCACCACTATTACTACCATTAACCTTGTTATTCTCATTTTCACCCTTCTTTTTCTTTTGCTCCTAGTTATACTTAGTCAGAGCATCGCTTCCACCTTCTGCGATAATTGCCTTCTCCAAAACTCCTAAAAAAGTGTTCAATTGGAATATTGACACTTTGTTGTACAACCACGGCTTCAATTCCTGTTCAAATCTTCTAGCCTTCCTCTCATCGGTATTCACCTGATATGTTGCAAACCTTGCCAACTCGTTAAACTTCACAGCGTATTCCGGTACAAACATGGTACCCTGCTTTAGCTCCAGGAATTGAACCTCTATCTTATTATGCGAGCTTGTCGAAAAGTACATCTCAAAGAACATCTCTTTGAACCTATCCTATGTGATTACACCCTGACCTCCTCGAACCTTGTTCATTTGCCACCAGTAGCTGGCCTCTGACTTAAGCATGAACATTGCGAAGGCAGTCTTTTGGTCATCACTAACCCTAGTAACGTCGAACACCTTCTCCATTTCTATCACCCAGGTTTGGGCCTCGATTGGGTTCATGGAACCCCTAAACTCTGACGGTCCTACCGCTTTGAAATCATTAAATGACGTAACTTGTGGAGCTTGCGGCTAATTCGCAAGTGCTCCGGCTAAAAGGTTTACTAATTGCTGTACAGGATTAGCATTGGCATAGTTGTTGTTATTATTTGTAGAGCTTTCTTGAGCTTGTTGATGTGGTTGGCGTCTCGGCGGCATTTGCTGTTTAAGAGTATACGCTTATTAGATCATTACTCAATTTCTTAAATATTTAATACTTAACTTAAATAATTTAAGTTTAACACTTAACACATAACATCTTCAAATAAACTTTGATATTTCATTTATTCAAAAGTTTTAAACATAGAAAGATAACATCACTGCTATTTACATTAACTATCCCGAGATCAAAGAATCTTCAGGATTAAATAATCATATTCCATTATTTATAATTACGTTGGAATTTACATTACTAACTACCATAAATATTCACATATTTCAATACTTTTCCTATCACGGCCTATTAAGGCATCGAACCGCCTTTCTGTGTTCTTCCTCCATAATACAGAACATCGTCCTGTGATCCAACATATACCATGGCAAGTCCTCAAACTGAACTGGATAATAGAGAACCCGATCCTGGGCCTTGTCAATTGTTGTCTGAAATGTGTAGTCCGTCTCTTCAATCTTAGCCTTCTTTGTCCGCTCACCATCTTCAGAAATTTCTATACGTCGAGAGGCCTTCATCCAGGCGTCTTCTGCTCTAGCACGTTCCGCTGACTTTTCACTCAGGTCGTCCTTTAATTTCTCAATTTCAACCTTCATCTTCTCATTCTCAGCTAACAACTCTTCCTTTTGACTCTCTATCTAAACTAGCTTCCATTCCACGTCTCCAAGACGTACATCCAGATCCTCATTCTTCTGTTCTATAGCAGTCTAGCGTATATTTTTCAGCCTCTCCAAATCTCTGATTCTATCCTGTAACTCTACAGTACAGTTATACAGTGCATCATACATCTTGACATCGATAGAGGTAAGGGGTACCTCCTCGAGATCTTCATCATCCTCCTCAGCCTCTACCTCTACCTCCTCAGAGTCCTCTTCTGGATCAAATTCAGTCTCATGCTCCTAACCCACAATAGTGATCAACGAAGATGGCTATCTCTGTATCAACTGCTCTCCGGACAACATGGATATCACGGGGCTCCTCCTCCCTAGCTACTCAGGGCTCAACATCCCTAGGCTAACTGAATCTACCAACATCCGACATCCTGACAACAAAGTTTAAGTTTTCATTAATACTTGATACCACTCGCGGCACATAGGTTGTTAACACATACGCACATAGCACATAAAGTCTTTTTATTATCTTTAATGAATTTCTTAATTCATTCCTTAGAACTCGATAAGAGTTTATTACCATTATGTTTTATGTCTCCTAAAAGGCTACTATCCTAAGGTTTCCCCACCTAAGGTTCATAACCTACAGCTCTGATACCAACCTGTGACACCCCCAAATCCGGGTACTTCATTCCCACAGGATTTGGTGTTCACTATCCAATTAAATCACATCACATCTAACTACCCATAAAGATATAAATGAAAACTCTTAACTGAAATAGGAATACTCCATTAAAGGGTTATAACATCATAATAAAATCAATCCCAGGTCATCTAACCTTAAATAAAACATCAATGCGGAAACATAACATAAATAACATAAGTCTTTTACATAAACATCTTTCAAATAATTTAAACAAGTCTTCATCACTTATTCGCCTTGCCTTTTCGCTTACTAGTGGAGGGCTCGTCAACTCTTTCGACCTTAAATGCAATGTTATTATGTAAGAGTGAGCAAACAATTTCCCACAAGTATAACAATAATAATAATAATAATAACATGCGAGAAATTAATGGATATTGAACAATAGAAAGCTCGGCTTTTGAGTAAAGATTAGGAAACAAGAATCAAAACTATATCTGAGGGTTACAAGACCATGAACTATGTCCTAGGTTGTTAAGTATTTCTACTTTAAATCTTTAACAGTCGTAAGACTATATGGACCTTACTTCTCGTACTTAGGGGGATCAGCCTTTCATACCATGTATGTGGACAACATCTTAACGCTAACGTGTAAATATAATCCCCTATAAAAGGGTTGTTTATCTCAGTTTGACATCAGAGTCTGCACCAAAGGAAATTTGGTTTGGATTAACTTCAATAACAGTTCTAGAATTTAGAACGCTCATCAACTATGGACTAGTTGAATCAATAAGGGTTTGCTAGTCAATCAAAGTTCAATAATGTAATGTAAATGATATTTAAAAATCAAAGACTAAATCTCAATGTATATAATTGAATAAATATTGTATAACTGAAATATTACTCTAAAAGAGTTAGAATATCTCATTTGGAATCATGAACTTGAATAAATGAGGATAAGGAACTTGCTCAATATAAGAGTAGGATTTATAACTTGCGTAATTGAAATCAAGTTAGGGATACGATACTTGCCTCGTGCGTGGATTATACGTTTACTATTCACGTTCCTCAATTAATCTTACATACCATTTCAGGTCACGATACAAATTAATTATAGCATAACTAGCAGCATTAGTATATTCTCTTTTATCTTAACTTAACTCTAAGTCTGATTATATTAATCACATTCACAACATTAACTCTTAAACACATTATTAGACTACACATAACGAGTTTGTACACACATTCGACTTATCAATTAATCACGTAAAATCGCCATTGACATGTTAATAATATGTTTTAACATCTCATTACATGATTATTACATTTTTATGTTCACTAGATTAGGTTACAATTACATTCTCTGGACTTCAACACTTAAATAAAATTTTTTGGGTGATTCTGCTAACCGACGCTGAGGCGCCCAGTTTGAACTGGGAACCGGCGCTGAGGTGCTGGCCTGACCTCCACCCTAAGAACCCTTGACCGGCACTGCGGCGCCGAGATTACTCTATGCACCAGCGCTACAGCGCCGCGATGCAGAACCAGATACTCAGTTTCGCGAAGAACACATAGTAGGGCCAAAAACTTCCAATTTCTTTGTTTATACAACAAATTAAGCATACCCAGTCACTATAATTCATATATGATTGATGAGTGTGTTTTATACACACAATTTGGGTACTTTTGGCCTTGATAATTTGCAAATCTTTAGGTATTTTATGTGATTTTTATGTATTTTTATCTTATTTCTACATAAATTAGTTTTTAGTTATTTTTACGTGTTTTATGTTGCTTTGATGCATTTTCATTATGTTTGTAGCAATTGAAATAAATACCGCTCGGATCGTTGTTTGTATTGACTCAATGTCCGTGCCTGGACGTCTGTGCCCGAATGGTAGTATGATGGAAATTTGTGCTTGGCGACGCTCGGTGCTTAATTTGATAACATTTGGTAGTAAGGCATGCACGGCGTCGGGAAGTGTGCACGGCGTGCGGCGTCGGCCAAGCCACGAGGGCAAGCTCATGCCTTGATATCCATGCCCGAATGATAATATAGTGAAAAGTTGTGTTTGGCGATGCTCAACATTGATTTTGATGACATGTGGAAGTTGGGCGTGCACGGCGTCGGGCGGTGTGTCGTACGGCGTTGGCATTGGGCGCTGACACTCGGCAGGCGCTGGCGTGTGGGCGCGCACGGGCGGACTCGGCGTTGGCACTCGACAGACGCTGGGCCTAGGCGTGCGGGCGCACGGGCGGCACTCGACAGGCGCTGGGCGCGGCGTGCGGCAAGTTGGGCGCGGGGCCTCAGCAGCTGGGCAGCATGCAGGAGCGGGCGCACGCCTAGGCGTGCGGGCGCACGGGCGGCACTTGATAGGCGCTGGGCGCGGCGTGCGGCAAGTTGGGCGCGGGGCCTCAGCAGCGGAGCGGCATGCAGGCGCATGGGCGCGGGCGCACGCCTGGGCGTGCGGGCGCACGGCGCGACATTCGGCAGCCAGCGTGCGGCAGGCAGGGCCCTGGGCGCGCGCGCACCAGGCGCCGTGCGGGCGCACGCCGCCGTGCTGAGTGCGATCTGACACAACCATAGTGCGATCTGAGCTCCATTTTGTCCGATTTTTGCTAGGGTTTCTTGATGGAGGCTATATATATTCTCTTTTAAGCTACATATCAGATATCTAGAGAGAGGGAGGCTACAAAATACATCAACCAACAGAGCTCAAGGCTGGAAATCAAGCTGATTCAAGCCAAAAGCCAAGGAACTCAGTCAAGAAGAATTGCAAAGCTAAGGAGGAGAGCTAGAAACCTACAGCAACCAAAGGAACACCAGCTGAATAGCTTCAAAAGTGGTTTCATTTCTAGTTTTCCATCTCCTTTGTAATTCGAATTTGACAATGTATCAATTGAAAATGATGTTTATTGTAGCTATCATGAACTAACCTTCTATTCTAAGATTGCAATGGAACCCAACACTTAATTTGAATTGAATTCTCTCTCTATTGATTTTAGTTATGCATTTGTGAATTGATTGTCATAACCTTTGCTTCTAGATTAATTGCTTGGCCCGTAATTACCGTGGGAACCTATATGAACTTAACGAACGGATTATAGGTTGAGACCTAGTTATGATAACATGCGAGAGTATAGATTGTTGTGGGTTATTAATCGGATTAAGTGACATGTGTCTTATTAATTATCTGCAATAATAGGTATCTTGATAGTAGTTGGGATAGATATATACCTAATTACCGCATGCAACCTATTGAGAATCTAGTCTTAATGACTTCCGAGGTGAAAGTTGGTAATGGAAGGGAGGATTAATTAGAGTTGGTGACACGTGTCTATAAATCATTCCTGAAATTAGTCTCTTGATAGTGTATAGGATAGACATATACCTATGCACCGCTTAGGAAGATTCGTGATTGACCATCGACAGAGGCTCTTATGTAGTTTTGATTTCTCGGTTGTCAATTCGTATGCTATAATTGACTGAAAAGAGAGAGTTAGGAGATTCAAATGACGTGTTGGGGGAAATTGTAATCTTAGACCCTTCTATCTTGATATTTTACCGCATTTTACTCATTATTTGACTTGTGAACTCATCCAATCAACAAATTATCAAATCTTCATTGTTTAAATTAGATCAATTTGATAGACGATTGGTACTTGGTTATTATTTGTCACAATTCCCTGTCGGTTCGACTCATATCTTATCATATATTACTTGTTGACCGTGTATACTTGCACGTGTGTGTTTATCGATAGCTAAATCGACCAACAATGATCATTACCCAACCCTTCTAGCATGATTCCAATAACCTAAATCATATAAACTATGAATCTAAGAACCAAAAATTAAGGTTTTTGCCATTTTATCAAAGTTTCGCCAAATATTATGAAATCACACATTACGGATTCGTTATAACACCAAATCAATCCGTTTAAATTTCGTTCTCTTCGTTTTTACAAGTGTAAACGTAATCAATCATCAATTCACCGATTAATGTGCATTTTAAACATAAATTTTTCGTACATTTAAGCCATATTCCAATATTATTCCTTTGTAAACTTCAAAACTCTAATTCAAACGTAATCTCATGAATTTGATTACTCTAAATCACATACAAATCATATAAAACAAATTATGCATACTAAAAGACATCTAATATTAAGTTCTTAACAATTTAGCCATTAAAATCAATTTACAGAGAACTCAATTTAACATTCATGGAGAAAACTCAAGAACGTAAATTAAAGCTTGAATTTAAAAAATTACCTTTGATTAGTTGTTTAGACTATGCAAGATGATAGGAATTCTTCTTCCAATTCTCCAAACTTCTTCCTAAATCTCAAATTCTCTCAAACTCTCTCTATATTTCTCTGACTTAGCTTTAGGAAAATAACTATACGTATAAACCAACTGATGAGTATATGGGTGTCAGTTAAGCACATAAAGGATTTAACTGCTCCCATGTTCTTAAGGCCACGTTTGGTTTGTCACTTACAACACTTCTTTAGTTTATTTTAATTAACTTGTTTATTATATAGTTAATTTATCACACTTTAATTAATCAAATTATATTATGTAATTTCAATTAAATAAAAACCACTACTACTCATTAAATCAAATTATCACATAATTAAAATTCTCATTTATTTAATTATGACAAATCCATAAATCTCTAATTAATTATTAAATTAATTAGAACAACATCACAACTATTAAACAACTCATTTAATTTAATTATCCCAATTAAATTCACGCTTTGCACAATAAAATTATTCCACATTAATTTAATCAATGTAACACATTTAATTAAATTAATCTACGATAATTTTATCGAATATTTATTTAACTCAATAAATAAATCAACACAAATATTTATTTAATTCGATAAATATTTAAAGATCAAATATAAAAATCTTGTTTGTTACACCGAGGCTTTCAAGGCCCATGTGAGATTTTGTAGCTAAACGTCGGGGCGTTCAAAATGAACTGCATTTAGGCGTCGAGGCGTTCCACTACAGCTTAAGTTGGGTGCCGGGGCATTCAACTGCAGATACACATTTTTCATCTTTCTCCCACTGCATGCTAGCCTCAACTCCTAAAACATCATTTTAGCCCTAAAAAAACGACTAAATCCTAGATTAATATACCATCAAGGATAATTATTACTCCCTCCGTCCCAAGATAAAAGTCCTGGTTGACTTTTTGCGCATATTAAGAAAGAGGATAAAATGACAAAATTGTCCATATTTAAATTCTCATTTAATTGCATAGTTTTTTGCACATGATTAGTGATACTCCATAAATATGCATAGGGAATAGAAATATGATAATTAATACTAAGGGTATTATGGGTAAATTATTGTAAAAAATAGATTATTTAAGGTAAATAGACATTTAACTTGGGACTATCTAAAATAGTAATAAGGACTTTTATCCTGGGACGGAGGGAGTAACTAAGAATACTAAACACTCAAATAGACTGAAGTAAACGAAATTGAAATGAACTGAATGGAACTAAAAATTTGGGTTGCCTCCCAATAGCGCTTAGTTTATAGTCGTCAACTTGACTTCCCTTTTTGGAATCATGGGTCTGCTAGATTGATCGAGGTACACTATCGATCGACATCACCACCCCAATAATGCTTCAATCTTTGGCCGTTGACCTTGAACGTACGCTTTGAATTTGGTTCCTCGACCTCGATTGCTCCATGTGGAAATACAGAGGTAACAACAAATGGCCCCGACCACCTTGACTTTAGCTTTCCCGGTAAGAGTTTCAGTCTGGAGTTGAATAATAAAACCGCCTGACCTGGTTCAAACTTCCGTTCAAGAATTCGTTTATCATGCAACCTTTATCAAACTTAGCATTATCGTACGTTTGATGATGAAATTCGTCCATCTCATTCAATTACAGTAGTCTTTTTTCCCCCAATGCTTGCATATCAAAATTCAACTTGCGAACGGCCCA
Organism: Aralia elata; assembly: GCA_034770075.1. NCBI lineage: Eukaryota > Viridiplantae > Streptophyta > Magnoliopsida > Apiales > Araliaceae > Aralia > Aralia elata. Next base: position 53,496,517 of record CM068378.1, read on the forward strand.
ATATGCACTATGGTCTAACTCTACTGGTAGATGGAACGCTTTACCGTAGACTATTCTATACGGTGACATCCTGTGGCGCCCCCAAACTCGGGAACTTGAAACCCGTATTTGGTGCATCACGATACTATTTCTTTGAGTTGTTTAATATATTACAAACTTAATATTTATATCAGAGTTGTCTATTCCCAGGTATGGAAACCTTTAATTGCATTCCTTACATGTTACATAATATATATGTTCACAATACAAGAGACTAATTATTACAAATAACACCATACAACTTATTCCTTCAGTTTTCCCTTTCCCTTGTCCTTGCCAGAGCCTTCTGGTCGATCACACTTAGCTGAAAACATTTAAGTCAAAGCAAAAATGAGCATTCAATTGCTCAGCAAGTAATAATAACAATTATAATAATGTGCTGAAGAAGTAAATGTTTTCTTTGAGGACTACTTCTACCACGAATCAATAGTGGTGAAGTCATTTGAAACTATTCTTAACAACATATCAAATCATTTTAAGATTTCTTTGAAATAGCTGAACCATAAGTCATTTTAAGTAACAAGAATTTTCTTGAATTTCATGCTGAATAATAAATCAAGGATGAAAGAGTTAAATTCTTTCGAGATTTCAACAATATCCAATTGATTAGGATGGATTAGCAATACTGCAACAATATTCAATACAAAGGGTTATTCCCAGATTTTACGCTGAGTAATCACAATGGATCAAGAACTGCTAGAGGAATCATCAGTTATTATTATTACTGACTACCTCAAGAGTAAAAGTTAGCTATAAAAAAAACTAATCTTTACTCGTCTGCAAGTACATAAGGCGATCAGCCTCATTGTACCCGAGATTATGCATAATTCTCAAACATAACGTGCGATCGAGCTACCGACAATAAAGTTTTCCCTGATTTATTTTTCAGGGTTGTTCATCTCAGTCTTACATCATGAGTCTGTACCACATCAATATAGTTTGGATTGCTTTCAAAGAAATACTTTGAGTTCAACATATTATAATAATTTTAATCTAGCCGAATCAAATGGCATATATCTTTAATAACGAATTAGTTCCAATAATATTCGACAAATACTTTTCAAACCGTGTCTAGCTAGGACAAATAGCTTAGACAATCTTTATACTATGTATACATACCGAAATTTAATAGTATGTATCAGAACTTGTCAACGAATTTCGAATTCAAGGGTAATTGATAATGTACAATAGTTCATACAAGTGGGGACACTTGTATAACCAAACTTAGAATACAAATTTTCAATATGAGTCATAGCAATTCAGTAATGAGATACTTTTAACAATGAACGAATCGAAGGAATTCGAATTTATAATAATTATAACAATTTGTACAAGTGAGGACACTTGCACAAAGAACAGAACAATTTTGATTATAAATGCATCACATGAGATAATATCGAGATATTTGAAATCAATAGATAGCTTGAATAAAGTTTAAGAGTATTTGCATAACATATGGATCCATTGCATAAAGTAAATGCAAGGGTTAAGATAATTGCACAGTAAAGAAAGAGTTCAGATACTTGCACAGTAAAGAAAGAGTTCAGATACTTGCACAATAAAGAAAGAGTTCAGATACTTGCACAATAAAGAAAGAGTTCAGATATTTGTACGGATCCAATTCATAATGTAAATGAAAAGGATAGAATAGTTGCTCAATAATAGATTGAGTTAAAAGATTGCATAAACTGAATTCATTTCATAAAGTAAATGAAAAAGATAGGATACTTGCATAAACATATAACAAAGATCATTATGGATATGAATAATTAACAATAATTATTCACGAGCATGCTTTGAAATTGATAACTCATGTTGAGTTAGGAACTAGAACAACATATACCTGTTTGTACAAAATAAAAGTAGTGCGTAAGGTTTAGATACTTGCCTTGGTCGTTGACTACTGCTACGCAATTTAATATGACTTCTTTCATAAGACCTACCAGTCATAAGATTGATCTTTCAATTAGTAAATCATATTATACCTTATAATATCACTTCTTTATAAGTAAATTATCTAACATTCAACCACATAATCAAATATTAGATAACACATTAACACTATATGCATTCATAATTCTAAAACTAGCACACATCGAGTCTTTAACAGTGTTCAATATAGCATGTTGAGGGTTTCCCACAAACAACCAACAAACTAGTTTCCGTCTCGTCTACACTGTTTTCACAGTGAGTTAGATCGGTTGCTAGTTCGTATATACCTCTGCTCCCTGAAGGAATTGTTTAGCCCAGATACTATACATCGACTATTAAAGAGTATGACTATACCACTACTTTATCATATATCTTATGAATTAACACTAAGTCTTTCATTATATAAGTCTTTCTTTATGACCCTGTAGGTTAAGTACCCAATCCAGCAAACTGGATTCTAAATTCAGCAAACTAGATGGCAATCCAGCAAACTGGATTCCAATCTAGCAAACTGGATTCCAACCTGGATTACAATCCAGCACACTGGATTCAAACTATTCAATTCAGCCAACTATTTTTCCAATCCAGCAACTTGGATTCGAACTATCCTACAGTACAACAAACTAGATTCGAACTAACTTATAATCCAGCAATCTGGATTCACACTATTCAGCAAGCTGGATTAAAACAGTTTTCCCACTTTATTAAATAATTTATTTATTCATTCTAAAATGCCATAAATATTATACTTCCATACAAATGACTAAAGCCCTTATCAAAAATCTACATAGACCATATTTAGGGTTTTCAAGCCATAAAAATCCATTTTCCAAATTTTTAACTTCATATAGTTAATTTAATTCATTTATCCATAACTTCATCATTTATACGAAAAATAGCAAAACAACTTCAAACTTATTTCTTTTCTGAAAATAGACTACATATATCCCCTTATAAAAATATATTTTTCTCAGAATTTTTAAAATCCATTTACTATATTTAAATAGTCCAAAATAGCCAAATTTTGCTACATTTTTTATAAATAGAAATTGCATCCAAAATTTCTTAATTTTTCAGGGTATGTTCCTGCTATATATATATATATACTCCCACTAATTATTTCATAATTTTTGGAGTTAACCACAAAGAGTTATTCAAGAATACTTGTGACAGTGGTCCCTCACGATAAAATCCATAACTTTCATTTTACATCGTCAAAAATCTTTAAATTATTACAGGACTCACATAACTTCCAATATTATCATTCTAAAGTTTCCTAAAAATTTTAGCGCAAAAAAAGTGGAGGAAAATGCCCCTAGATGTGAACAGTCAGCAAGCTTTATTCCAGTTTTGAGAAAAGTTTGGACAGTTTAGACTAAATTAGTTGCTACGAATTTTGTACTAATTATTTTTGAGTTCTACCACTTTAGTTTAGTATTTAACTTATATATCTAGCACACTTTTTGACGGATCGCAAAAAAAGTTTGTAGATCTCAAATGGTAACTATATAAAGTGGAAGAAGATTCGGGTTTTCTAACCCTTTTTAAAATGAACTTGTTTTCTTATCTTTTTCTAAACTCTTAAACCCCCAAAATGGTAAGATCCAAACACAAAACACTTATTAACATATAGATCTAAGGTTTTAGACCTCAAGATCATAAACTTTATATCATAAAAATTAAACCAAAACAAAAAGAAATACACTTTATTAAAGTTGAAATTGGCTATACCTTTGCTTGATTTTCTTCCTAGACTTTGTTTATGGAACTTTGAGTACACCAAAACTCCCTCCTTTTTCCTCCTCCATGGCTCACGGCAACCCCTCTCCTCTTCTCTCTCTTTAGATATTATTTTGGAAAGAAGAATGGATGAAAGAGAAAGAAATAGCTTTTTAATTTCTATTTTCTCTCTCTAAACTTGGAAGAAATGAAGATGAACAAAACTATCTTTATTTTATTAAATCCAATACTTGCATAACCTATAGATATATGAACTATATCTATTCATTTTGCCATCATTTGTAAGTAAACACATTTGACAACTTGGTGATGTGTCATAATTAACAATTGTACTTTCTTTATTCATCCATACAAGCAAGCTCCAATAAATCAACACAGCACCCATTTGGGTCTTCCTCTTGCCGGCTGTCCCTTTTCATTTTGTCCTATTTTTTTAGTCTTCTTTTATTGCTTTAATAAATTTATTAAGTTGGTAAAAATATCTTCCAAGTGGGTCACTAATTGGGCTTAGTTTTAAATCAATTTGGGCTCATTTTAATTAGTTTGGGCTACTAGTTTTTCAAAATTATTAATTCATGCTTGGTTATTAATTTAATAAGTGTTGGACCAATTTAATAAGTCCACACATTAATTATCCAAGTCCACAATTAAATAAATTAGTGGCTTGGTTAGCAAACTAATTAGGCTAGTCCACTAAAATTTCTTTCTAATTGGACTATTAAAATTAATCATTCATATAGCACACAATTCTCATTAATTAATACCCATATTAATTAATGTACAAAATTTATTCACTTACTATATTCACTTTAATTAAATATTGAATTAACTTACTATCTTATCAATTGTTTAATATTAATATTCTTAGGTTAGTCCACTAATTTAAATAATTATTAGTGGGCCATACATAACTAACAATTAGTCACATATTGTACATACATACATTCAAATATAATCAATACTTATATTTAGTATTCAAATTTCCTTAAGAAAATAAATTCTTATTATTCATAATACACATACATTCATTTTAAATACAATTATAACAATAATTGTATTAATCATTAAAATTCATAATCATAGATCAAATTAGGTTTTGATCATCCCTTTATCTTTGTCTCATTTACCATACTTAGTCAATTTAAAATAAATTGACTAGTCTTACAAATTCATATCATAAAAAAATAATCATAGTAATAATAATAATAATCATTTCTTAAAATATACATTTATTATTTAAATAATATAGTAATCATATTTTTGTAAATAATCATATATCTTTAATATAAAAATTAATTTATTAACATAATATAATTTATAATTATCAAGTATTTCTTTAATAAGAAATTTACTTGAAACCATATATGAAATAAATATATATATATATATATATATATATATATATATATATATACACACATACATACATACATACATATTACATATTCACATTCCTTTCCTTGCACACATTCTCATACTTGCTTTAATATATAATAAAAATAATTTTATTATATCAAAAAAAAATTCATACGTAAAAATTCTTATTTTAATATATCGAAAATCTTGGGTTATTACACATCCCGATCGGATTTTTATATGCTATCCGATATGGCCATAGAGCATCATTTAACTTTCTTACCCATTTTTATTAGACAGATTAACACTTTATCTAATATCTGTTTCACTTCTCGATTTGATACCTTGGCTTGGCCACTTGTTTAGGGATAATAAGTTGTGGGGACTTTTTATGTGACCCCATACTTAGCGAGAAGGGCTGTAAAATATTTATTGCAGAAATGTGTTCCTTCATCACTAATTATTGCCCTCGGAGTACCAAACTGAGTGAATATGTTCCTCTGCAGAAAGTTCAGAACCACCTTAGCATCATTAGTTGGCAGTGTAGCTGTTTCAACCCATTTCGACATATAATCCACCGCCACCAAAATTTATTGATTGTTAAAAGATGACGGGAATGGTCCCATGAAGTCAATGCCCCATACGTCAAAAATCTCCACTTCTAGGATACTGTTGAGGGGCATCTCATGCCTTTTTAAAATATTGCCAACCATTTGGCATATGTTACAGCTTGATGAAAAAAGATGGGTGTCTTTGAATAACGTCGGCCAATAGAATCCTGACTGTAGCACTTTCGCCGCCGTTCTATCTCCACCATAATGCCCCCCATAGTCTGATGAATGACAGTGCTTCAGAATGCTCTCCACATCTTCCCTTGGTACACATCTTCTTAATATTTGATCCGCACAAGTCTTAAACAAAAATGGTTCATCCCAAAGATACTACTTTACATAATAAATGAACTTTTTTCTTTGTTGGGAGCTCAAGTCTAGAGGAAATACATGGCTTACTATATAAATGATATAATCTGTGTACCATAGCACTTCATTTGTGATTTGGAACAGTTGTTCATCCATAAATGACTCATTGATCACTACATCATCTTTCTTCTGATTAACTGCTTTTCAAGTCGTGAGAGATAATCAGTTACTTGATCTTCCGTACCCTTTCTATCGTGGATTTCAAGATCAAATTCTTGCAAAAGTAGTGAAAGTAGTATGCACACAAGCCAATCATATTTGATATGATGTATCATATACTTTGTAATCTATATGGTGCTGTTAAAAGACATGGTGCTGTTAAAAGACATTTTACTAAAAGACATTTTACTTTATCTACATGGTGCTGTTATATTAAATGTGATAAACTCATAGTTTTAAAATATGCTTTTAGAATCATGATGGTGATCATGTTAATGAGATCTAAATTCTAGATAGCTCACAAACTAAAATCGTTCCTAATCATTGGATTACTAAACAGGGGATTAGTGAATCCGGATAGATTAGTACATACATTGCTTGCTTTTAGGAAGAGGATGATTGATCTCATAATCATTTGTGTGGAGACACTAAAGCAAGTATATAGGTGCTTATTAGAGAATAAGTTCACTGAACGTGGCTCTCTAAGGAATACCTAGTGGAGTTTTACTCGTCTGTCAATAGAAATTCCTCTAGTGATAGTAGTACAAGTGATCCTTGGACTTGAGATCATCATAGTATCTTGTGTATGATGAGTTATACTTTGACATGTCCCTTAATACCTTTAGGATAAATCAAAGGGTATGATTAGATATAATAAGTTGTACATGGAGATAGGTGAATGATCAACAAAGAATCTACCACCTCTAGTAAACGATGTGAATGTCCTATGTGATTCAATAAATGATAACTCAGTAGTCCTTAGCCAAGGCAGAATGAAATTAGAAAGGAGTTTCTAATTTGCATTATTTAGAGTTGTGCATTTGGGATTCGAAATACATATAATTAAATAAAATAAGACTTGACAGTAATTCTATGTCTTATATTTAATTGGGACATTGTATGGAAAAAGGATTGAATTGTACGGTAACTATGCATTGAAAGGTTCTTTTGTGATTAATGTTGAAATCTATATTATCTGGAAAGTCGTTGATTGCTAAGGCGGCTTACACTTATTGTAAAATAAATTATTTTTTGTTTAAATGAATTAAATAGTTTAATTTATTTATTTAAATAAGATTAGAATTGTTCTAATTGATTTATTCACAACCGGTTTAATATGGAGAACCTAAAGGATCACAGCGCAAAAGAAAAATATTTATTTAAGAAGTAAATGGCATAATTGTAATAATAAGTTATGTGTATTTAATTTAATCTATGGAGATAGAATAAATTAAATAGCTTAATATTTATTATTTAATATTTTAGAAATATTAAATATAAATTAATAAGAGGAGTCTTATTATTATTATTATTACTATTACTATTATTTAATTCCTAATAGGGATTGGGAATAATTTAATAGAAGTACTCTCTCATGGATTCCTAATTAAATTAGGAGGTTGATTTAATTAAAGGAGTTTAATTAAAATAGAAACCCTAATCCTAAATAGTTTAGGGAAGGGTTTTCCTACATCTATAAATAAGAGAATTTTTATCATAGATTAGTGTTACACACTCTTGCATAAGAATTGTGAAGAGTACTTGCAATTTCTATATAGTTAGAAACTAGGGTTTTGCCAACACCCAACTTCTTGAATACCTATTCTTCCTTGGTGGATAACCTCTAGAAGCCAAACACTTGTGTGGCTAACATAGATCAAATGAAGGAATCTCATCGGTGGAATTCGAGGAGAACGCGAAGGAATCGGAGCTGAACTTGTACCCGAGGAAGCTTTGATTCATGAGGGTATAATTCTCTATCTCTATCTCTATCATTTAATTGATAATTGAACACAAGTAAAGATCATGGTGATAGTTTGTATTAAGATTTTAAAATCCGTTGTATCGCGTTTTCGCTCTATTTATGTAATTTGATTGCATGCTTGCGTAATATACAAACCCAAGAATGGTATCAAAGCCAATCCTTGTGTTAATTATTGATTTAGATGATTCCATGCATGAATTGATATGCGATACGATCGGATTTGATGGGCTGAAAATTTTTCTGATTCTGCGTCGCGGCGCGGCCGCGCCGCTTCCAGTTCATTCTAGAGCGCGGCCGCGCCCAAACCCAAAAATCGTTTCTGGGGGTGCAGCGCAGCCGCGCCGCTTCTAGTTCATTTTGGAGCGCGGCCACGCCGATCTGCAGGTTTTGAAAAATTATTTTTTCCTTCAATTAAAATAAATGCTTTATTTAATTGATAAAAGTTTAAAATAAAGCTGTTTATTTTATCTGAAATATGATTTCAGATTGCTAAAGTTAAAGGAGTTTAATTTTGATTTGGTTTTTGATTAAAATAAAAGAGTTTATTTTGTTTCAAAACTAAATTTTAGCAAACTTTTTACCCATTAATTGATATCAATGCATATATGGAATGGTTTTATTATCATGTGATGAATGTTATTTATTGGTGCATATGGAGATATGAATGATATAAAATAGGGATTGATTATGGACTATTGACCAATGTGTGATTGGATTTATTTTAGAGGATGCTTGAATTAATGGGTTTTTATAAATAGGGTCTGCGTACCTCGTCTTCTCTAATTTTTCTTAATGTAAATTTTATCTCCCTCCTATATACTTCCCCTTGACTGCTGATCAAGTTTCTATTTATTGTAAATAGTTTATGTATTAGGATTAGTTAGAATTATTTTGAAGAATTGGAGACAAGGGAGTAAGGAGCGCTTGAAGACCCGTTTGTAATGGAGCCTGGGTTTAAATGTAATAGTTATATTTAAATTTAATTCTTGTACCCTAGGTTTGACCTTTTGGTTCACTTGGTGGCTCTAGTGAACCAAACTAGAATAAAAGTCCATAATCAATCCGAGTAGAATATAGTATTCTATATGTGCATGCTTACTATATATATTATATATTATCTAACATGCTTCGCATGTTAAATAATATGACGTGTATTTTATACATATATGTACATGAGCGCTAAACAAGATGAGACAATAGAGTATTAAATATTTAATATGAGTTTGTTGTGTCACCACAAGGCAAGTATTAAATATTTAAGATGTTGCCTTATCACATTTGATACTTATTAAGGAATTGAACATTACTGTTTTGTTGTGTCACCACAAGGACAGTATTTTTCTCTTCACATATTGGAAGTGCTAGATTGGACTTAACTTGGATAATTTTGATTCGGATGTGTCACCACTTGATCAAAATAATCTAAGAGGCAAAGGAAAAGGAGTTACATAGTGGTGAAATTGACAATAGTTGTCTACCTATTTATTTATATATCACTTGTTGTGTCACCACAAGGTTATATATATTTGAAATAGGAACCTTATTCTCACTAGCAAATCTTTAATTAGAATTGTCGAACTATATACTGAGGGTAATATAGTTTGATGAAAAATAGTGGGAGATACCAATTTAAATAAAGACCTAATTTATTTTGATGATTAATAAAATGAATGTATGCTAAAATGTTGTCTATTTCACATGCAGAATTTAAAAATGTCAAACTCACTATCACTGCGTAATATACTTGATGCTAACAAACTGACCGGGCCGAATTACACGGACTGGTTAAGGAATCTGAGAATTGTTCTCACTACTGAAAAGATTTCTTATGTCCTAAATCCGTCAGTCCCTGCAAATATTGCAGAAACAGCCTATGAGGAAGAGATTGCTACTTTCAGAAAGTAGCAAGATGATGCAATCTTGGCTCAATGCATCATGCTCGCATCCATGAGTAACAAGCTTCAGCGTCAGCATGAAACTATGGATACTCATACTATATTGCTGCACCTCAAAGAGTTGTATGGTGAGTAAATTGGACTGCTAGATATCAGATATCTAAAGAACTCTTTTGATCTCGGATGACCGAGGGCACCACTGTTGAGACTCATGTCGTAAAGATGATCAATCTGATTGAACAACTTGGACAACTAGGGTTCGTGATAGATGGGGAGTTAAGTCAAGATCTGATCTTGTAGTTACTCCCAGACACCTTCTCACAATTTGTTGTGAATTTTCATATGAATAAGTTGGACGTCAGCTTGCCTGAGTTACTTAACATACTGAAAACTGCTGAAGGTCACTTTTCATCCAACAAGAATCAAGTCTTAATAGTGGATAATTCTTCCAAGAAAAGGAAGAGGCCCAAGGTATCTTCGGGAAAGAAAAAAAAGAAGAAGGATAAGGGCAAGGCGAAAGGAAAGGATAAAAAGAAAGCTGATTCTAATAGTAAAGGAATTTACTACCATTGCAATAAGCCGAGACACTGGAAGAGGAATTGCAAGGAGTATCTTGCGGACCAAAAAAAGCTTGGAGAAGCTTCGACTTCCGATCTAGGTTTGTACATTATTGAAATTAAATTTTCTGAAAGTCAAAATTCTACTTGGGTATTAGATACCGGCTGTAGTTCTTACATATGTAATAATATGCAGGGACTAAGCAGAAGTAGAAAGCTAAACAAGGATAAAGTCGTCCTACGAGTGGGAAATGGAGCAAAGATTGTTGCATTAGCTGTAGGAACTTATTGTTTAGCACTGCATACGGGCAAGTCCATTACTTTAAATAATTGTTATTATGTTCCAACACTCATTAGAAACATTATTTTAATTTCTGTATTGGATATAGATGATTTTGATATTATAATAAAGAACAACAGTTGTTCTATTTATAATAAAAATATTTTATATGGTGTTGGCAATTTATTAAATGGACTTTACGTACTTGACTTGCATGAAAATATACTTCAAATTGAACAAACTAAGAAAAGGAAAAGAGATTATATTAATTATACCTTTATATGGCACTGTAGACTCGGTCATATCAATGAAACAAGATTAACCAAGTTATATAAAGATGGGCTTTTAGAGCTATCTGATTAGGAATCATATCCAACTTGTGAATCTTATCTCATGGGTAAAATGACTAAATCTCATTTTAGTAGAAAAGGAGAAAGAGTTACAGAGTTGATAGCATTGGTACACACAGACGTATGTGGACCTATGACAACGAATGCACGAGGAGGGTATTCTTATTTTATTACTTTCACTGATGATCATTCTAGATTTGGATATGTGTATTTAATGAAATACAAATCTGAATCGTTTGAAAAGTTCAAAGAATTCAGAAGTGAAGTAGAGAAGCAAACTTGTAAGAGTATTAAGATTCTTCGATCGGATCAAGGAGGGGAATACTTAACCAATGAATTTCTCAATTATCTCAAAGAAAATGGTATAATCTCACAATGGACTCCGCCAGGGACGCCACAATTGAATGGTGTATCTGAAAGGAGAAATCGAACATTGTTGGACATAGTTCGTTCCATGATGAGTTTTACCGACCTTCTAGTATCCTTTTGAGGTTATACCCTAGAATTGACTGCATTCCTACTTAACAAGGTACCTATCAAATCCGTCCCAAAGACTCTATATGAGTTATGGACAGGTAGGAAACCAAATCTTAAGCATGTTAAGACTTGGGGTTGTCCAGCTTATGTCAAAAGGTTTGAGCATGATAAGTTGAAGACTAGATCCGACAAGTGTAGATTCGTAAGATACCCTAAAGAAACATCAGGGTATTATTTCTATCATCCTACTGATCAAAAGGTGTTTGTTAAGAAATACGCTTCCTTCTTGGAAAAGGAGTTTATCCTTGAAGGGGTCAGTGGGAGTAAGATATATCTTAAAGAAGTTCAAGAACCACAAAATACTACGGATCAAAGTCAGGTACCTGACCAAGTGGAAGAACCTATTGTACTACAACCTATTCGTAAATCTAGAAGAGTACCGAAGATACCTGATAGGTATGGATTCATCATAGAGGATGATGATGAGGTACGCATCATAGGTGATGATGATTTATTGACTTACGAAGAGGCTATGAGTAGTAAAGACTCAGAGAAATGGCTAGAAGCCATGAAATCTGAGATGGACTCCATGTATGAAAACTAAGTATAGACTTTGGTTTCACCACCTGAGGGCATTAAACCTATTGGGTGTAAATGGGTCTTTAAGAGAAAGACTAGAGTGGACGACAAGGTAGAGACCTATAAGGCCCGACTGGTTGCAAAAAGTTTTAAACAAAGACAAGGAGTTGCCTATGATGAAACCTTCTCACCAGTAGCTATGCTCAAGTCCATTCGAATTTTGCTTGTAATTGCAGTTTATTATGACTACGAAATCTGGCAAATGGACGTGAAAACGGCCTTCCTCAATGGAGAGCTTGAGGAGAATGTATATATGATATAGCCAGAGGGTTTTGTTTCAACGGTTGGAACAAATCAAGTCTGTAAGCTACAACGATCCATTTATGGATTGAAGTAAGCTTCTCGAAGATGGAACATCCGTTTTGATGAGATTATCAAAAGGTTTGATTTTATCAAAAATGAGGATGAACCCTGTGTGTACAAGAAGGTTAGTGGGAGCGCTGTTTCATTCCTTGTATTATATATTGATGATATATTACTGATAGGGAATGATGTTCCTATGCTACAGTCGATCAAAATTTGGTTATCTAAACACTTCTCTATGAAGGACTTGGGTGAGGTATCCTATATTTTGGGATAAAGATCTATAAAGATAGATCTAAAAGGATGCTTAGCTTGACCCAAGGAAAGTACATTGACTCGATGCTAAAGAAGTTTAGCATGGAAGATTCCAAGAGAGGTCTCATGTAGATGAGCCATGGAATACATCTCTCCAAGAAACAAGCCCTAAAGACACCTGAGGAGAAAGACCGTATGATTAAGATTCCTTCTGCTTCAGCAATAGGATCTATCATGTTACTAGACCAGATGTCGCTCATGCACTTAGTGTAACAAGCAGATATCAGTCGAATCTAAGAGAAGAGCACTAGAAGGTAGTGAAAAACATCCTAAAGTACTTGAGAAGAACTAAGGATGTATTTCTTGTCTACGGTGGGTCTGAATTGAAACTAGAGGGTTATACAGACTCAAGTTTTCAAACAGACCAAGATGACACTAAATCCATTTCAGGGTATGTGTTTACCTTAAACGGTGGCGCAGTGAGTTGAAAAAGTTCCAAACAGCAAACAGTTACTGGTTCAATGACAGAGGCAGAGTACATAGCTGCAAGTGAAGCTATTTGGATGAAGAAGTTCATAACTGAACTTGGAGTGGTTCCTAGCATTAGAGGAGCCGTACCTTTATTCTGTGACAACATTGGAGCTGCTGCGCAGGATAAGGGACCCAGGTCTCATCAGAAATCCAAACACATGTTGCGGCAGTTTCATTTGATTAGAGAGATCATTGAAAGAAGAGACGTCACCCTGGAGCGTGTGGACTCTCAAGACAACATTGCAGATCCATTTACTAAAACTTTAACACAAGAGCAGTTTGATCGTCACTTAGAGAATATGAGTATTAGATACCATAACGATTGACTTTAGTGCAAGTGAGAGATTGAAAGTAGTATGCACACAAGCCAATCATAATTGCTATGATGTAGCATATACTTTGTAATCTTATTCATTTATTAATAAAAGAATTAATTTATCATAAGGCATTTTACTTTATCTACATGGCGCTGGTATATTAAATGTGATAAACCCATAATTTTGAAATATGCTTTTAGAATCATGATGGTGATCATGCTAATGAGATCTAAATTTTAGATAGCTCACAAACTAAAATCGTTCCTAATCATTGGATTACTAAAAAGGAGATTAGTGAATCCGGATAGATTAGTACATACGTTGCTTGCTCTTAGGAAGAGGATGATTGATCTCATAATCATTTATGTGGAGACACTAAAGCAAGTATGTAAGTACTTATTGGAGAATAAGTTCATTGAACGTGGCTCGCTAAGGAATACATAATGGAGTTTTACTCGTCTGTCAATAGAAATTCCTCTAGTGATAGTAGTACACGTGATCCTTGGACTTGAGATCATCATAGTATCTTGTGTATGATGAGTTATACTTTGACATGTCCCTTAATACCTTTAGGATATATCAAAAGGTATGATTAGGTATAATAAGTTGTACATGGAGATAAGTGAATGATCAACAAAGAATCTATCACGTCTACTAAAAGATGTGAATGTCCTATGTGATTCAATAAATGACAACTCAGTAGTCCTTGGCCAAGGCAGAATGAAATTAGAAAAGAGTTTCTAATTTGCATTATTTAGAGTTGTGCATTTGGGATTCGAAATACATATAATTAAATAAAATAAGACTTGACAGTAATTCTATGTCTTATATTTAATTGGGACATTGTATGGTAGAAGGATTGAATTGTACGGTAACTATGCATTGAAAGGTTCTTTTGTGATTAATGTTGAAATCTATATTATCTGGAAAGTCGTTGATCGCTAAGGGGGATTACCCTTATTGTAGAATAAATTTTATTTATTTAAATGAATTAAATAGTTTAATTTATTTATTTAAAAAAGATTAGAATTGTTCTAATTGATTTATTCACAATCGGTTTAATATAGAGAACCTAAAGGGTCACGCCGCAAAAGAAAAATATTTATTTAAGAAGTAAATGGCATAATTGTAATAATAAGTTAAGTGTATTTAATTTAATCTATGGAGATAGAATAAATTAAATAGCTTAATATTTATTATTTAATATTTTAGAAATATTAAATATAAATTAATAAGAGGAGTCTTATTATTATTATTATTACTATTACTATTATTTAATTTTTAATAGAGATTGGGAATTAATTAATAGAAGTACTCTCTCATGGATTCCTAATTAGATTAAGAGGTTGATTTAATTAAAGAAGTTTAATTAAAATAAAAACCCTAATCCTAAATAGTTTAGGGAAGGGTTTTCCTACATCTGTAAATAAAAGAAGTCTTATCATAGATTAGTGTTACACACTCTTGCATAAGAATTGTGAAGAGTACTTACAATTTCTATAGAGATAGAAACTAGGGCTTTGCCAACACATAACTTCTTGAATACCTATTCTTTTTTGGTGGATCACCTCTAGAGGCCAAACACTTGGGTGGCTAACATTGATCAAATGAAAGAATCTCATCGGTGGAATTCGAGGAAATCGCGAAGGAATTGGAGTTGAACTTGTACCCGAGGAAGCTTTGATTCACGAGGGTATAATTCTCTATCTCTATCTCTTTCGTTTAATTGATAATTGAACACAAGGAAAGATCATGGTGATAGTTTGTATTAAAATTTTAAAATCCTTTTTATCGCGCTTCCGCTCTATTTATGTAATTTGATTATATGCTTGCGTAATTTACAAACCCAACAAGTAGAACCTATCGTATCAAGCGTGGCTTCGCATCCTTCTTCGCAATAAGGTACTTAAACACTGAGTGATCAGTGAAGACTATTACCTTTGTCCCAATAAAATATGCTCTAAACTTGTCAAAGGCGAACACCACTGCTAGTAACTCTTTTTCTGTGGTGGTATAGTTAAGTTGTGCATCCGAGAGTGTCTTGCTAGTGTAGTAGATGGTGTGAAAGACCTTATCTTTTCGTTGACCTAACATCACGCCAATTGCAAAATCGGTCGCGTCACATATAAGTTCGAACGGCAGAGTCCAATCCAGAACGAATATTACTGTAGTCGTTACTAATTTCTTCTTTAATACTTCGAAGGCATCTAGACATGTTTGATCAAACTTAAACATGATGTCTTTCTTAAGGAGGTTACATAATGGTTTTGTAATATTCTAGAAGTCCTTGATAAAACGTCTATAAAATCCCGCGTGGCCTAAAAAGCTCCGTATTCCTTTCACTGATGTGGGTGGAGGTAAGTTCTCGATCGTGTCAATCTTTATTTTCTCCATCTCAATACCGGTTGCCGAAACCTTATGGCCTAATATTATTCCTTTCCGCACCATAAAGTGGCACTTCTTCCAGTTAAGTACTAAATTTGTCTCCACGCACCTTTTTAGAACCAGTTTCAGATTATCTAAGCACAGGTCAAAACTGTCACCAAAAATGAAGAAGTCATCCATAAACACTTCAAGATTTTGTTCAACCATGTTTGAAAAGATTGCCATTATACACCTCTAAAAAGTAGCTGGTGCATTACAAAGACCAAAAGACATCCTCTAGAATGCGAAGGTTCCGTATGGGCATGTAAACGTGGTCTTCTCTTGGTCTTTCGGGGCTATTGCTATCTGGTTATAGCCTGAGTACCCATCAGTAGACAGTAAAACTGATGACCCACCAACCTATCCAACATTTGGTTAATGAAAGGCAAGAAAAAATGATCCTTTCGAGTCGCCTTGTTCAACTTGCGGTACTCTATGCACACTCGCCATCCGGTCACCATCCTTGTGGGAATGAGTTCGTTATTTTCATTTGCAATCACAGTCATTCCTCTCTTCTTTGGCACACAATGTATAGGACTAACCCATGAACTGTTTGAAATTGGATAGATTATGTCAGCGTCCAACCATTTAAGTATTTTCTTTTTCACTACCTTCTTCATGATCGAGTTCAACCGTCATTGTTGTTCAATGGTCGGCTTAGCTTCTTCCTTAAGCAGTATCTTATGCATACAGATGGATGGACTTATCCCTTCGATGTTTGCTATGGTCTATCCGATTGTTGTCTTATTCTCTCGCAACACCCTTAACAACTTATCTTCTTAGGAGTCGTCTAATGAAGCAGAAATAATGATTCATAAAGTATTAGAATCTCCCAAGTAGGCGTATCTCAAATGGCTAGGGAGGGGTTTGAGTTCTAACATTGGTGGCTCCTCCAATGATGACTTTGCACGCCTTTTAGCATTTTTTGACTGGTCTAACGTCTCATACTGCTTCTCGAACTTCTGAAACACGGGTGATGCATCTAACAACTTCACAAATTCTATGTGCTCGTGAAAATCTGAAACATCCAAACTGACTAGAGCCGCTTCAAGTGGATCCGATAGATAATTTTCATTGAACACATCAGCCACTGCCTCCTGGATCAGATCTACCCATAAACAATCTTCAGCTTCCATAGGGAACTTCATCACTTTAAAAACACTGAAGGTGACTTCTTGATCTTGGACCCTCATCGTCAGTTCACCCTTCTGTACATCTATTAAAGTTCTCCCTGTCGCTAGGAATGGGCGTCCAAGTATAATTGGTATCTCCTTGTCTTCTTCAAATTTAACACTATAAAGTCAGCCGAAAAAATGAATTTGTCAACTTTCACCAAGATGTCTTCTACAATGCCCCTCGGATATGTTAATGATATGTCCGCAATGTGACGCCCCCAAATTTCGGGGTCCAAACCACCCCTCCAACTTAGGTCGTCAAAACACAACCTACAAACACATAAGTTTTGATACCAACTGTGACACCCCCAAATCCGGGTCTCTAAACCATACCACCCGAATCTGGGTCGCGAAAAACACACCACTACAAATTTTTTCTGTTTACAACTATTATTACAACGACAGTATTCACACCCAAATTTAATAATACCCTACATATAAGTATAGTCAATAACTGTTTTAGGAGTTAAAATCTTTGAAAAATGATCAAGGAAACCCACATACATTGGAAGCTATGCTTCTAGGCTATAATAAATAACATAGGAACGAAGAATTAGCCTTGGTTGACCCATTAGATCTTAAAGGAACATGAGAAGATTTTTGTCCTCCTCATTATAATGGTAGCATTTTTGACACCACACTATTTTATAACTTGATGAGGACAACCACTAACTCAGACCACTATAGTTATTAACTCAGACCATCACTCCATTTCCCTGTTCTCCCTGCTAGGCCCAGCTATACTCTTATTACCTGAAAGGAATTGTGAACAAAAGGGTGGGCTCAAATAGCCCGGTAAAGAGTATCATGACTAGGATAATGAAAAATAAATTATCTTTAGCCTTCAACAGTGATCAATCAGAGATTTAAAAATGATATAATTTTTCAATGATAACTACAGCGGAATAAGCAATCTATTAGAAAAATCAAGTAGACCATAATGTCTACTATCTTCTCCAATTTAAAAGTTCACCATCAATATTATATCTGAAAGTAGTATGCACACAAGCTAATCATATTTGATATGATGTAGCATATACTTTGTAATCTTATTCATCTATTAAGAAAAGAATTAATTTATTAAATGCATTTTACTTTATCTACATGGTGTTGTTATTTAATATATGATAAAACTATTGTTCTAAGCAATGCTTTTAGAATCATGATGATAATCATGCTAATGAGATCTAAATTCCTAGAAAGCTTAAAACTAAAATTGTTCCTAATCGTTGGATTACTAAAAAGGGGATTAATGAATTCGGATAGATTAGTACATACGTTGCTTTCTCTTATGAAGAGGATGATTGATCTCATAATCATTCGTGTGGAGACACTAAAGCAAGTATGTAGGTGCTTATTGGAGAATAAGTTCACTGAACGTGGCTCGCTAAGGAATACCTAATGGAGTTTTACTCGCCTGTCAATAGAAATTCCTCTAGTGATAGTAGTACAAGTGATCCTTGGACTTGAGATCATCATAATATCTTGTGTATGATGAGTTATACTTTGACATGTCCCTTAAGACCTTTAGGGTATATCAAAGGGTATGATTGGGTATAATAAGTTGTACATGGAGATATATGAATGATCAACAAAGAATCTACCACATCTAGTAAAAGATGTGAATGTCATATGTGATTCAATAAATGACAACTTAATAGTCCTTGGCCAAAGCAGAATGAAATTAGAAAGGAGTTTCTAATTTGCATTATTTAGAATTGTGCATTTGGAAATCAAAATACATATAATTAAATAAAATAAGACTTGATAGTAATTTCATGTCTTATATTTAATTGTGACATTGTATGGTAGAAGAATTGAATTGTACGGTAACTATTCACTGAAAGGTTCTTTTGTGATTAATGTTGAAATCTATATTATCTAGAAAGTCGTTGATCGCTAAGGGAGCTTACCTTTATTATAGAATAAATGTTATTTATTTAAATGAATTAAATAGTTTAATTTATTTATTTAAATAAGATTAGAATTTTTATAATTAATTTATTCGCAACCGGTTTAATATAGAGAATCTAAAGGGTCACGCCGTAAAAGAAAAATATTTATTTAAGAAGTAAATGGCATAATTGTAATAATAAGTTAAGTGTATTTAATTTAATCTATGGAGATAGAATAAATTAAATAGCTTAATATTTATTATTTAATATTTTGAAAATATTAAATATAAATTAATAAAAGGAGTATTACTATTATTATTATTTAATTCCTAATAGGGATTGGGAATTAATTAATAGAAGTACTCTCATAAATTCATAATTGGATTAGGAGTTTAATTAGTTAAAGGAGTTTAATTAGAATAAAAACATAATCCTAAATAGTTTAGGAGGGTTACCTACATCTATAAATAAGAGGAGTCTTATCATGGATTAGGGTTACACACTCTTGCATTAGAATTGTGGAGAGTACTTAAAATTTCTATAGAGATAGAAACTAGGGTTTTGACAACACCCATTTTCTTGAACAACAATTATTCCTTGGTGGATCACCTCTAGAGGCAAAACACTTGGGTGGCTAATGTTGAGCAAATGAAGGAATTTAATCGGTGGAATTCAAAGAGAACACGAATAAATTGGAGTTGAACTTGTACCCGAGGAAACACGGTTCTAAGAGGGTATAATTTCTTATTCTCTATCTCTTTGGTTTAATTGATAATTGTGCATAAAGAAAAATAATGGTGATGGTTTGTACAAAATTTTAAAATATGATTTTATCGCGCTTCCGCTTTAATTATGTAATTTGATTGCATGTTCGCGTTATATACAAACCTAACAGTGGTATCAAGAGCCAAACGTTATGTAAATTATTAATTGGTTTGATTCCGTATATATATGGGTATGTGTTTGGAACAATTTATTGGGCATAATATGTTGTATAAAATCATGGATTTTGAAAACAATTGCAGAAAAACGAGTTTTTAGTGAAAAACTAATCAAATTCGCAACTGCAGGAAAAATTGGAAAACGTTTCTGACGACTTGGCACTGCAGCGTCGTGTCCCTTTGTTGGACGCAGCGCCATAGCGTCGTATTGATAGACTCCACGGCATGCTTGCGTGAGGTGGTCGTCGTCCGGATCGTTTCCAGCAAGTTATAAAGGTGGAACTCGTTCGAATCCTTAATCCCTCGCCTGAATATAGACGATAAACCTTGGAATAGTCGATCAAGCAATTTGAATGTATGAAAGATAAAACACCAACAACACTTTGACCCTCATTTAATTCAAACGATAATCTCCGTATGATTGAATGATGCGGTAGAATAACGCCACACACAACTGTGATTTGTTGTATGATAAGTTAAATATGAATCTCAAAAGAAAAACTAAGAACAATACTCAGAAATCCTTCAAAGAACCAAAAGTAGAGAATAATCTCACAAGAATTATATTGAATAAAATTTGATGTCTCCCTATGATTACATATCCCATGTATTCTATTTATACTAATAACATGACACCCTAATCCTATAAGGAAATAAGAATTTGAAAGGAAATAGAAATCCTATATAATAAACATCCTAGTTACAATAGAATAGGAAAAGATCTCCAAACGATTGCATTAAAACTGATCAAAAACCTTCCTCGGAATCCTAAAGGCCTAGCGTTGTAGGCGCTCAAATTTGTGCTGCTGGAGCCCGAAGTGACTGATGTGTAAATGACATCTCCAAACTCCTCAATCTTCATTCCAATCATCCTTGAACCCACTTCCATTGTTCCAAACATTGTTCTATGATGCCTTAGCTTGCGTAGATTCGGCCTTACTAAATAGATGGTATCTAGTAATCCCAAATCACATGATTGATCCTCTCCTCGCCGTTCATATGAATTGAGCTCCAATGTAAGCATCCTTGAGTAGAATCTAGCCCAATTACTCGAATACGTTTGTTGAACCCTCAAAGCTTGAGCAGAGCCGATGACGCTTGATGCGAGCCTGGTCAGGATCGTATCATTCCCCTCCTCTTGAAAAGGATTTGTCCTCAAATCTGACATCCCCTCCGCTTGAAAAGGATTTACCCACAAATCTGATCCTACATAAAAACAAATTAAGTTAGTAGCATCAAACAAATCATAATCCCAAAACTCATCTTGCAAACGAAATATATAAGCAATATCAACGATGCAATTAAAGTAATGAAAATAATCATCAAAAACTCCAACTCCTGCAAAGAATATAGCAACATCTGGCAACTCTGACGAATCGACATGAACAACTTGTAAACATCTCTTTCCAAGCAGTGATCGAATCAGCTTAACACCCTGCAAGCTCCTCGTAACACAACTTGGAAACTTA
This sequence comes from Aralia elata, assembly GCA_034770075.1. Lineage (NCBI taxonomy): Eukaryota > Viridiplantae > Streptophyta > Magnoliopsida > Apiales > Araliaceae > Aralia > Aralia elata. The sequence goes on from CM068378.1 coordinate 53,517,996, forward strand.
ATCTTTCGATCTCTTTTACTCAAGAACATGTCCACATCAACACGATGCTCTTCCACACGTAAACCAATTTCTTCCACAATAACAACTACACCAAAACAAACGAAATAAGCAACTAAAGCTAAAATGCAAACAAAATTTCTACCTAAGAAATCAAATGCATATATAGTAAAATAAAAACAAATAAAACTATGAAAAGTCCTATATCCTCCTGGATCAAATATCATTATGTAGAACCCTTCACACTTCATCAACTTCCATCCACGAATTCCCGGATCAAAAACCAACGTGATGATCTCGTGCATTCGTAAATACACCCAATGACGAATTCCCGGATCAAAAGTAAACCTTATGATCTCGATCATTTGTACTAACTTCCACTTCAATGCACCCGGGTCAAATGTCAAAATTTGAAACTTGACACGTTGTATTTGCAAGCACCTTTGAATTCCTGGATTAAACACAAAACAAAACAAATCAACAAGTTCCTTTCGTCTAAGCACCAAGAAATCAAATAATTCAAATTCACATGCAAAGTCTACTAAAACAAAATTCAAAACACTTCCCATTAGACTTTCCATGCATTGCTCGAATTGATTTGCAAATTGAATTAAACCTTTCTCCTCGATGAGTATGAACCCATCACAAATCTACAAAACAAATTCAACCTTTCCCTTCCCATTGACATTAACCAATGCAAAATCAAATAACGACATCAATGGAATTGAAATATCAAAACCAATACCACAAGATAAAAACTCACTAGCATATTTATGATACGCACAATCAAACTCAACATATGCTAAAGAATTTTCCCAAGTGTCAACAAAAGTCGAAATATCACCAAAACAAATATTATTATATTTTTCCATGAAAGAATGCAAAATATGATTTAACATGAAAACATTTAATGCATTAATTAATCCCAACGATTTAACTAAACATGTATGTAAACCATATCTCAATCCAATCTGATGATAATCACTTTTCAATTCAATACCCAATAATAGTAATTCTTTCCCATTCAAGACAACATTCTCAAAATCATGCAATGATAACAACTCTAATGGAAAGACAGTACCAAATGATAATAAATCATGCAATGAAAATTTCTCTATTGAAGAGTCATGATTACTACCATTATCAATTAATGACATGCCATGTAAAGATTGATCAAAATCTAATTCAGCATGTGAATGAAAAATCCTAGATTGAATTCCATGCAAGTTCAAACGTTAAAAACGAGAATTCCCACAATAATCACTAGAATAAATTCTACGAAGATATGCACTTTGACAATGAGAATTTACCAAATGATAGTAAGAACATTGACAACGAGAATTCAACGCATGCTCATAAACTAACTCGACAAAGATCAAATATCCTCCATAGTTTATGATAAATACGAATTTACCATCAAAATAGCCAAACACAATGGAAGCATGCAAAACATGTTTTAAATAACTCATGAAAATACTAGATGCATTAGTTAATCTAACAGAGATAACTATCCACCTATACAATTCATATGTTAACACAATTTTCCATTTATCACACTCTCTCATGCTAATTTGAGTAGGCATAAACATCACATGGTCATCATCCAATGCAGATAAAACATAAGTACTATGCAATTTATCAAACATATTATCTAAGTAAAGAAAACGATACTTGTTTACCAATTCGAAATCGATGCACAAGCTAAACGTCTTATCCTCCTTAGGTACTATGATCTCATGAATAGCACACGCATTAATGCTTTCTCCCACGATACCCGCTTCGATGAAGTTGGACTTCATCAACTCTCCAACCCGCCTTGGTAACTCCGTCGTCTCCTTGGGAATACTACAAGCTGGATGATATGGAATGATAGCTCGGGGTATGTCCTCAATCTCCTGTACAAGAGACAAAACAGAACTAGACAAAGAAGAGTTAATCTTGTTAGTATTCAAAAGCGCCGTCTTGTACGAATGTACAATCATTGGCTTTTCAAAATACAACTCACTTTTCAACTCACTCTCCTCTCTTTTTTCACTCTTACTCTCCACTGTTTCTTTCTCTCGTTTGTTTTCACTCTCATTCTTTTTATTCTCTCGTTTTCTTTCATTCTCTTTTTCACACTTTCTTTTTCACACTTAATCTTTTTTTCAATTTCTTTTTCACTTTCTTTTTGTCGTTTACTTTCATTGGTATTTTCTTCCTCAAGACCATGGACTTCATCTCAAACATCAGAATTTAACAACTCTCCTTGAACAGCATATTCTATTATTTCTTCTTCGACCTGTGGCTGGGCTAGCTCCTTTTGCGCCTGTCGGGTGTTTTGTAGTTGCCTCGCCAACTCTCTTAATGATCCCATGACTTCTTCTTCTTGCGGCTGATCTCGCTCTTTTTGTGCCTTAAGAGTAACTCGTTGCTGCTTCAAATTATCATCCTTTAACTCATTATACGTTCTCATGATGTCCTCAAATGATGCCGGTTCAATACACACCCTAGGAGTTTCTCTTCGCTGTCTCCACTGCAAATCTTCATTCCTACGATCCTTCTTTCCATTATCACAAGTTGAACGCCTTGAAGGTTGCTTTACATGTTGCGGAGATGCATATTCATTCCTCCAATTAAGATGTCTTGGAACAAACCGCTTCCTCATGATAATTTTTAATTCTTCCCATGTCTCGATCGGATGCTCTCCACATCTTCTCCTGCTAATCGCAAATTGATCCCACCATGTAGCTGCATGATCAGAAAAATCTTGAACTGCAAGTTTGAACTTCCTCCGTTCGGAATAGCCATGATAGTCAAACTCTCGCTCCATCTTTTCCTCCCATCTCAAATAAGCATCTAGATCATTCCTGCCTTGGAAAGTATTCCTTCGAGACCCATAAGCACTTTCATAATTATAACCATACATATTTGCTGCAAAACAAAGGTTAGTAGATAAAGAAAATTTTCCTCACACACTCCCTTACGTGTTTCGCTCAAAGAGTATATCCCATAATTATGAAAAACGCTCGTGTATCACTCAATTAGGCTTTTACCCTCAATTATTCTCACACTCTTGCCTCTTACCACTCTAATTCCCTCTTATTGGTTCTTTTTGAATTCACCAAATAATTTCGTAATTTACTTTTCAATCCAATAAGAACTTATTACAAAACAAAATATAGCAAGTGTGACGTACGATAACCACCAAAATTTCACGATCACCAATTAAAATCCTCGAGTGAAAATCCAATATCCTCAATATTCACAAATTCCAACAATATAATCAAATAATAACTTCTTCAATACGATCCCAATAATCACGAACTTATGAAACCCAAGCAATTGCAACAATAATAATTTTCCCTCTTTTTTTTTGTTTTTTTTTTTTTACTCACGAATATTTTTTTTTTCAATATATAATCAACACGAAAAAAATAAAGGATAAGTAACCTGCTAGGAACTTAGCTTTGATACCAAATGATAGACTCCACGACACGCTTGCGTGAGGTGGTCGTCGCCCGGATTGTTTCCAGCAAGTTATAAAGGTGGAACTCGTTCGAATCCTTAATCCCTCGCCTGAATATAGACGATAAACCTTGGAATAGTCGATCAAGCAATTTGAATGTATGAAAGATGAAACACCAACAACACTTTGACCCTCGTTTAATTCAAACGATAATCTCCGTATGATTGAATGATGCGGTAGAATAACGCCACACACAACTGTGATTTGTTGTATGATAAGTTAAATATGAATCTCAAAAGAAAAACTAAGAACAATACTCAGAAATCCTTCAAAGAACCAAAAGTAGAGAATAATCTCACAAGAATTATATTGAATAAAATTTGATGTCTCCCTATGATTACATATCCCATGTATTCTATTTATACTAATAACATGACACCCTAATCCTATAAGGAAATAAGAATTTGAAAGGAAATAGAAATCCTATCTAATAAACATCCTAGTTACAATAGAATAGGAAAATATCTCCAAAAGATTGCATTAAAACTGATCAAAAACCTTCCTCGGAATCCGTGATAAAGGCCTAGCGTTGTAGGCGCTCAAATTTGTGCTGCTGGAGCCCGAAGTGACTGATGTGTAAATGACATCTCCAAACTCCTCAATCTTCATTCCAATCATCCTTGAACCCACTTCCATTGTTCCAAACATTGTTCTATGATGCCTTAGCTTGCGTAGATTCGGCCTTACTAAATAGATGGTATCTAGTAATCCCAAATCACATGATTGATCCTCTCCTCGCCGTTCATATGAATTGAGCTCCAATGTAAGCATCCTTGAGTAGAATCTAGCCCAATTACTAAAATGCATTTGTTGAACCCTCAAAGCTTGAGCAGAGCCGATGACGCTTGATGCGAGCCTGGTCAGGATCGTATCACGTATCCCTTACCCGGATACGCCACGGCGCCGCAGCGCCGTTTTGCTTCACAAAACAAACCGGCGCCGCAGCGCCACTGTAGCAGATTTTGCGATTTTGATTATTTTTGTAATATTTCAAGAATTAAAATAAACAGTTATTTTATATGGTTTTATAATTAAAATAAAGAGTTATTTTAAACATGAAATCAGATTTCATGCAACTTTAAATTGCACATTAAATGATATCAATGTATATATGGAACGGTTTTATTATTCATGAGATAAATGTAATTTATTGATGTATATGGAGATGTGTATGATAATAAATGGGATTGATTATGGACTATTGACCAATGTGTGATTGAAATTATTTTATAGAATGCTTGAATGTATAGGTTTTATAAATGGGGTATGCATACCTCGTCTTCTGTTTGCCTAAATCTATACTAGCAAAATACGCAAGTATACGCAGTCCACAAGTAATATAATGATAAGAGAGTTGTCGATCCCATGAGGAATTATTTAATAATAATTACCAAATACTAACTTTTAACCAAATTAATTTTATTTAAACAACTGATTAAGATTGTGAATTTTAGATAATAAAGTACTAAACTAACTAATCGCTAACTACCGAGAATTGAATTCAGATAAAAAGGCTTAAGATTATAATTTTTCTTAATGTTTCACTTGAATTAATACACTTCCTATTAAGTTATGCTAACTATTCTGAATTGTTAATCAAGAACGCATTAATATTTATAATCATCTCTCGATGTATCATAAACGAATCAACTTAAATCTACGAATGTTAGAATTAAGATGAACAACCTAGTTAACTAATTCACTATATCTCTGTGTGAATTACAATTAAAAAGAATCTAAAACACAGGTTCCCTATCAGATTACATGCGGCGTATAGGTATATCTCTATCCTAGACACAAATTATGAGTTTCATCATCATGCAGAAAACACAATCACATGCTATTATGATTAGGTCTAAATCTATAATTCTTCTCTCAAGTTCATATAGATTACCGCGGTAATTGTTGATTAGTCAATTAAGCAATTAATCACAAATCATAATAGACAATCCGATAATAATCAACAATAATTAACAAGGAAGCATATCAATAAAAACTACGCAATAAGATCCATTGTAATCTTAAAGAGATTAATTCATAATTGAATCAAAATCCATAATCCACAATTGATAAAGCATTCAAGAATACAAAATAAAAGATTCGGGAAGAGAATAGAATCTATAATTACAATCCTTGAGTCTCTCCTTCAGCTCCTATGATGAATCCTTCGTGCTTGCTCAATTGCTTCAAGCCTCCCTCTCTTTCTCCCAAACTAGGGTTAACAAAAAGTAGCAATATCTCCCTTATTATATGCCTCACATTATGTATTTATAGGTTCTAATTAAATTCCTAAACTAATTAGAAGCTACAATCCTTGTTCTACTCAATTTGGGACAAAAATAAGCTTTTCAATAACCCGACCCAGCGCGGCCGCGCCCAAAATACACTAGGAACTGGCGCAGCCGCACTCGACTATTTTTTACTGCAGTATCTGTTGGTAAAATAGTCATAACTTTTGATCCGGGAGGAGTTACAGGGCTTACCACCTATCAAATCGAAGCTCTCGACGAGATCTACAACTTTCGTTCCTTGAGAATTGGGAGATTCGGATTGGATCAAAGTCGAAATTGGGCTTAAAATGGCTGTTATGCAAATGGCAACTTCATACTTTGAGGTTCAACGTTCGTTGGTAAAACGGTCATTACTTTCCCATCCGAACTCCGATTGTGACGATTCAAGATATTCTGGAAACCTAAGGAGTAGCTCTACAATAAAATCTAAGTTCTAAACCAAGAACATGCATCCAACCTAATGTTAAAAGCCCTACAATCTTCCCTTCTTGCGTTTGCTTGCTTATTGTACTCTAAAAGATGTTCGGATTGCGTTTCCTTGCTTCTTCCTAAAAAATAACATAAAAATACTATAAATACCTAATACTAACTTAAAATACTTAAGAAATCACAAATTATCAAGTCAAACGTACTCAGTTCGTAGGTATAAAACCCACTCATCAAATACCCCCAAACTTAAATATTTTCTTGTCCTCAAGTAAACACTAAGAACAACAATTATAACAACTAATTCTAAATAACAACTCACATGACTCGAGCAATGAATCAATACAAATTTGCATAATAGCCTCAAAGATTTCCTTTAATGTTAACTCAAGAAAAATTTTCGAAAACATGTAAAGCCTAAAATTTTAACCTAATCATCAGTTCCACAACTACTCATGATCATTTAAGTGCGTGTGTGTGCATCTAAATGTTCAACTAGCCATGACTCACACTAGATTATATAATCAAATACTCAAAAGATTTTCAAATCAACTCCAAAAATCTGCTTTCATATCAATCCTCGCTAATAAAGGCAAAACGTAAAATTCAGAGGATCAAAAGGATATTTCATACATTTAAGCACACTTGAACCCTTCCCAAGTATTTTAAAACACAATTTTTCTTTTATTTTTTCTTTCCTTTTTTTAGTGAGTGTGTTTTATGCTCCATCACACTTCCCATTGAACGAGTGCGTTTTATGCTCCCTCTTATTTTTTTTCGCATGAGTGCGTTTTACGCTACTTCCCATGCTTGTGTTTATGGGTGAGTGCGTTTATGCTCTATCTCAACCCACCACATGATTCATCATTCTAACTCAGGAAGGTTTCACAATTTTCAAAATTTTCAATAACCCAAGATTTCCCCCAAACTTATGTTAATGCTTAAATTTCGCTTTAAATGCTCAAATAAGATTTTAAAGTTTCAATGATATCCCCCATAAATATTCAACCAAAATTTTGTCCTTAAGACACAACTGGCTAAATAGATGGATATGTGTTTTGAAGTTCAAAACGATCACAAATAGTGTAAACCTAACTCATAAGTCAAAATATAAACTAAGCATGCTTCTCAACTTCATAAGAGTTAAAAAATTAATCATAATTTTTTATCATCGACCACAACCAAATTCAATCAAGCATTGCTCCACTATCCTAAAAACATACTAACTAAAATGCAAATCTAACAACCTAAAACGCACAAGTACCACATAAAATAAGAACACACACCCAAACTTAAGCTAGATATTGTCCTCAATGGCTAAAATAGGAAAAAGTAAAGCAGAGGACTTCCCTGAAAATATAGCAATATTCCTCCTTGTCTGCTAAGTCTGAAGAATAGGCTAGGCACATTGGAATGAATAAGGTATTGCACTTAAATTGGACTCGAATAACCTGTAAATACATTGGAAGCAAGTTTATTAAATCCTAATAAATGCAAATTTATTAACTACTATAAAATCTAATAAAATAAATAAAAACTAAAACTAAAAATTAAACTTTAAACTTGGGTTGCCTCCCAAGTAGCGCTTGTTTTATAGTCTCAGCCCGACTTCTTTACTTTCTATCTAATTCCTCTACGAAAATTGAGAAACCCTCCATCCATCAGTAATAATGTAACTTTCGAGGGCTTTGCTTCAATAAAAGTCATTGTTTCACATTCACCTAGATTGCTCTTTTTAGATAGAATCTCCTTTAAGACCAGCAAGTAACTAGGCGCTTGCTCCATTGTGTCTGTGAACGAATTGTGGTATTGAAGCTTTTCAAACACAACTGGCTCTTCATCTATCGTCCCTTTCTCATTCCACCATGGCTCCAAATTTATATTAGCTCTCATGTCACCTAGAGCTTTGCCGACGACGTGACTACCAATTGGGTGGAAGATTGCAAAACTACCCGGATCCTTGAGCTTTGGTAGAAAAGGTACATGGGGCACTAACAAAATCGGTTCATCAGCGTTGGAACTCAAGGCTAGATCTTCCTCGGCTGTATTTTCCTGATCCCCACTTGTCTCCTCCATATCAGAATCGTCGTCAATTAGCACGTCCGGTTACAGCTTTGGTTTCACAGCGGTGTAAACACCTCCATATCCGAATTTTCACAAATTAGCTCGGGCACTCTATCAGTTTCAAGAACCAAGTTACTTGACAATTCACTTTGATGGCGATTGTTAATGGCATTTAAAATATGTTCTACGTGGTTCTCAATATTCCGGGCCGAAATCTCTTGACTTTTCCTACTCTCCTCATTCAAAGCTATAATCTTGGACAAAAGTTCCTCTAAGCTTGACATCTTTTCTTCTTGAGTAGGAGCTTGATCTTGAAATTCTGGAGTATATGAGTGGCTTGGAGCAAAGGTTTGGATTTGATTGTTATCGCTCCATAAAAAATTCGGGTGATACCCCAAATCCTGATGATAATTGTTAAAATAGGCATAATCATTGGGGTAATCGCCGAAGTTGCCACCATACTGCATCGACTCAAAACTAATGGCGCATTAATGACTCGGATGATTTTCAGCACAATAATCACAAATAATTGTTACACTTTGAATATGTTGTGCTGCAAAAGCGTCAATCTTCCTCGAAAGTGTCTCAATCTGTGCTGACAATTCATTGAGTTCATAAATCCCTGTCGCTCTTGGCTGAGTGATTCTCGTATAAGGCCACTGATAATCATAGTTGGTCATGGTGCCTGAAAAGGAAGTAGAATAAAATAAATAAATAAATAAACGTTTAAATTAAGACTAATTTGATTAAAATTAATATTGGCAAAAATTATTAAATTAATTCCCTGGCAACGGCGCCAAAAACTTGTTTGCCTAAATCTATACTAGCAAAATATGCAAGTATATGCAGTCCACAAGTAATATAATGATAAGAGAGTTGTCGATCCCACGAGGAATTATTTAATAATAATTTCCAAATACTAACTCTTAACCAAATTAATTTTATTTAAACAACTGACTAATATTGTGAATTTTAGATAATAAAGTACTAAACTCACTAATCACTAACTACCGAGAATTGAATTCAGATAAAAAGGCTTAAGATTACAATTTTTCTTAATGTTTCACTTGAATTAATACACTTCCTATTAAGTTATGCTAACTATTCTGGATTGTTAATCAAGAACGCATTAATATTTATAATCATCTCTCGATGTATCATAAACGAATCAACTCAAATCTACGAAGGTTAGAATTAAGATGAACACCCTAGTTAACTAATTCACTATATCTCTATGTGAATTACAATTAAAAAGGATTTAAAACACAGGCTCCTTGTCAAATTACATGCGGCGTATAGGTATATCTCTATCCTAAACACAAATTATGAGTTCCATCACCATGCAGAAAATACAATCACATGCTATTATGATTAGGTCTAAATCTATAATCCATCTCTTGAGTTCATATAGATTATCACGATAATTGTTGATCAGGCAATTAAGCAAGTAATCATAAATTATAATAGACAATCCGATAATAATTAACAATAATTAACAAGGAAGCATATCAATAAAAGCTACGCAATCAGATCCATTGTAATCTTAAAGAGAAATTAATTCATAATTGAATCAAAATCCATAATCCACAATTGATAAAGCATTCAAGAATACAAAATAAATTGAGGGTAATATAGTTTGATGAAAATAGTGGGAGATACTAATTTAAATAAAGACCTAATTTATTTTGGTGATTAATAAAATGAATGTATGCTAAAATGTTGTCTCTTTCTCACAATTTGTTGTGAATTTTCACATGAATAAGCTATATGACAGCCTGCCTGAGTTGCTTAAACATGTTAAAAACTATAAAGAGTCACTTTCCAACCAAAAAAGACCAAGTCTTACTGGTAGATAATTCTTCCAGGAAGCGGAAGAGGACCAAAGGATTTTCTGAAAGAAGAACAATTCAAAGAAGGTATAAGGAAAGGCAAAAATAAAGGACAATAAGAAACAAAATTGATGCAGATAGAAAAGGAATTTGCTTCCACTTCAATAAGCCTGGACAGTGGAAATGAAACTGTAAGGAGCATCTTGTAGAGGCTAACTAGAAGAAGTTTAGTGAAGCTTTGGTTACAGATACAGGTTTATTCATGATTGAAATAAATCTTTTTGTAAGTCAAGTTTCTACTTGGGTATTGGATACCGGCTGTAGTTCTCACGTATACAATTCAATGCAGAGACTAAGCAGAAGTAGAATGCTAAACAAAGTAAATAATCTTACGTGTGGGGAATGGAGCAATAATTGTTGCATTAGCCGTAGGAACTTATACTTTAGCGTTGCCTATGGGCAAGTCCATTAAGTTAATAAGGTATTATTATGTTCCAGTTCTCATTAGAAATACTATTTCTTTCCTTTGTTGGACAAAGAAAGTTCTGGTATTATATTTAAGAACAATAGTTGTTCTATTTATAATGATAATATTTTGTTTGAAATTAGAAGATTACTTAATAGACTTTGTATACTTGACTTATATGAAAAATAATTTTGCAAATTGAAGAAACTAGTCAAAGAAAAGGAGATGGCCATTCAAAGAGTTGAGTATGTGTATTTGATGAAATACAAGTCTGAATCATTTAAAATGTCCAAATAATTTAGAAGTGAAACAAATTGACAAAGTATTAAGATTCTTTGATTAGATCGAGGAAGGAATACTTGTGCAATGAGTTTTTAGATCATCTCAAAATGGTATTTTCTCATAATGGACGCTACATGATACGCAATAATTGATTGGTGTATCTAAAAAGGAAAATCGTACCATGTAGGACATGGTGCGGTCCGTAATGATTTTTACCGACATTCCAGTATCCTTCTTGGGTTATGCCCTAGAAGCGGCTGCATATTTACAAAGTAAGGTAACCTCAAAATTCGGCCCCAAGACTCCATAAAAGTTATGGATAGGGAGGATTCCTATTCTTAAGTATGTTAAGATAAGGAGTTGTCCAACTTATGTGAAAAAGTTTCAAAAAGATAAGCTTGGAACAAAAATATAACAAGTGCAGATTTGTGGAACTTCCTAAAGTAAGTTTAGGATAAAAGTTCTATAATTTTACTAAGCAAAAGGTGTTTATTGTGAAACATGCTGCCTTCTTGGATAAAGATATTTATCATTGAAGGAGCTAGTGGGAGGGTAATAGATCTTGAAGGAGTTCAAGAACCACAAAGCACTATAAGTCAAACTGAGGAACCTATAGATAGACCTATTGTACCATAACTGAATCGTAAATCTGGAAGAGTACCGAAGATACCTAGGAGGTATGGATTCATTATAGAGGATGATGATGAGGTACACATCATAGAGGATGATGATCCAGTTATATACGATGAGGCTATGAGTAGTAGACACTTAGAAAAATGGCATAAGGCCATAAAATCCGAAATGGACTCTATGTATGAGAAACAAGTATAGACTCTAGTTACTCCACCGAAAGGCATAGTGCCTATAGGGTGTAAATGGATCTTTAAGAGAAAATCTGGAGCAGATGGCAAGGTGGAGACCTATAAAACCAGAATGGTGACAAAAGATTTCAAATAATGGCAAGGAGTTGTCCATCATGAAATCTTCTCACCGGTATCAATGCTCAAGTCCATTCGGATTTTGCTTGTGATTGTAGCTTATTATTATAAAATCTGGTAAATGGATGTGGAGACGTCCTTCCTCAATAAAGATTTGAGGAGAATGTATGAATGATACAACCAGATGGATTTATTTCAATGGTTGAAGCAAATCATGTATATGAGCTACAACAATCTATTTATGGATTGAAGCAAGCTTCTCAAAGATGGAACATTCGTTTTGATGAGACGATCAAAAGAGTTTAATTTTATCAAAAACGAGAATGAACCTAGTGTGTACAAAAGGGGTCAGTGGGAGCGCTATGACATTCATAGTATTATATTGATATACTACTGATAAGGAATGACACACCAATGCTACAATCAGTAAAGATAAAATTGTCCAAACATTCTTCCATGAATGACTTGGGAGGAGTATCCTATAAATTGGGGATATAAATCTATAAAGATAGATTTAAAAGGATGTTCGGCTTAACCCAAGGAACGTATATTCATTTGATGCTAAAGGCATTTAACATAGCAAACTCCAAAAGAGGTCTCATGATGATTAGCCATGGATTGTATCTCTCTAAAATTATCCCCAATTGAAAGAGAGATCGCATGAGTTACTATCATTTATGCAATGAATATACAAGGCCTAATGTTGATCAGTCATATTCTAGAGAAGATGTGAACCCCCGAAAATCCACCTGCTAGCTTCTTTTAGCCAGGTGAGGCTTCGTGCTCACGTGTACAACCTTTACATAATGCTATAAAAATTTTAACTTCTAATAATCAGAGTATGATGCAGAAAAGTGATAATATTATAATATCATTCGTTCATGGTTATAACATTCCCAAATAACTTGTTATTATTACACATAAGTCCTAAAAGACTTAAAAATAAATCTCCATTTATCTATCCGAGACTTGCAGTATTAGCAACCAGTCAGTTCCCAGAAAAGACGATAATATATTTCATAACCTTAAGTTTGATTACAACATTCTCAGTACTATATTCTTATTACAACAAAGTCTTATAAGATAAGACTTGAATTTATTAAAACAGTAAGATAAAACTAATTAACACGTCCTCATTCCTTTATTCGTCCCTGAAGTTCCAGAATTACCATTTAAAACTGCAAAGGAAAGTTTTATGCAAGGATGAGCTACGAAATGCTCAGCAAGTTTATTTCAAAAATGTAAACATAATGTGTTTGATTTGAAAGAAGTTCAAAAGCTTTTGCCAACTGAGGGTTCAATACATGAACCATGTGTTTCAACCAGTTCTGTCAGCCTTCAATGACTTAGAACAGCTTTGTTCAGATATCTTATAGAGGATCAGCCTATTCGATATCCTAGGAGTATGCATACCATCCTAATCATGCCCAAATGCACTAGATGTCAATATATTATTGACAATAACAACCCATATAGGGTATTTGTATATTCAGTTATAAGATGTCGTACCAAACAATTTGGCTTGACACAACAATTCATGCTCGGATAAACAATATATGAATAATAATTCATTTCTTAAGTTATGTTGAATCAAGAAGCAACAACTTCACAACAATTGGTAGCAAGATGTATAAGACTTACATAAAGATAACAAGGTTTGGAGACTTGCCTGTGCGTAGTTCGTCTAGATTACGCGATCTATGTGACGCCCCCAAATTCGGGTATTTCAATCCTACAAATTTGGTGTTCACTATTCCATACATTCATAACTTACTACCCATAATAAAGGATAATAAAATTAAACTGAATAAATCATCTTCCCACAAAAAGGGGTTACAACTTAAATCTCTTAGGTAAATAAATCTCAGGTCATCTAACCTTTATTACATCATTGTGGAATTAAAACATAATATTAAATAAGTCTTATTACAAAACTCCATAACAAATAACAGTTCGTGAGCTACTTCTGCATCTTGCCTTTGCCCTTACTAGTGGACAGCTCATCTGACTTCTCAGTCTTAGCTGCAATGTTTTATGCAAGGGTGAGCAAACAATTGGCCACAAGTATAATAACAATAACAATTAAATATGTCGACGCCAGGAGGAATCACTCTCTTTGTGATTGTTACCCTTTCCAATTTTAGCCTTTTTATTAGATGATTTTTTTGGAAAAGGTCAGCATAAATGTCGATGGGGTTTTGAAAGATCGTTTTTTATGATGAGCCAATTAACCAGAGTCGCCAGTTGGTATATTTGAAATGGATGTACCAACTCATCCGATTTTTGTTTCCGTAAATCGCTGGCTCATATGTGACTCCGAATTAATTGGTCTGCGAACCGAGATTCATAGAGTTCGGGGGCTTGCTTAAGCGAGGGAAAGGTGTTAGGCACCCCCCGACTTCCGTGAAACACGGTTACCGCAATCTTGATGCTTTTCCTATCCTTTAATTCTTGAATGTGTGTGTGTGTATGTGCGCATGTGTGTGTGTATGCCTATGTGAATGTCGTGGTGAGTTTGCATGAAGAAACCATTTGGATTTTTATGAAAAGTCGTGTTTTTCTTTTGAGAGTGCTTTAGAATGTCCTTCGGCTTATACGAGAAAGCTTTATGAGAAAGGTTTGATTTTATTTGTCAAAAACTATGAGATTTTCATTAGGTGTCGTTTTGGCAAAAAATAAAAGTTTTCTAAACCTTCGTCAAAATAGGAATCGAGATCTATATGTTGCTTTCGTAAATAGCATGATGGGCAACTTCTAGGATCTCTTTAACCCTATGCACAAAGATTTAATAAAACGTTACTTATTTTTATAAAATCATTTTTGTGATGTTTGAAAACGATTTTTTTCTTTAGCCTTCTCGTTAAATAGGAATCGACATTCATTAGCATTTCCAAATTTTAGCCTCGTGGTGCTAATAACCTACTTTGATTGATTTTATAGAAATCTTCATCGTTTAACTTGAAAGCAATTTTTGTGTCACAAATTAAACCAAACATTAAAATGCGTGGGGGCTATTCATGGGCATGTAAGCCATCCGAATAACCCCAACGCCCACAATCACATATTTCACTATTACGGGGCCTTAAACCCGATTTTCGACTTGATATCGCTTTAAGGCCCGACAATTACATATTTACAATAAAGGGTATATCGGCCCTATTACATACACCCAAAAATGTCCATCATCGGATTTGGACCACGGGGTCGCGTTCCTAGGCTCACATCCAAAATTACTACATCACTATAACGAGCTAAAAATCATCAAATGGATATCATCGGGCCATTAGGAAGAATTTCGTTCCATTTGGAACCCTCACTAATATTCCTCAATCCATGGATCCACAACAATATACAAGAAAAACTACATTTCACATAACCCAATTGACAAGAATATTAACAAAATGATATACAAAAATTGCTATAGAAATGGTCTTTTCACCTTGCAAATAATCCTCACAATGTGTATGAACTTGTATATTGAGTAGAGTAGAAAATATATGATATATAATCTTACACAAAAGATATAATTCCTCACTTTTTCCTCTCTTTTCTCCCTATTTTCTTGCAAATTCTTGCTATTTCTTCCTCTTTTTCCGAGCTGCTGCTGCCTATTCTTTTTCTTCTCTCCGCCTGCTAACCTCCTGTATGCTGAATGAAGGAATGAGCTGAAATAGGCTGGCCAAGGGCAGCCGCAGATTGATCTGTGGCTGGCCGCATATTGATCTGCGGCTGGCTGGCCGCCCCCCATCCACTCAACTGGTTTTCGGTTTCCGTGTTTCGAGTTCCGTGTTTTCAAAAGGCGCACTGATTGGCCGCAGATCAATCCGCGGCTGGTTGGCTTGACTTTCTCGATTTTCGTGCTACGCATTGATTCTCGTGTCGTGATGTCAGTTTTCGCCGACAGGCTTGTATTTTGCAGTCCGGGAATTACTGGGAGACGTGCCACATCATTCGGGAATGCTCATTTCGGACGGCCTTGTTGTCACGTCGGTTTTGATTTGCAAATCGTCGCGGTGGCGTCGAGTGTTCGTACTTGTGCCCATCCTTCGCTCTCGTAGGCCGGCTCAATGGACGAATTTGCCCTCCTGTCAGGGTTAGTATACGAAGTGCAAAATTTGGGTGTCTACAAAATAATCAATAGAGTAGATTTTAACTGAGGTATAATAGCCTTTTTGAAAACAATCTACAACAATCAAAAGACTGGAAGCTCAATAGAAAACTCGGTTTAAGATTTGAATTTAGATTTCAAGATCAAAAGTAAATCTGAGGGTCATAAGACCTCGAACTATGTCCTAGGTTAACAAGTATCTCTACTGTAACCTTTAACAGTCTTATAGACTATGGACTGTCTATCTCGTACTCCGGGGGATCAGCCATTTGTACAATGTATTGTGCACAAATATTTTAACGTTATAGCGTAGTTTAATCCTCTATATTAGGGTTGTTCATCTCAGTTTAACATCAGAATCCGAACCAAAAGAAACTTAGTTTGGAATAACTTCAAGATATTCTAAGTCTTTAAAACGCTCATCAACTATGGACTAGCTGAATCAATAAGGGTTTGCTAGTCACTAAAGTATTTGATTCAACAATAAAATTGTACAACGAGATTTATGTTCGAAGTTTGAATAAAAATTTATGATTGAATAACAAATGACTGGAATAAAACATAAGCATTTGATGTTATAACAACCTTGCTTGAACAATAATAAGCTAAGGTTAATAATCTTGCTCAATGAAAGTAAAATAAAAAACTTGCTCAAGTAAAAGTTAAGTTTTAGGTAACTTGCCTTGGTAGTTTGCTACAATTAATGTTAACTATTTGCTCTTTGAGTGACCTATACATATAAGTCACATTGAACAATTAATATTCATAGTTCAATTAATTACTCCCTTTTTATAAATGATTGCTCACTTATATATTTCTAATCCACACTTTAAATTCTTCTAAGACACCACATATTTATCATGTTACTTCTTATAGGAGAAATTATTTTATTTCTAATTTTAGAAAAATTTCATTTTCTGGCCGACCCGACCCGAAAACCGGAACCGGCACTGCTGCGTCTATGAGCCGCAAGGGTGGCGCTGCGGCGCCAAGCAGCAGATTTTGTTTCTGCAATTTGTGAACTGCAGACTCTGTTCACCAATTTTCCAATTTTCTTCATTCAATCCACTAAATTAAGCCAACCCAGACATTATATACATATAATAACCAAAATCCAACACTTTTAAATTGATTCAAACAACACCCAAAGCCTCAATAATCAAATTAAAGGCCAAAAATTCATTGTTTATACAAAATATTCATGTTTTGGCCCATTTAATGAAATCAAACACTGTGAATTCATCTCTAAATCATTTTAATTCATTCCACTTGCATTCTTTTCGTTATTGAACATATTAACAATAACAACAACCAATTTACAGATTATTACATGGATTGAACACTAATTTTAAACCCAAAATAAGCCATATTCATATGTATAAACTTAAGAACACAAAACCCATTTAAAACTTGTTTTCATGGATTCTAGTTACAGAAAATCATTTACAATTGCTATATAACGGTTTATATACCCATACTAACATGCATAATCATCACATAAACAATTTCTAGCAATTTTGGTTCACCAATATTTCACAGAGAAGTAGTTTGAGAAAAATAAGAACTAAAGTTTTAGGTTAGATTATTACCTCTTAATTCCTTGATTAAGCTAGATGATTAGGAATAGCTTGGCAATCCTTCTTCTTTCTCTTTGATTTTCAAGTGTTTCTCTCAATTTTCCCCTGTTCCTTCTCTGTATTCTCTCTATGTTCTACAGACTTAGCCTTTAGGAATTAGGAATAATAGAATTATACGTAACTTAAAAAAATTGACCAATTACAACTCAATTAAAAATCATCAGTTAAAAAAATTGACAGTTACAAGAATTCCAAAGCCATAAGGCTTGTTTGGCTAAACACTAATAAAACAAACTCTTTTCACTAACCAAGGGTCACAAGACCTTGTTTGGTTAACTAACATAAAACCCATTTTCCATTATTTTAATAACCCATTATACTATATAGTTTAATTGTCACACTTTCAATTTAATTAAACCTATTATTAAATAAATTCAATTAATCCTTACTAATTTAATTATAACTTTTATTTGGCCATTTATAAATTAATTCTATAAATTAATTCAAATAAATTATTTTATTCAAATAAATCATCTAATTTAATTATTAAATTAAATTAGAACAACCGTCAAATAACCACTCAAATAATAATTATCATAATTGCACTTAATAAACTATTCCACAATAAATCCATCAATTATTTATTTTACTCAATAAATAAATTAAGAAAAATATTTATTAACTCAATAAATATTTTATTTATTCACAAAAATCACATTCGTTACAGTCTATCGGCGAGTCTATTTACGTCTATTTATACCAATAATAAGCGTTAGACTACTTGGACATAGTTTAAAGGAATAGAAAGCTTACCTCGTATATCTTTTAAAGATAAATATAATGGTCTAAACGTTTGTCGTAAATCCTACACGATTATAAGTTCATGTAAACAAATAAGCGTTTAACGATTAAATCTTTTAAGTTTTATTTCGGGTATTATAACCGCTTATAAATAAGACTCCTTCTAATATACATGAATAATTTCAGTATTATAACTGCTTATAAAATGAATATTTTTCAACTATATTTAAAATAAATTAAGCATTATAACTACTTATAAAATGAATATTCGGCTATTATATTTGAAATAATTTCAGTATTATAACTGCTTATAAGATGAATATTCTTATTAAATACTTGAAGAAAATTGGACATAGTAATTGCTTATAAAAGTATATTTTCAACTTTATAAGAGAAATAAATCGGACATTATAACTGCTTGTACATAGAACTTTTGTACTATATACATAAAATAATTTGGGCATTATAACTGCTTGTAAAAGTATATATTTTTACTAATACATACTTAAAAATAAAAATTATAACCACTAGAGTATACCTCTTGTAGTTGATAGCTTTACTTCCAATTGTGTAGTGCTTCGATACTTCGAAAGTAATTTTTTTATCTCACAATATCTCTTAGAATATAATTATAGAGTGTTTTTGCTCTTGAATTGCTCTTAAACATGGTAAGGAATGAATGAACTTAGCTTGCTATTTATAGGAAAACATAGTTTTGCTAATTGCACGTTAGGGGCTCGGTTATTACACTTTGCACCCTAGCAAGTCTTATAATATTCTTCTAAGCTCCTTAATGAAAATATCTTCCAAGCTCGACAATGCAGCTTGCAATCTAAGCTCCTCAATGAAAATATCTTCCAAGCTCGACAATGCAAATTGCAATTGAACCTATCTTCTAAGATTCTCAATGAAAATATCTTCCAAGCTCGACAATGCAGCTTACAATCTAAGCTCCTCAATAACAATATCTTCCAAGCTCGACAATGTAGCTTGCAATTGAACCTATCTTTTAAGCTCCTAAATGAAAATATCTTCCAAACTCGACAATGCAGCTTGCAATCTAAGCTCCTCACTGAAAATATCTTCCAAGCTCGATAATGCAGCTTGCAATTGAACCTATCTTCTAAGCTCCTCAATAAAAATATCTTCCAAGCTCGACAATGCAGCTTGTTACCGTAAGCATGACAAATCTCTTTGTCATTCCCAAGCACGACATAACAACTTGTCAAAAATAATTTGTCGGGATGCTTCTTGGTGAAATCGTGAACACGATAAATCATTTTGTCAATGTAAACACGATTAAGCAGCGTAACAAAAAACTTTTATTTGACCTAATTCATCGTTTACATAATATAATCACGAGACACCTGCTTCGAAATATCATTTCGATCTTTATTAAGCACATATGTTATAAAATTCGAATCTCATTAGGGCTTAAGGTTTTAAACTTCTGGATACCTAGTTTTAGGTCACTAAATTAACCTCTAACCATATACGATCGTATTTATAAGCCTCATAAATATTTAGGGTATTACATTCACCCCTACTTAAAAGACTTTCGTCGAAATTACATTTATAGCTAACTTTAGTCATTCAATATCATATGTATATGTTCTATAAATATTCAGGATATTACATTCTCTCCTCCTTATAAGAATTTCGTCCTCGAAATTCTAGTATAAGCATTTTTAACCTTTTTTTATGAGTATGTCAAATCCTAGTTTTACTATCTAACAAACTATATCCTAAGGCACTTCCTACCTTAGAGCTATAATTTACAGCTCTGATACCATAATGTGATCCCCCGTAAATCCATCTGCTAGCTTCTTTTAGCCAGGTCAGATTTCGTGCTCACGTGTACAACCTTTGCATAATGCTATAGAAATTTTAACTTCTAATAATCAGAGTATGATAGGAAAAAGTAATAATATTATAATATCATTCGTTCGTGGTTATAACATTCCCAGATAACTTGTTATTATTACACATAAGTCCTAAAAGACTTAAAAACAAATCTCCATTTATCTATCCGAGACTTGCAGTATTAGCAACCAGTCAGTTCCAAGAAAAGAGGGGGTTTTCCGTTAAAACGACGCGCAATTAGATGACCTAACCCCTTTCCTCATCAGAACTTTCTAGACATTGTTAATAATGTTAGCATAGCATAGTTAAATAACTTCAACATCTACGAACTTAACTCTTTATACCTCTATAACAGATCTGGAGTTCAAGCTTAGCCCCCTTCCCTACACTCCCTGTAGCAGATTTGGTACTCACGTGAAATTATTCAACTATAAATATTCCATAATATACAACTTCTATCTATCCAAGGTTCACATTATCCCATAACAGATAATAGTTCTCGTCAAAATGTTAACTGTGTTTGGATACCCTCACTTGGATGTATAGATTCATATCTTATGGATATCTCTTCATATCAATAGTTCCTATCTATCTGACATTCACAGTATTAATGATAAGATTGTTCTTGGAACCGAGGGGCGCATTCCGATAAATGTGGCACCTTACCGGCGCTCATTAAGTGTAACCTCAGTGCTTACATAACTCCCAATATCATTCAAATACTCTCATTCAGATATATAGTTTATATGGATATTGTACTAAATCAATACTATGTTCTAACTTATCTAAGAATGTAAACACAACCCAATTGATATAACAAAAGACGATAATATATTTCATAACCTTAAGTTTGATTACAACATTCTCAGTACTATATTCTTATTATAACAAAGTCTTATAAGACTTAAATTTATTAAAACAGTAAGATAAAACTAATTAACACGGCCTCATTCCCTTATTCGTCCCTGAAGTTCCAGAATTACCATCTAAAACTGCAAAGGAAAGTTTTATGCAAGGATGAGCTACAAAATGCTCAACAAGTTTATTTCAAAAATGTAAACATAATGTGTTTGATTTGAAAGAAGTTCAAAAGCTTTTGTCAACTGAGGGTTCAATACATGAACCATGTGTTTCAACCAGTTCTGTCAGCCTTCAATGACTTAGAACAGCTTTGTTCAGATATCTTATAGAGGATCAGCCTATTCGATGTCCTAGGAGTATGCATATCATCCTAATCGTACCCAACATGCACTAGATGTCAATATATTATTGACAATAACAACCTATATAGGGTGTTTGTATACTTAGTTATAAGATGTCGTACCAAATAATTTGTCTTGACAAAACAATTCATGCTCGGATAAACAATATATGAATAATAATTCTTTTCTTAAGTTATGTTGAATCAAGAAGTAATAACTTCACAACAATTGGTAGCAAGATGAAAGTAGTATGCACACAAGCCAATCATATTTGATATGATGTAGCATATGCTTTGTAATCTCATTCATTTATTAATAAAAGTATTAAATACATTTTACTTTATCTACATGGTGTTGTTATGTAATATGTAATAAACCCATAGTTTTAAGCAATACTTTTAGAATTATGATGATAATCATGCTGATGAGATCTAAATTCTAGATAGCTTAAAACTAAAATCATTCATAATCATTGGATTACTAAAAAGGGGATTAGTGAATCCGGATAGATTAGTACATATGTTGCTTGCTCTTATGAAGAGGATGATTGATCTCATAATCATTTGTGTGGAGACACTAAAACAAGTATGTAGGTGCTTATTGGAGAATAAGTTCACTGAACGTGGCTCGCTAAGGAATACCTAATGGAGTTTTACTCGCCTGTCAATAGAAATTCCTCTAGTGATAGTAATACAAGTGATCCTTGGACTTGAGACCATCATAGTATCTTGTATATGATGAAGTATTCTTTGACATGTCCCTTAAGACCTTTAGGGTATATCAAAGGGTATGATTGGGTATAATAAGTTGTACATGGAGATAGGTGAATGATCAACATAGAATCTACCACATCTAGAAAAAGATGTGAATGTCCTATGTGATTCAATAAATGACAACTCAGTAGTCCTTGGTCAAGACAGAATGAATTTAAAAATGAGTTTCTAATTTGTATTATTTAGAGTTGTGCATTTGGGAATCAAAATACATATAATTAAATAAAATAAGACTTGACAATAAATTCATGTCTTATATTTAATAGGGATATTGTATGGTAGAAGGATTGAATTGTATGGTAACTATTCACTTAAAGGTTCTTTTGTGATTAATATTGAAATCTATATTATCTGAAAAGGCGTTGATCACTAAGGGGGCTTACCCTTATTGTAGAATAAATGTTATTTATTTAAATGAATTAAATAGTTTAATTTATTTATTTAAATAAGATTAGAATTGTTCTAATTGATTTATTCACAGCCGGTTTAATATGGAGAACCTAAAGGGTCACACCGCAAAAGAAAAATATTTATTTAAGAAGTAATGACATAATTGTAATAATAGGTTAAGTGTATTTAATTTAATCTATAGGGATAGAATAAATTAAATAGCTTAATATTTATTATTTAATATTTTAGAAATATTAAATATAAATTAATAAGAGGAGTCTTATTATTATTATTACTATTACTATTATTTAATTCCTAATAGCGATTAAGAATTAATTAATAGAAGTACTCTCTCATGAATTCATAATTAGATTAGGAGTTTAATTTAATTAAAAGAGTTTAATTAGAATAGAAACTCTAATCCTAAATAGTTTAGGGAAGAGTTTTCCTACATCTATAAATAAGAGGAGTCTTATCATAGATTAGGGTTACACACTCTTCCATTAGAATTGGAGAGAGAGTACTTAAAATTTCTATAAAAATAAAAACTAGGGTTTTGCCAACACCCATCTTCTTGAACAAGTATTATTCCTTGGTGGATCACCTCTAGAGGTCCAACACTTGGGTGGCTAACGTTGATCAAATGAAGGAATCTTATCGGTGGAATTCGAGGAGAACGCTAAGAAATTGGAGGTGAACTTGTACCCGAGGAAGCTTTGATTTACGAGGGTATAATTCTCTATCTCTATCTCTTTCGTTAATTGATAATTGAACACAAGGAAAGATCATGGTGATGGTTTGTATTAAAATTTTAAAATCCGTTTTATCGCGCTTCCGCTCTATTTATGTAATTTGATTACATGCTTTCGTATTATACAAACCTAACAGTGGTATCAGAGCCAATCTTTGTGTTAATTATTGATTTTGTTGATTCCATGTATGAATTGATATGCGATTCGATCAGTTTTTTGGCTGGAAAATTTTTTTTGATTTTGCGTCGCGGCGCGGCCGCGCCGCTTCCAGTTCATTTTGGAGCGCTGTTGCGCCCAAACCCAGAAATCGTTTTTGGGGGTGCAGCGCGGCCGCGCCGCTTCTAGTTCATTTTGTAGCGCGGCCGCGCCGGTCTACAAGTTTTGAAATTTTTTTTCTTCAATTAAAATAAATGATTTATTTAATTTTTAAAAATTTTAAATAAAGATTTTATTTTATCTGAAATATGATTTCAGATTGTTAAAATTAAAGTAGTTTAATTTTGATTTAGTTTTTGATTAAAATAAAAGAGTTTATTTTTGTTTTAAAACTAAATATTAGCAAACTTTTGCCCATTAATTGATATCAATGCATATATGGAATAGTTTTATTATTCATGAGATGAATATTATTTATTGAGGCATATGGAGATATGTATGATAATAAATGGGATTGATTATGGACTTTTGACCAATGTGTGATTGGATTTATTTTAAAGGATGCTTGAATGAATGGGTTTTTAAAAATGGGGTCTGCGTACCTCGCCTTCTCTAATTTTTCTTAATGCAAATTTTATCTTCCTCATATGTACTTCCCCTTGACTGTTGATCAATGTTTCTATTATTGTAAATAGTTTATGTAATAGGATTAGTTAGAATTATTTTGAAGAATTGGAGACAAAAGAGCAAGGAGCGCTTGAAGACCCGTTTGTAATAGAGCCCGGGTTTAAATGTAATAGTTATATTTAAATTTAATTCTTGCACCCTAAGTTTGACCTTTTGGTTCACTTGGTGGCTAGAGTGAACCAAACTAGAATAAAAGTCCATAATCAATTCGGGTAGAATATAGTATTCTATATGTGCATACTTACTATATATATTATATATTATCCAACATGCTTCGCATATCAAATAATATGACGTGTATTATATATATATATATGTATGTGTGTGTGTGTGTGCATGTGCGCTAAATAAGATGAGACAAATAATAACAAACCCCTCAAAGAAATAATATTAAGTCCTAAGCGTTCAAAGATATTTGGAATATTAAACGTTGACTTCTAGCATGGTAAAACGATAGAGTATTAAATATTTAATATGAGTTTGTGCACACACAAGGCGAGTATTAAATATTTAAGATGTTGTTTTATCACATTTGATGCTTATTAAGGAATTGAACATTACTGCTTTGTTGTACACACACAAGGGCGATCTTTTTCTCTTCACATATATGGAAGTACTAGGTTGGACTTAACTTAGATTATTTTAGTTCGGATGTGCACACACTTAACCATTATAATCTAAGAGGCAAAAGATAAGGAGTTACATGGTGATGTAATTGGCAATAGTTGTCTACCTATTTATTTATATATAGTTTGTTGTGCATACACAAGGCTATATACATTTGAAATGAGATCCTTATTCTCACTAGCAAATCTTTAATTAGATTTGCCGAACTATATATTGAGGGTAATATAGTTTGATGAAAAAGTGGGAGATACCAATTTAAATAAAGACCTAATTTATTTTGATGAATTAATAAAATGAATGTATGCTAAAATGTTGTCTATTTCACATGCAGATTTTAAAAATGTCAAACTCACTATCACTGCGTAGCATAATTGATGCTAACAAACTGACCGAACCGAATTACACGGACTAGTTAAGGAATCTGAGAATTGTTCTCACTGCTGAAAAGATTTCTTATGTCCTAAATTCGCCAGTCCCTGCAAATGTTGTAGAAACAGCCTTTGAGGAAGAGATTGCTACTTTCAGAAAGTGGCAAGATGATGCAATCTTGGCTCAATGCATTATGCTCGCATCTATGAGTAACGAGCTTCAGCGTCAGCATGAAACTATGGATGCTCCTACTATATTGTTGCACCTCAAAGAGTTGTATGGTGAGCAAAGTAAGACTGCTAGATATCAGATATCTAAGGAGCTCTTCCGATCTCAGATGACCAAGGGCACTACTATTGAGACTCATGTCCTAAAGATGATCAATTTGATTGAACAACTTGGACAGCTAGGGTTCGTGATGGATGGGGAGTTAAGTCAAGATCTGATCTTGCAGTCACTCTCGGACACCTTCTCACAATTTGTTGTGAATTTTCACATGAATAAGTTGGACGTCAGCTTGCCTGAGTTACTTAACATGCTGAAAACTATTGAAGGTCACTTCTCATCCAACAAGAACCAAGTCTTACTAGTGGATGATTCTTCCAAGAAAAGGAAGAGGCCCAAGGTATCTTCTAAAAAGAAGAAAAAGAAGAAGGCTAAAGGCAAGGCGAAAGTAAAGGATAATAAGAAAGCTAATCCAAATAGCAAAGGAATTTGCTACCATTGCAACAAGCTGGGACACTAGAAGGAAAACTGCAAGGAGTATCTTGCGGACCAAAAAAAGCTTGGAGAAGCTTCGACTTCCGATCTAAGTTTGTTCATGATTGAAATTAATTTTTCTGAAAGTCAAAATTCTACTTGGGTATTGGATACTGGCTGTAGTTCTCACATATATAATAATATGCAGGGACTAAACAGAAGTAGAAAGTTGAACAAGGATGAAGTCGTCCTACAAGTGGGAAATGGAGCAAAGGTTGCTGCATTAGCTGTAGGAACTTATTGTTTGGCACCGCTTACGGGCAAGTCCATTAGTTTAAATAATTATTATTATGTTCCAACACTCATTAGAAACATTATTTCAATTTCTGTATTGGATATGGATAATTTTGATATTATAATAAAGAACAATAGTTGTTCTATTATTAATAAAAATGTTTTATATGGTGTTGACAATTTATTAAATGGACTTTACATACATGACTTGCATGAAAATATATTTCAAATTGAACAAACTAAGAAAAGAAAAGAAGATGATGTTAATTATACCTTTATGTGGCACTGTAGACTTGGTCATATCAACGAAACAAGATTAACCAAGTTGCATAAAGATGGGCTTTTAGAGCTATATGATTACGAATTATATCCAACTTGTGAATCTTGTCTCATGGGTAAGATGACTAAATCTCCTTTTAGTGGAAAAGGAGAAAGGGTTATAGAGTTGTTAGTATTAGTACACACAGACGTATGTGGACCTATGACAACGAACGCACGAGGAGGGTATTCTTATTTTATTACTTTTATTGATGATCATTCTAGATTTAGATATGTGTATTTAATGAAATACAAATCTAAATCGTTTGAAAATTTTAAAGAATTCAAAAGTGAAGTAAAGAAGCAAACTGGTAAAAGTATTATAATTCTTCGATCGGATCGAGGAAGAGAAAACTTGACCAATGAGTTTCTCAATTGTCTCAAAGAAAATGGTATAATCTCACAATGGACTTCACCAGGGACGCCACAGTTAAATGGTGTATCTGAAAGGAGAAATCGAACATTGTTGGACATGGTTCGTTCCATGATGAGTTATACCGACCTTCCAGTATCCTTCAAGGGTTATGCCCTAGAAACGGCTACATACCTACTTAACAAGGTACCTACCAAATTCGTCCCAAAGACTCCATATGAATTATGGACAAAGAGGAAACCTAGTCTTAAGCATGTTAAGACTTGGGGTTGTCCAGCTTATGTCAAAAGATTTGAGCATGATAAGCTAAAGACAAGATCCGACAAGTGTAGATTTGTGGGATATCCTAAAGAAAGTTTAGGATATTATTTCTATCATCCTACTAATCAAAAGGTGTTTGTTGCGAAACATGTTGTCTTCTTGAAAAAGGAGTTTATCCTTGAAGGAGTCAGTGGGAGTAAGATATATCTTGAAGAAGTTCAAGAACTACAAAATACTACAGATCAAGTCAGGTACCTGACCAAGTGGAAGAACCTACTGTACCACAATCTATTCGTAAATTTGGAAGAGTACCAAAGATACCTGATAGGTATGGATTCATCATAGAGGATGATGATGAGGTACGCATCATAGATATGATGATCCATTGACTTACAAAGAGACTATGAGTAGTAAAGACTCAGAGAAATGGCTAGAAGCCATGAAATCCAAGATGGACTCCATGTATGAAAACCAAGTATAGACTTTGGTTTCACCACCTAAGGGCATTAAACCTATTGTTGCAAAAGGTTTTAAGCAAAGACAAGGAGTTGACTATAATGAAACCTTCTCACCAGTACCTATACTCAAGTCCATTCGGATTTTACTTACAATTACAGCTTATTATGACTACAAAATCTGACAAATAGACGTGAAAACGGCCTTCTTCAATGGAGAGCTTGAAGAGAATGTATATATGATACAGCCAGAGGGTTTTGTTTCAACGGTTGGAACAAACCAAGTCTGCAAGCTACAACGATTCATTTATAGATTGAAGTAAGCTTCTCGCAGGTGGAACATCCGTTTTGATGAGATAATCAAAAAAGTTTAATTTTATCAAAAATGAGGATGACCATGTGTGTACAAGAAGGTTAGTGGGAGCGCTGTTTCATTCCTTGTATTATATGTTGATGATATATTACTGATAGGGAATGATGTTCCTATACTACAGTCGATCAAAATTTGGTTATCTAAACACTTCTCCATGAAGGACTTGGGTGAGGCATCCTATATTTTGGGGATAAAGATCTATAGAGATAGATCTAAAAGGATGTTGGGCTTGACCCAAGGAAAGTACATTGACTCGATGGTAAAGAAGTTTAGCATGGAAGATTCCAAGAAAGGTCTCATGCTGATGAGCCATGGAATACATCTCTCCAAGAAACAGGTCCTAAAGACACCTGAGGAGAGAGATCGTATGAGTAAGATTCCTTTTGCTTCAGTAATAGGATCTATCATGTACGGTATGATATGTACTAGACCGAATGGCGCTTATGAACTTAGTGTAACAAGCAGATATCAGTCGAATCTAGGAGAAGAGCACTGGAAGGCAGTGAAAAACATCCTAAAGTACTTAAGAAGAACAAAAGATGTATTTCTTGTCTATGATGGGTCTGAATTAAAACTAGAGGGCTATACAGACTCAAGTTTTCAAACGGACCAAGATGACAGTAAATCCGTTCCAGGGTATGTGTTTACCTTAAACAGTGGTGCAGTGAGTTGGAAGAGTTCCAAGCAGCAAACAGTTGGGTATGATTGGGTATAATAAGTTGTACATGGAGATAGGTGAATGGTCAACAAAGAATCTACCACATCTAGTAAAAGATGTGAATGTCCTATGTGATTCGATAAATGACAACTCAGTAGTCCTTGGCCAAGGCAGAATGAATTTAGAAAGGAGTTTCTAATTTGCATTATTTAGAGTTGTGCATTTGGGAATCGAAATACATATAATTAAATAAAATAAGACTTAACAATAATTCCATGTCTTATATTTAATTGGGACATTATATGGTAGAATGATTAAATTGTACGGTATCTTTTGTGATTAATGTTGAAATCTATATTATCTGGAAAGCCGTTGATCGCTAAGGGGTTTACCCTTATTGTAAAATAAATATTATTTAATATGGAGAACTTAAAAGGTCACACCACAAAAGAAAAATATTTATTTAAGTAAATGACATAATTGTACTAATAAGTTAAGTGTATTTAATTTAATCTATGGGGATAGAATAAATTAAATAGCTTAATATTTATTATTTAATATTTTAAAAATATTAAATATAAATTAATAAGAGGAGTCTTATTATTATTATTACTATTACTATTATTTAATTCCTAATAGGGATTGAGAATTAATTAATAGAAGTACTCTCTCTCATGAATTCCTAATTGGATTAGGAGTATAATTAATTAAAGGAGTTTAATTAGAATAGAAACCCTAATCCTAAATAGTTTAGGGAAGAGTTTTCCTACATCTATAAATAAGAGAGAGTACTTACAATTTCTATAGAGATAGAAACTATGGTTTTGTCAACACCACATCTGCTTAAACAAGTATTATTCCTTGGTGGATCACCTCTAGAGGCCAAACACTTGGGTGGCTAACGTTGATCAAAGGAAGGAATTTAATCGGTAGAATTCAAGGAGAACGCGAAGGAATTGGAGTTGAACTTGTACCCGAGGAAGCTTTGATTCACGAGGGTATAATTCTCTATCTCTTTCGTTAATTGATAATTGAACACCAGGAAAGATCGTGGTGATGGTTTGTATTAAAATTTTAAAATCCGTTTTATCGCGCTTCCGCTCTATTTATGTAATTTGATTGCATGCTTTCGTATTATATAAACTTGACACAAGATGTATAAGACTTGCATAAAGATAACAATGTTTGGAGACTTGCCTGTGCGTATTTCGTCTAGATTACACAGTCTATCGACGTCACGTAGTCTATTTACATCTATTTGTACCAAGAATAAGCATTAGACTACTTGGGCATAGTTTAAAGGAATAGAAAGCTTCCCTCGTATATCTTTTAAAGATAAATATAACGGTCTAAACGTTCGTCGTAAATCCTACACGATTATAAGTTCATGTAGACAAATAAGTGTTTAACGATTAAATCTTTTAAGTTTTATTTTGGGTATTATAACCGCTTATAAATAAGACTCCTTCTAATATACATGAAATAATTTTAGCATTATAACTGCTTATAAAATGAATATTTTTCAACTATATTTAAAATAAAGTAAGCATTATAACTACTTATAAAATGAATATTCGGCTATTATATTTGAAATAATTTCAATATTATAACTGCTTATAAAATGAATATATTTTTACTAAATAGTTGAAGAAAATCGGACATAGTAATTGCTTATAAAAGTATATTTTCAACTTTATAAGAGAAATAAATCGGACATTATAACTGCTTGTAAATAGGACTTTTGTACTATATGCATAAAATATTTTTCAACTATATTTAAAATAAAGTAAGCATTATAACTACTTATAAAATGAATATTCGGCTATTATATTTGAAATAATTTCAATATTATAACTGCTTATAAAATGAATATATTTTTACTAAATAGTTGAAGAAAATCGGACATAGTAATTGCTTATAAAAGTATATTTTCAACTTTATAAGAGAAATAAATCGGACATTATAACTGCTTGTAAATAGGACTTTTGTACTATATGCATAAAATAATTTGGACATTATAACTTCTTGTAAAAGTATATTTTTACTAATACATACTTAAAAATAAAAATTATAACCATTAGAGTATACCTCTTGTAGTTGCTAGCTTTACTTCCATTTGCGTAGCGCTTCGATACTTCGAAAGTATTTTTTTTTATCTCACAATATCTCTTAGAATATAATTATAGAGTGTTTTTGCTCTTGAATTATTCTTGAACATGGTAAGGAATGAATGAACTTAACTTGCTATTTATAGGAAAACATAGTTTCGCTAATTACACGTTAGGGGCTCGACTTATTACACTTTGCTCCATAGCATACTTTAGAATATTCTACTAAGCTCCTTAATAAAAATATCTTCTAAACTCGACAATACAGCTTGCAATCTAAGCTCCTCAATGAAAATATATTCCAAGCTCGACAATGCAAATTGCAATTGAACCTATCTTCTAAGCTCCTCGTGAAAATATCTTCCAAGCTCGACAATGCAGCTTGCAATCTAAGCTCCTCAATGAAAATATCTTTCAAGCTCGACAATGCAGCTTGAAATTGAACCTATTTTCTAAGCTCCTCAATAAAAATATCTTCCAAGCTCGACAATGCAGCTTGCAATTGAACGTATCTTCTAAGCTCCTCAATGAAAATATCTTCCAAGCTCGACAATGCAGCTTGCAATCTAAGCTCCTCAATGAAAATATCTTCCAAGCTCGACAGTACAGCTTGTAATCTAAGCTCCTCAATAAAAATATCTTCCAAGCTCGACAATGCGGCTTGCAATTAAACCTATCTTCTAAGCTCCTCAATGAAAATATCTTCCAAGCTCGACAATGCAGCTTGTTACCGTAAGCACGACAAATCACTTTGTCATTCCCAAGCACGACATAGCAACTTGTCAAAAATAATTTGTCGGGATGCTTCTTGGTGAAATCGTGGAAAGCACAATAAATCATTTTGTCAATGTAAACACGACTAAGCAGCTTGACAAAAAAATTTTATTTGACCTAATTCATCGTTTACATAATATAATCACGAAACACTTGCTTCGAAATATCATTTCGATCTTTATTAAGCACATATGTTACAAAATTCGAATCTCATTAGGGCTTAAGGTTTTAAACTTCTCGATACCTAGTTTTAGGTCACTAAATTAACCTCTAACCATATACGATCGTATTTATAAGCCTCATAAATATTCAAGGTATTACATTCACACCTACTTAAAAGAATTTCTTCCTCAAAATTAACTTTACAGCTAACTTTAGTCATTCAATATCATATTTATATGTTCTATAACTATTCAGGATATTACAGAAGATCACTGTAAGACAGTGAAAAATATCTTTAAGTACCTAACTGGAATTGAGAATGTGATCATGATAAATGGTGGGTCTAAATTAAAACTAAAGGGCTAAACAAACTCAAGTTTTTCAGATTAAGCAAGACGATAACAAATCCACTTTAGGGTAAATCGTTACCTTGAATGGTGGTGCCGTGAATTGGAAAAGTTCCAAACAGCAAAGAGTTGTTGATTTAGTGACAAAGACAACGTATATAGCTCTAAATGAAGCTTCAACTTGATTGTTTGGATGAAAAATTTATTACAGAACTAGGAATAGTTTCTAAGTCTCATCTTAGATTCAAACATGTATTGCGACACTTTCATTTGATTAGAGAAATCATTGAAAGAGGATAAGTCACTATAGAGATAGTGGACTCTCAAGAACAACATTGCATATCCATTTACTAAAACTTTAACACAAGAGCAGTTTGATCGTCACTTAGAAAAGAAGGGTATTAGATACCATGGCGATTGGCTTTAATGCAAGTGGGAGATTGAAAGTAGTATGCACACAAGCAAATCATATTTGATATGATGTATCATATACTTTGTAATCTTATTCATTTATTAAGAAAAGAATTAATTTATTAAGGCATTTTACTTTATCTACATGATGCTATTATTTAATATGTGATAAACCCATAGTTTTAAGCAATACTTTTAGAATCATGATGATGATCATGCTAATGAGATCTAAATTCTTAGAAAGCTTAAAACTAAAATTGTTCCTAATCATTGGATTACTAAAAAGGGGATTAGTGAATCCGGATAGATTAGTACATACGTTGCTTGTCTTATGAAGAAGATGATTGATCTCATAATTATTTGTGTGAAGACACTAAAACAAGTATGTAGGTGCTTATTGGAGAATAAGTTCACTGAACGTGGCTCGCTAAGGAATACCTAATAGAGTTTTACTCGCCTGTCAATAGGAATTCCTCTAGTGATAGTAGTACAAGTGATCCTTGGACTTGAGATCATCATAATATCTTGTGTATGATGAGTTATACTTTGACATGTCTCTTAAGACCTTTAGGGTATATCAAAGGGTATGATTGGGTATAATAAGTTGCACATGGAGATAGGTGAATGATCAACAAAAAATCTACCACATCTAGTAAAAGATGTGAATGTCTTATGTGGTTTGATAAATGACAACTCAGTAATCCTTGGCCAAGGCAAAATAAAATTAGAAAGGAGTTTCTAATTTGCATTATTTAGAGTTGTGCATTTGAGAATCGAAATACATATAATTAAATAAAATAAGACTTGACAGTAATTCCATATCTTATATTTAATTGGGACATTGTATGGTAGAAGGATTGAATTGTACGGTAACTATGTACTAAAAGGTTCTTTTGTGATTAATGTTGAAATCTATATTATCTGGAAAGTCGTTGATCGCTAAAGGGGATTACCCTTATTGTAGAATAAATTTTATTTATTTAAATAAATTAAATAGTTTAATTTATTTATTTAAATAAGATTAGAATTGTTCTAATTGATTTATTCACAACCGATTTAATATGGAGAACCTAAAGGGTCACACCGCAAAGGAAAAATATTTATTTAAGAAGTAAATGGCATAATTGTAATAATAAGTTAAGTGTATTTAATTTAATCTATGGAGATAGAATAAATTAAATAGCTTAATATTTATTATTTAATATTTTAAAAATATTAAATATAAATTAATAAGAGGAGTCTTATTATTATTATTATTATTACTATTACTATTATTTAATTCTTAATAGGGATTGGGAATTAATTAATACAAGTACTCTCTCATGGATTCCTAATTAGATTAAGAGGTTGATTTAATTAAAGGAGTTTAATTATAATAGACTAATTCTAAATAGTTTAGGGAAGGGTTTTCCTATATCTGTAAATAAGAAGAGTCTTATCATGTATTAGGGTTACACAATCTTGCATTAGAATTGTGGAGAGTACTTACAATTTCTATAGAGATAGAAACTAGGGTTTTGCCAACACTCATCTTCTTGAACAACTATTATTCCTTGGTGGATCACCTCTAGAGGCCAAACACTTGGGTGGCTAACGTTGATCAAATGAAGGAATTTAATCGGTGGAATTTAAGGAGAACACGACGGAATTGGAGTTGAACTTGTACCCGAGGAAGCACGGTCCTACGAGAGTATAATTTCTTATTATCTATCTCTTTCGTTCAATTGATAATTGTGCATAAAGAAAGATCATGGTGATGGTTTGTATAAAATTTTAAAATCTAATTTTATCACACTTCCGCTTTATTTATGTAAGTTGATTGCATGTCCGCGTTATATACAAACCTAATAATATCCCTGTAACACCAATCAACAGTTCCTATTCATAACCATACAAATCAACAGTTCCTGGTCATAATTATGTAAATCAATTCATCTTCGCCACAAAGGCTAAAGAGAACTTTCACTACCTGTCTTTACCTGTAACACCAAAGGTCATAATTATGCCAATTAACAATTCATAGTCATAATCATGTTAATCAATTCATCTTTGCACTAAAGCTAAAGATAGTCAATTATAACATCAATCAACAGTTCTTGTTCATAATCGTGTCAAACAACAGTTACTAGGCATAATCATGCTAATCAATTCATCTTTGCACCATGGCCAAAGAGAATTGTAACTCAATGGTCATGATCATACCAATCAACAGTTTATCTTTGTACCCCTAGCCGAAGAGAACTTTCACCACGTGTCATTGCTACAAAGGCTAAAGATACTTACAACAACTTAGTCTTGATGATTAGTACAAATAATAATGATATGAAGAATGGACAGAATAATAAGATAAAGAATAAACATTAGAGATTCGCAATTTAATTTGTTCAGAGTCCAATAATGTCCAAATCGTCAACACGTTGACTAAAATGTGGAGTCAAATTCATGAATGACATTCAAGATTCATATTTCAAATATAACGATTAAAATCTAATAAGAAGGTTCAGATAAATAAAAAGAAATTTCTAATCATTTTAGGAATTATAGAAGCAATACTTACTATAGTAAGTTTAGATTTAAGAGTATGAAAGAAAATGATATCCTTAACCTCGATATTGGGAAACACAAAATTAATAGTCGAACAAATCCTTCCATGCAGTAGTAAAGAATCTGACTTTCGAGTCTTCTAGAGTTTTCAGAATCTCTTTATATTTTCACAAAAGTTGTAGCTCTCGAAAAGATACCCAAAATAAACTCAAGAATCACTCCATTCGGAGTTAATATGACTAAGTTATGAATTTTCTCAATTAGGGCTGAAAATAGTGACGAAAATCAGGACAGGTTACAATTTTTTAGCATTTTAAGGCATGAAGATAGCATCAGATGACTTTCCTTCCTTCTACAAAGTTGTAGAGACCGAAAAACTGAAGAAAATAAGCTTTGGAATCACTCAATTCTGATACAAGATGAATTTACTACGATTTTTCTAAAGTGCTGCTAAACATAAGAAAATTCTATTCGGGAATTCAAAGAAGAATGCAACTTAGCATACTTAGAGAGAAACTTACACTAAGAAACTTTTAGAGAGTGGAAGAAAGCATAAGTAAGGAAGTTATGAATTTTCTTATGCTAAGTCTTCCTATTTATAGCCAAAATCCACCACATTTAATAAATATATTATTCCTCCATTATCATTATCTTTAAAAATAATGATTACCCATTTTCATCCATTATCATTATTTTTAAAAATAATGATTACCCATTTTAATCCATTATCATTATTAATAAAAAAATTAATCCATTATCATTATTAATAAAAAAGATTAATCTATTTTCATTATTAATAAAAAGATTAATCCATTATCATTATTTATTCAAAAAGATTAATCCATTATCATTATTATAAAAAGATTAATCCATTATCAATATTAATAAAAAGATTAATCCATTATCATTATTAATAAATTTCTACCATTCATAAAAAAATATCTTTAATCTACCACATAATAATTACCTCACATATTCACGTTTTTCACATTTCAAGATTACATTTTTCTTTACTATTCATAATTATAGTGACAATAGTATGAAATGTTGTGACAATTATTGTGACAATAGTATGAAATGCAGTGATAATTATTTTGACAACCCTAAATCTATTTATTTGCTACAGTGGACTAGTGCTCACTATCCAACAATAAATTTTTCTAAATATAAATATTATAGATTTACAATATTGACAACCAGATCATTCCCAGGAAAGAGGGGGTCTTTCATATAAACAGCGCGCAATTAAATAACCTATTTTCTTGACAGAACTTCTAGACATTATTAATAATGCTAATATCATGTCAAATAATATAAGTTATTTTGCCGTGATAATTATTGATGAATTATTATGCAGATGCTACTATAACAATTATTGAATCAATAATTATGAAATACTGTGCGATACCATGTACTACTATGGAATACCACGTGCTACTGCTGAGTACCGCGCGCGTGCTACTGTACTTTTATCACCGGGTATTTAAACAGTAAAAAGTGATAGTATTGTTGACCATTTTTATTAAAAAAGCTATTTATATCATTTTTGGTATCCGACAATTACGAAATTATGGGACCACCAATGATTGGTTGTTTCGGCGCCGTCATACTTTACTGAATATAATATTTCCCGACAGAACGAATATTCTCTGACATACTTTTTATTATACACATATCACCCTTAACTATATTATTTTATCAATTTAACACCTTACTATTTAGAATAATAATTATAAGAAAATTAAATTCTCTTTATTAAAATTCGGGTTCTTACACGCAAGCTGCAATGTGACATTAGTAAGTTTGGCCTCCTTTAATCCCAACTGCCCTTCCAAAAAACTAATTACCAATCGTACACAGAATTATGAAGCTTCCCGAATCTTTCAACTTCGGCAGTAACTTTTTCTGCAAGATGGCACTAAATTCTTCTGTCAATGCTACGGTCTCAAATTCTCCCAATCTCCTCTTTTTAGACAAGATTTCTTTCATTAACTTGGCGTAGCTCGACATTTGCTCCAAAGCTTCGGCAAATGGTATGTTGATGTGGAGCTTTTTGAATACCTTGAGAAACTTCAAAAACTGCTTATCTAACTTCGATTTTTGGAATCTCTGCGAAAATGGTACGGGAGGAACAATATTACTTTGTGTACCCCCATTAGTCTTCGCATCTAAGCTTACATCTTTCATCTTGACAGTCTCCTCGACCTCACACTTCTTTTTGTATACCTCTTTCTCTTCCATGGGTTTCTGATATGCACTTCCATCAACAACCACGGACAGCTCTTTCTCACTTCGTAGAGTTATAGCTTTGTAGTGCTTCTTCTCATCCCTCTTCGGATTAACTTCTGTATCACTAGGTAACGCTCCTTGAGGACGGTTGTTTAGGGTATGAGCTAATTGACCCATCTAGTTTTCCAAATTTTTGATTGACACCGCTTGGCTCTTTACATTCAGATCCACTTGATTCAATAGCCAGTCTTGATCACTCATTCTTCTCTCAGTTGCAGTTATGAATTTTTCTAATGTATCCTCTAAGCTTGACTACTTTTCTGCCTGATGGTTGACTTGATTCTGAAAACCCAATGGATGAGCTTACCTTGGAGCTGGATTCTGAACCTGATTGTTGCTCCAAGAGAATTTGGGATGGTTTCTCCACCCAGGGTTATAGTTGTTCTGATTGTTCTGCGGTTGCTGTCTGTTATAACTCCCCACATACTGTACTGACTCTGCATTGATAGCGCACTGATCATTAAGATGATTACCTACACAAAGTTCACACACTACTGCCACCGTTTTACTTGACTGTGGTCCCCATGAATCCATCTTCTTAGCTAACGTATCCACTTGTACAGTTAAAGCTGTAACTGCATCCACCTCAAAAATTCCTACTGCTTTCTACTGATTAACCCTTATTGTAGGCCACTAGTAGTTATTGGCAGCCATGGTTTCTAACAACTGGTACACTTCATCAAAGTTCTTACCCATCAGGGCT
This sequence comes from Aralia elata, assembly GCA_034770075.1. NCBI lineage: Eukaryota > Viridiplantae > Streptophyta > Magnoliopsida > Apiales > Araliaceae > Aralia > Aralia elata. Next base: position 53,555,871 of record CM068378.1, read on the forward strand.
CCCCTAGTTGTTGTCCTAGTGGAGCTAAATAACCCATTGTAAAATGTCTGCACCTATAGCCACTTTGGGATTCCGTGATAAGGGTACTTGTGGAGTAGGTCCTTGAATCTTTCCTACGCCTCATATAATGTCTCCGAATCAAGTTGGTTAAACGAGGTAATGTCATTCCTCATCCTCGTCGTCTTAGCAGGTGGAAAAAATTTAGCCAAGAACTTCTATGCTAGGTCTACCCACGTTGTAATTAAACCAGACATAAGGAGCGTAACCAACTTTTCGCCTTGTCACGAAGTGTGAAAGGAAAAAATCTCAATCTTACAGCCTCCTCTGTAACCCCATTAAACTTGAAGGTGTCATAAATTTCCAGAAAATTGATGAGGTGTTCATTCTGGTCGTCATTCAGTAGCCTCCCAAAATGAATTAAATTTTGCAACATCTGAATGGTACCCGGCTTGATTTCGAAGCTATTGGCATTGATGGTTGGTCTTTGTATGTTGGATTGTATTTTTGTAACCAATGGCGTTGCATAATCCCTTAGTGACTTTTGCTCGTCCGCGGTTATGTTTTCTAGTGTCTGTGTTTTCTCACCAGACAGTTTCAGCTTTCGGAACTTTCTTTCGATATTGTCCTCGTACGACAACAGTTCCTCCTAACCTTTAGACCTTCTGTGCATACACAGATTAGAAGTACCAAGCTTTAATTCCCAAAAAACGTAGTTTTACGTACATTAGCAGAATTTACGGCTTCGGATGACAACCTGCAAAAGCAAAAGAAATAGAAAGAATAAAAAACGTTTAAATTAAGATCGAATTGATTGTAACTAATATTGAAATAACTACTAAACACATTGTAACTCCTAATTTCCTAACACTGAAAGGAATTAGAATACAATTAAAATTACAACATCCTACTTTTAATAAACTACTATAACAGAATTCCTAATTATCCTCCTTTTCTAAATCTGCTGTTAATCCCCATCCTTTAAATCATCTTCTTAGGACCCACTAGGAATAATCTGCAGTATTAGTGGAAAGACAAGGAATAATAAGTGGGACCCGCAGGAAAAAGAACCAAAGGAGACATCTGGCTGCCACTCCGCTCGTCCGCGCTTCACGCCAGAACTAGTCTAGCGCTGCGGCTCTATGATCACAACGCTCCTAGCGCTGTGGCGCTTCAGTTTCTGCTCCTCTTTGCTTCCTTACTCAAATATTTACGATTTTGCCACCGAAATTTTTTTTCCTAAAAAATAAAATAAAATAAAAACACTAAAGACAATAAAATAAATATAAACACTATTAAATAACCAAAAATACTTAAAAACTAAAAAATTACTAAGCCTAAAAGTACCCAAATAATAAGTATAAAACTCACTCATCACTGCTGCTAGGGTGAAAAAGACCTAAGGGCTAGTGATTCCTTGAAATTGGTGTTGCTGTTGTTTTACCAATTGATGTAGGTCTTCTTGAAGCTTTCAAGTCTCCATTGTTATTGTTGTATTTTTTGTATGAAATAAGCCATTCTAAAAGTATTGTAACGGTTTTAATATTGTAATTACCTCTTTACAGGAAAGAGGTGCCCCAAGTTTGGTTGAAAATATTGTAATTATTTAAGGCACATTCTTTAGTCTAGATATTATGGTCTAGACTAAAGAATGAGTTTGTATATGTTAAAATTTAAATTACAAATATATATATATATATATATATATATATATATATATATTCGAGTTTTAGGGTGGACTAAGGGTTTTATTTGTTTTGGTGTTTTTGTGGCGTTGAGAAAGTGTATTACGGCGACTTTTAAACCTCAAACCCAACGTATTAAACATGGGACAGCTATATTTCTAAGTTAAAAAATTTGTTTTTAATAAATTGTGTTAAAATGAACAAGACATTTGGACTTTAAAAACCTCAAAATTTTAAATTAAAAAAATATAAATATTTTGGTGTTTTATAATTTTGTGAAATCAATTTCAAAGAATAGAGTTTTGAGTTCAAAAAAACTTTTAATTTAAGTAATTTTTTTTTACTTTTGATTGAAACACTTTGGACAAAAGCATAGAGTACAAAAATCTATTATTATATATAACAAGGCAAATGGAGATCTTATCTAAATTAAATGAGTCACTTAGGTGGTGAACAAGTTAGTCCTGAGTTCATCACCTCTACTGATAGAATGTATGTCATGTTTATAAGGATATCAAACTTTTCGTATCATTTGTTGTATTATTCCAGGAGTGTATATATATGTATTGAAAAACATATACAATTACTTTGGTATACATACAACTCTTCAATATCATCCATACTAATATTATTTATAGTCAAATTATAATACCAAATGGCACACACCACAATTTTAGATTGTATTATCAATACTAATCCATGCCTTCATGGGTTATCAGTTTACTTATTCTCATATTGTTAAAACAAATAAAATCTCATACCACAATTATTTAAAAATTCTCATTACTATTTTTAAAAACTTTTATATTTAGGTTGCTAAATACTCTCTTCGTTTTAAATTATAAGATCATTGCTAACTTTTGAAAGTCAATTTGAAATTTTTTTAAGCTCAAAATTGAGACTTATTAAAAATTTTGAAATAATAAATCTCACATTGAGTAATACTTTTTAAATAGTTTATAATATTCATCAGTGTATTGACTAAAATGAAATAATAGTTTAATTTTAAATCTTAAGTTGACTTTATAAGTAAATAATGATCTTATATTTCGAATAGTTTTCCTATATATGACCACACATTTATGTCAATTATAAATATCAATGCATATAGATAGATGGGATAAACCAAATATCAGTGGTAAAAACCTCTCCTTTTACTGTGTAAGGTCACAAGTTCGAGTCTATCCGTCAACAGGAAGTCAGAAATTTATCATGCGCACTTCAGAAGATTGAAACCTATGTTTCTCTCCTATATGTTTTTCTTAGTTTCCCACCTAGTTCTCATTTTGGTCCCTTTCCCAAGCTCCCCTTCAAAAGATTGAAACCTATATTTTTCTTAGGTTCCCTCCTAGTTCTCATTTTGGTCTCTTTCCTAGGCTCCCCTGTCAGAAATTTATCATGCGCACTACAAAATATGGAAACCTATGTTTCTCTTAGGTTCCCTCCTAATTCTCACTCTGGTCCCTTTCCCAGGCTCCCCATGCACATTTCAGAAGATTGAAACCTATGTTTCTCTTAGGTTCCCTCTTAGTTCTCATTCTGGTCCCTTTTCCACACTCCCCTTAGGTTTTACTACATTATAATAATAGGTTCTCAAAAAAAAGAGAAGAAAGATAGATGCCCTTGGGTTTTACTACATTGTAATAGTAGGTTCTCAAAAAAAAGATAGATGGGATAGGAAAAGTAGAAACAAGACCAAATAAAATTTGATCATTATGAACAAATCCAAAATCTTTGTAGACAGAGCCAATAATTAGTTCCCAACTATGGAGCGAATGGAATCCGATACATAAATCAGTTAATAAAAGAATAAAAAAAGCTTTTATTGTGTCACTTAAGTTATATAGGAATTCTTGAGCCCAAGAGTTAAGAATAACAAGTTCTTCATTACCCCAAATAGAATAACCACTTAGAATAACGAAACAGATTATATTTGTCGAGAAGTGCAAAATCGTATGGATACGATCCTCGTTGTGTATCTTAATGAATTGGATCATTTCTTTGTGGATTCCTATACGAAGGTTTTGTAAATGTGTCTCCCAGTATTCCTTGATCATTTCCTCCGAGAGAAGGATTTCCTCTAATTCTATGAATTTTTCTAAAATATTCTTTTCTTGAATACCATTCAAAAAAAATTTGGATTGCTTAGTATTCCACCAATTAGTAACCCAAGATTACAGACTTTTATTAAATGAAAGAGAAATCCACCAGGGTAAAAATACTAGAGATGCAAGATATAAAAAAGGAGTGAATGCTTTCTTTTTTGTCATTTTTCATTTAATCTGTGAATCTTTAATGAACCCACCTCATTAGTCAACTCTATGCGATCCAATATTTCTCTCATGCATGAGTTCTATTACAAGGTATCGAACTTATGAATCTATTCACTTTTTTATTTGTGATTTCGCAGTTTTTCTTTGAATCTAGAAAGAATACATAAATCAATTAAGAATCCACTTCGAATGAAGAAATAATTAAAAAATATTATTTCCAGATATCGCAATTAGTCAAATTCGAAGCAAGTATCTCTTTTCGATGAATGCCCGAAAGAACCACTTCATTTAAGTAATGAATATTATTTTATATCATTATATCAAAATACTTCAATCGGTACACGCAAGAAATAGGCCAATTCGGTAGCTTTTTGTTCAACTTCCCGTGGAGTAACATTCTCATCAGTACAAGTAAAGGGAATAGCCCCCTGACCTCTGATGTCCATATAAAGGACACGATGAGCATAAATACCCTCTTTAACTTCTATTCTAACGAACTGAATATCTTTTATAAGGAATCGGAGGAAGATGCGACGATTTTTTCCAGGAAATCCCCAACGAAAAATACACACCATTCCTTCTTTTCTATCAAATCGATCATAACCACCCCCTACATTCAACGAAAGTGTGCACCACAAATAGGAGCTAATAAAGAGACCCGCGATTCTATAGAAAGACATCACGATCCCCTGTGGAAAAAAAAGGATTTGTTAAGACAGAAATAAAGATATCAAGTTTCTACCAAGATAACTGGAAGTTCCAACCAATAAAAATCCTAATGACCCCAAAAAAAGGATAACAACCCAGTAGAAATTGCTTGTTTTTCGAGACACCGTTATAGGTTCTATCTATATATGTTCTGATCGACAACTCATACTTGATCCAGTTTCGTTTTATTGAAATTAAGAAAATACCCAGACTTTACTCTTTTTGTTTCCAAAGTAACTCTCATCAACTAGTACTAGTTTGTTGTGAACCTTTAAGAGTAATTTATCAAATTGGTTAGATTTCAAATAATAACATACCTTTCGTATGATCCCATTGATATACATATAGATACACCGACTTTACATTTCAGCCATCCATCGATCCTGATATATTTTCAAATAGATAAAATTCCTTTACCCATATATCATCTTTCTACAGGCATAAGCATAAGAGCCTCTCCTTTATGTTCGGCGGAAACCGCATGTTATACCATATTCTACTAAATAAAAATTTGTGTTATGATACAAGTTTAAGTTTTGAAAAAAATGGATGAGAGTTGGGCCCATCAGATATAAACAGTCTTATTCTTTTGAACATGAAGAAATAAAGAAGCCATTGCCATTGCCGAAAATACTAGGCCTACTAAAGGCACCAACACAGAGGGAAAGTCGAAAGTTGTCATAGAATGAATACCTCGATTTACTATTTGTACCTATTATTTTTATTTATAAAGATATCTTATAATAACTATAATTAAGAATTATAATTATTATTAGTTAATATTTCTGAAATTCGAATTTTAATTAGTATAGATCTAAGTATATATCTAAGTGAGTATATAATGGACTTATTCATCTTTCTATATAAAAGATATGTAAAAGATATATATGATAATCGCCTTTATTAGTATATTCTTTTTTTCTTCGTCTTTGGCTCTTTGTCTTCTAATAATTTAATAAAGAAAAAGTTTCTTATAAATTATTGATAGGAAAGCTTAGGATGGAAATGTATCCTTAATTTCTACATTGTAATAATAGGTTATGTTAGAAACTGCATGTTTAATTTGATGATGATATAATTAATGTATATTTGTATTAGTAGTTTTTGCAAAGTCCTTAATAAGAGTATGATGTACAAGGACTTAGAATAGAAAGATCAAACTTGTTAGGTTGATCTTATAAGCTGAACTAATGTATAAATGATAGGATTAAATCAATCGTTTAGTCAAGTTGGGCGATCGTAAAGCTACTTTGGCAAATTGTAAAGTGTATTGAAGTTCGTAGAGTTAGCCTTCCTATCATAGAGCATTCAATGAAAGATCGTAGAGTTGCTAGAAATTTACAGATAAGATCGTAGAGCCTATAGTCAAATCGTAGAGTTCACTCTAAGGTCGTAAAGTGAAGTAAAGATCGTAGAAGAGCAAATCGTAGATAGCCAATCATAAAGTCAATCGTAGAATGAATCTCTACTCGTAGAGCAAGCTTCGTAGAGCAGAACGTAGAGTTCAGATCTTTGAGTGAATCAAGCTCAATACTCTGCGATCTTCATAAAGTTCTACGATTAATCAAAATTGTAGAGCATGTCAAGATTGACAAAGGATTGATAATAAGGAGCGTTGCAAATTGAAAAACCCAAGGCAATTGTCAAACATCCTTAGTTGAAATCGAAGATCAGAGTATGTTGTGTCTAACAGCAAGCTTAGCGAAGTGATAACACCCACGTGATTGGTGAATCAGTAGACTGATGTGATAGGTTAGAGTCGAAATCAAGCTGACATAACCCTCCCGAAAGTCAACATCAAAGATCTTTGAGTATCAAAGCATTAAATGCTCAACGAGAACTTTGCAACGGGAAGCTCTCAAGAAGAACTATAAAAAGGCAAGTAGATTCAAATCAACAGAATGAATCACCAATCATTAAGCTGAATCTTGCCAAAGTTCCAAGAGCTCTACTCTACGATTCAAGAACAACTTATTCTGCTACTAAGTATTCAGACTCTGAGTTTAAACGCAACTTAATAGCACCTCAACAGACAATCAACCATTTGTGATTCGCTGGTCTAAGTGACCACGGTTCTAAGTCTAAGTGACTTGAAAAGATTTGAGTGATCTGGTCTTAGTGACCCCTGACTTAGTGTATGTTAGGTTTGTATATAACGCAATCAAATTGCATACATATAGTGGAAGCGCGATAAAAATCAGATTTTAAAATTTTATACAAACCATCACCATGATCTTTCTTTATGCACAATTATTAATTAAACGAAAGAGATAGAGAGTTAGAATTATACCCTCATAGAATCAAGCTTCCTCGGGTACAAGTTCAACTCCAAAATCCTTCGCGTTCTCCTTGAATTCAACGGTGTGATTCCTTCCTTTGATCAACGTTAACCACCCAAGTGTTTGGGCTCTAGAGGTAATCTACCAAGGAATAATACGTACTCAACAAGATGGGCATTGGCAAAACTCTAGTTTCTATCTCTATAGAAATTGTAAGTACTCTCCACAATTTTAATACAAGAATGTGTAACCCTCATCTATGATAAGACTCCTCTTATTTATAGATGTAGGAAACCCTCCTAAACTATTTAGGATTAGGGTTTCTATTTTAATTAAACTCCTTTAATTAATTAATCTCCTAATCCAATTAGTAATTTTATGAGAGCACTTCTATTAATTAATTCTCAATCACTATTATGATTAAATAATAGTAATAGTAATAATAATAATAAGACTCCTCTTATTAATTTATATTTAATATTTCCAAAATATCAAATAATAAATATTAAGCTATTTAATTTATTCTATCACTATAGATTAAATTAAATACACTTAACTTATTATTACAATTATGTCATTTACTTCTTAAATAAATATTTTTCTTTTTGCGGTGTGACCCTTTAGGTTCTCCATATTAAACTGGTTGTGAATAAATCAATTAGAACAATTCTAATCTTATTTAAATAAATAAATTAAACTATTTAATTCATTTAAATAAATAACATTTATTCTACAATAAGGGTAAGCCCCCTTAGCGATCAACGACTTTCCAGATAATATAGATTTCAACATTAATCACAAAAAAAACTTTTCAGTGAATAGTTACCGTACAATTCAATCCTTCTACCATACAATGTCCCAATTAAATATAAGATATGGAATTACTGTCAAGTCTTATTTTATTTAATTATATGTATTTCGATTCTCAAATGCACAACTCTAAATAATGCAAATTAGAAACTCCTTTCTAATTTCATTCTGCCTTGGCCAAGGACTACTGAGTTGTCATTTATCGAACCACATAGGACATTCACATCTTTTACTAGATGTGGTAGATTTTTTGTTGATCATTCACCTATCTCCATGTGCAACTGATTATACCCAATCATACCCTTTGATATACCCTAAAGGTCTTAAGGGACATGTCAAAGTATAACTTATCATACACAAGATATTATGATGATCTCAAGTCCAAGGATCACTTGTACTACTATCACTAAAGGAATTCCTATTGACAGACGAGTAAAACTCTATTAAGTATTCCTTAGCGAGTCACGTTCAGTGAACTTATTCTCTAATAAGCACATACATACTTGTTTTAGTGTCTCCACACAAATGATTATGAGATCAATCATCCTCTTCCTAATAGCAAACAAAGTATGTACTAATCTATCCGGATTCACTAATCCCAATCGAACGATTAAGAACGATTTTAGCTTTAAGCTTTCTAAGAATTTAAATCTCATTAGCATGATCATCATCATGATTCTAAAAGCATTGCTTAAAACTACGGGTTTATCACATATAAAATAACAGCACCATGTAGATAATGTAAAATGCCTTTAATACTTTTATTAATAAATGAATAAGATTACAAAGTATATGCTACATCATCAGAGCTGGCCCTGGGCTAGGGCTACCAGGGCGACCGCCCAGGGCCCAAAGTTGAAGGGGGCCCAAAATTTATTTTAAGCTTGTGTATATATATGTATATATGTGAACATATGTCTAAAGTTTCAGTGCTCCAGCGGTAAAATAATTCTTTGCAATAGAATAGACTTGGGTTCAATTCTTGGCAGCAACGCATTTTCGTTTTGCTTTCTATTTTTTTCACTAACAGTCCAACTCCGGAACCACCCTGATTATTCACAAATGAGCACTTTTCAGACAAATTAAATATATTGCATGATGATTTTTGGTCTTTTTACTTATTTATTTTATTCGTCTAAAATTATAAATACATTTACAAAATGGCCATTTTTAACGAAAACTTTATTTTTCCAAACTTATGTCTAATATTGATTCAAAAGCGTCAATAACTTTATTTTGTTCAGTACTCATGAATCAAGTTAATGGGAGAAATCCTCCACCAAAACAAGCAGCAGACCATTAGGTTAACCATATTTTCCATTTTACACTTCCCATCTTAAGGAACTAGAAGCCTGTAAATATAGTAAGTGCGTTAGTTTGTTCGTCCTTGTGTTAATTCATTCATTAATATATATTTTGCTATGTTTTACAAACATGTTTAGTCACTTTTGAGACAGTAATGAGTTTGGAATTGGTATCAAACTATTATCCGTGCAGTCAATTATTTCAAGTGTACATGAAACTCCAACATTGCTCTATTTTATTGACATATTTTTCAATGCTTAAATTTTACGGAAAAAAAAAAGAAATATCCTAATATGATAAATGACCAACCATAGGGTTAATTTCACACAATGACCTTAAATGTGGCACAATATTGACTACAAAGGCAACCTTACTATTGTTTTTAATCTATTTTTTTAAAAACACTTTTACAATTGTTGATATAAAAACACTGTTTTAATTCTGTTGTGAAAAAACTTTTTGTCAAACCTTTATATTAAAAAAAATGTTTCATCTTGACACATTACGAACTCCCGTCAAATTTTTAAAAAAAATACAAAAGTATTAAAAAAAAATGGCTCGGGGGCGCTGCCTCCGAACCCCCGCTACTGGGCACGCTCGAGAAATTTCGCCCCGGGCCTTAAAAAACCTAGGACCGGCTCTGTACATCATATCAAATATGATTGGCTTGTGTGCATATTACTTTCAGTGTAATCTACCAAGTATAGGTGGCTTGAAGGAATTTTAGTGATTTATTTGTAATAGATCTTAGTGATCTGGTCTTAGTGACCTCAAGCATACTTAGTAAAATTCCTACTCGTAGAGTAGAAAAGTGGACTAGGAGTCGTTTATACTCTGAACCACTTAAAACCTCTTGTGTCTTTTACATTATGTATTTATATTCTTGTTATTAACTGCTATATTTATCTGTGTCTTAAATTCACAAGAACTAAATTCAGAGCTAATATTTCATTATATCTTTAAAAGGATTTCAAACTAATATTCCGTGTGCTTAATTAATTTGTTTAATTAACAATCTGGTAATACATTCTTAATAATCAAAAGTTTTAAGAAGGATCTATTCAACCTTTCCTTCTATATCTCATTGTGCTTCTAGGAAATAACATGTTCTCAAAAATAAAAAGATAGATGAGATAGAAAAAAATTAAGAATAATCTCACTCTAATTTATCATATTTTATCGATCCCACTCTAATATTAGAATTTCATGTAAGTTGCAATTACATTTTGTCATAAATCTATACTTTTATTAAATTATTTTCTTATCTTGAAACCGAGGTAATACTACTTGAATTTTTTCATAAAACAATCATACCACACTATACCAAATGTAAGCTAATAAGTCTTGTTATGTATTGCAGTAAATTTTTATCTAATTATAATTGCGAAACTTATCAATACATGATATTGATATGAATTATAGTATTACTTTATTTATTACACTTTTTTCTAAAAAAATATACTATTAATAATTATTTACGTAATTGACAAAAAAAAATAAAAATAAATACAAACATTCACAATATATACATTTTCCTAAACTAAATTAATCACAAACCGAAACAACCCCAATCATTAATCTCCTCCATGGAGCCGTGGACAACTTGTCTTTCTTACACCGAGACATGTGCCACGAAAGCTACGCGCTAACAAACTGATTAAAAAATCATACAGACAAAATAGGAAAAATAAAATATATCTCCCATTATTGAGATTCCAACTTTATTTTATTGGGCGTAATCGCATCAAAAGATTCCAAATTTCCAAACTTCTTTATTGGGCGTAATCGCATATGCAAGCTTTGTGGTGTAGAAATGGCTGCCAGTACAATCACCGGCGGCACCACCACCATTGACTCCCCACTCCTCCAAAATGACGTCGTAGACGCCGTTGTAGACTACAAGAATCGCCCAGTCAACAGATCCAAATCCGGAGGATGGAGATCCGCATCATTTATCATAGGTAATTAGTACGAATATTAAACTCAATTTTCAAGTAAAATGAATTATTGATTTGATACTCTTACAAATAGTTTTTTTTGACAAAAGATTTTTGAAAAGGTCTGTTGCTTTGTCTATCCGATTAACTCGTGAGTGCTGGTACATATAAATTTATGTAGTAAATACCCACCTATGTGTATACATTTAACTAAAGGGAATTAAGAATGATATGACCTTATTTATTTTATGTTTATTACAGTAGCATGTAAGTCACGATTCTAGTTCGTCAATTTGTTGACATATAAATCATTTTCCCTTAATTCTCAGGGGTTGAAGTTGCTGAGAGGTTTGCTTATTATGGGATAAGTTTAAATCTCATTACTTACCTTACCGGTCAGTTGGGTCAATCAACGGCAACGGCCGCCGCTAATGTGAACGCTTGGTCCGGCGCGGCGATGCTTACCCCGCTTTTGGGTGCTTTTATTGCTGATTCATATTTGGGTCGATACCGCACGATTATTATTTCTTCATTTCTATATGTGCTGGTATGTTTTTTCCCCTTTCTTCTGTCCTCTTTGCAAATTTATATATTTAATTGGTGTTAGTATAATAGTGGTATCACAATAATATAATTGTGAATTTGTTGATATTGTGCTATTTTTTGCTGTTTTTATTTTTTTTAATCTTTTGTGGAAGTATTAATTTGGTATATCTTCCTACAGAAGGATTAGTAATTAGGAATACAAGCTCACCATGGGTGTCAAGAATAGTGGTTTAATATATTAATTATTAAGACAATCAATTTAATGTAGAATAAATATTTAATTAAAATTTTCATAAGATAGTTGGAATTATTAAATATTTAATTTAAATAATAAATTGTTGAATTATATATTGTTGGTTCCTTTGATCAATTATTAAGTTAAACATTTGAATGTAGTGCAGATTTATTTAGTTATGATTATGAGAAAATAATTATTTTAATTTTATTTAAGTTTGTAATGAAATTCTGTGTTAGTGTTTATATTGATTTGGTAAAATTTCAAGTTTTTAGTGCATTTAATTAGTTAAGATATTAATTTATAATGACATTCAGGACTAATACTAATATAATTAAATTACGTGATATATTAAGATATTTTTTTCGATATCTTAATATCTAAATAAAATAATAATAATAAATTTATTCTACATAAAATTTATTAAGATATATACTCCCTTCGTTTCAGGATAAAAGTTCTAGTTAACTTTTTGCGCATATTAGGAAAAAGGGTCAAATGACAATATTGTTCATATTTAAATTCTCATCTAATTGTATAGTTTTTTGCACATGACTAGTGATGCTCCATAAATATGCATAGAGAATAGAAATATGACATTTAATACTAAGGGTATTATAGGCAAATTATTGTAAAAAATAGATCATTTAAGATAAGTAGACATTTAACTTTAGACTACCTAAAATAGTAATAAGGATTTTTATCCTAGGACGGAGGGAGTATTATCTTACATAAAATTGTGATAAAAAAGCTAGTACTAAAATTGGTAGAATAAAAAATAATTTTAAAAAAAAAAATTCCTTTCCTATAATCCTATTAGATATATAAAATCAAAAAACTTGTTCCTTTTTCCTAACAGGTTGGTGTTCCTTTTGAATACTTTACAAATTTGGACAGTACTTAATTGTTACAAATTTGGATAGGAAAGTAAAAAGCTGAACCAAAAATTGGTGAAACAAAGTTTGTGCTTTTAATTATATACTCCCTCCATCCCTTTTTATTTTGTCTTTTTATAGTGATTTTTGTTCCTTTTTATTTGTCGTATGTAGATTTTAAGGAAGCATTAAATGCTTAATTTTTCATATTATCCTTTATGATTAAAGGCTAGTTTATTTCTCTCTCATCTTTCCAATAAATTTTAGAAGGTTAATATTTAAATTTTATACTCAATTTAGTCGATCAGACAAAGCATTAATTGCATTTCTTAATTTATATGCATAACCTTAAAAACGGAGGGAGTTGTTGATAGTTGATTTGTAAGCAAGTGGCCAATGTCCTTGGCACTATCATCCATGTGCTAGCTGTTTCTAGAAAGTCTACTAACTAAGAAGCCTACAATTACCATTGATTTACTAAAGTGGCACATGGTCTAGCTATGGACTTGCAGTTTTTGTTTGAGGCATACTAACGACTATGAAATAAGAAATAATAACCTTCCTACACAATAATAAAAAGCATAGGAAAAAAAAAGGAAAGGACAAAAGGTAAATCATATTGAGGACTAGGTTCTCAAGGTTTTGTGGGTTCATATCCTGATAATTAGAGGGAGTAAGGGACAAAATTTTAGAATATAAAGATGAGGTTGATGGTTGAAAACATAGTGTATTGGGGGTGTGGGGGGTTGGTTACCTTTACACATAGGTACCACGAGAGCAAACCAGTGGTAAGGCTCACACGCATGAAGTCGAGTCGTAGCTGTCCAGTTGAATGTCCAAATCAACCAAGTTATTCTCTGGGAGAGCCCTCTCCAAGGAAACAACAGCCTGCACCAGTGTATTCAGGGCAACAATTTGAACGAGAGCCTTACCCGGGGCAAAGGTCTGAGGCATCCTCTTTTGGGGAAGTATATGTGCTGTGAACTACAAGTTCCCCCAAGAAAACGCTTGGAATAGATTACAACAAAAGAAAACTACAAAAGAAAGTTTAGATATATCCTTAGAGTGTGTGATTGTGGGACCTAAATAGGCGCATGGAGATGTAGGCTGGTTGGTTGAACGACATAATGTCAGGCTCTTTCACAAGGCCTCTTTGGGCCGTGGCAGTAGCTCATCCTTGCCAAAACAAACAAAAACCAGCATGGGGAACATGCTTTGTGATTGTTGACTAGGAGGTTAGGTTTACAAACTCATGAAAAGATCTGTATTTAGTTAAGAAGAGAACCGACTTAAAATCTTTACTAAGCTATGACAATCCATATTAGAGACATTAACAATGACTTACTTACGGAGCCAACTTTCCGATTTGGCTCTAGAGCATCCGAAATGAGGAGCATGAGTGGACTTGCGCCCCCTGCTATTGTCATAAAGGAAGAAGAAGTCTCTCTTTTCTGGGCGTCAAAGAATTTGGTGGTACTAAACTGCTTCTGTAACACCACTTGCTCGGGCTTGATGGAAGCTATCCTGCTCGGTCTGTGAGAATTGGAATGGAATTGGACCTGAGAATTGGGATAGGAACTTGGTCATGGCATGAACTTTGTTAATAGATTCCTAGCTAACTCCTATTGAAAAAAAAGATTTTTCAGTTGAGTTCTTTTGGCCTCCTGGAAAGAGCGATATGCTTGAATCTACTGGGCTGCCAGTTAGCTTCCGTATAAAGAAGCTTATCCTGTCTCAGATAGCTCTAAAGGACAGCTCGAGAGCTCTATTCCAAAACCAAGTGTTGTAGCGAGACATTCACTGATCTACTTGGCCGGAGTTTTCACAACACCCATTTTCTTTCGCTTACTAGAAAGGGGGAGGATCCCCCTTCCCTCCATCCTTATCATCTCTTTTGTATCAGTAAGTGTAAGATGACTTAAGCCGGATCAAAAGAGTCAAGCAGAAATTATATATCTTATTAGTCAAGCACTAACATCCTATCTCATGAAAGGATCTGTGTATTTGGTTAAAGTTTCCAAGGAGAGGTTTTTGGATTAAGATTAGGTTTTATCTAGGTCCTGAAATACATAACATTCTCGGCAGTGACGAAGCCAAGATTTTTATTAAGTGGGGTCAAAATGTTGTGAGGCTATAAATAAGTTGGCACCTCGGGCCAATTTTTTTTGAATAATTTTGTGCTTTCCGGTTGCTTATGTAAAACATGTATTTGGTTACAATATTTTTAATAAAATAGGTAATAACATTATATCAGTCCCTTTCTCCAACGAATCCAAAAAAAGGACCAAAAACGAACCGGCTATAGCGATGGTTTTGTCCGTCGCTATAGCATAGAAAACCTATAGCCACGGACAAAACCGTCGCTATATCCGGTTCGTTTTTGGTTTATTTTTTTTGGTTCGTTGGAGAAAGTTTTTGAACATTATATATATATATGTACATATATATGGGTACGCATTCATAGCAAACCGTTGCCATATGTACTATTCCAGCAACCATAATCCCATTCGTTGATCTTAATATTAGATGGTATAGATTTAGAATTTAAATTCTTCTGCCGCTACAACATGTAGCGGCAATTCAACACTTATTACCGGCAACTCAAATTCTAAATATGCCCCCAAAAAGTAATCTGGGACCCACTTGCTGACCCCCACGTGCCGCTACAACTTGGAGCGGCTGGATGCTAAAATTAGTAATATTATTACTCCCTCCGTCCCAAGATAAAAGTCCTCCATTGACTTTTGTGGTCAAATTGACCATTTTTAAAATTAACTATTAAACATATATATTTAGATTTTCAAAAAAGCAAACATTGAGATTAATACTAAATTGTATGTAGTTTATAATGTTTATAGGCTTTTTACATATATATAAAAGAATAATAAGATATATTGATTTGAAAAATGGTCAATTTGACCATAAAAGTCAATGAAGGACTTTTATCCTAGAACGGAGGGAGTATATTATTATTCAATATAATAATAATTATATTATTCATTCAATGTTGCATTCATTGCACCTCGGTAAGTGGCAAGACTTTTTAAACCTCCCAGACTTTGAAAGTTCTCCCCCTTGGGCCAAGTGCACATGCCGCTACATAGTGTAGCGGCTGGCTTCCCAAGTTAGTATTATTATTATATTATTATTCAATGTAATATTAATTATATTATTCATTCAATGTAATATTAATTTTCAAAATTGGGCCACGTGTACACATGCCAGCAAGACTTGTAGCGGCAAGACTTTTTAAACCCCCCCACCATTAATTTATTAATTTGCTTTCTAAAACTCCCCCCATTAATTTATTAACCCCATTAATTTATTAATTTATTAATTTTGCTTCCCTCGGTCCGCGTGCACACATGCACTACAAGTTGTAGCGGCTTGCTTTTTCCTCTTTAATTCTCTTGCAGCTTGGTCTTTTCTTAAGTTGTCTTCCTATCCTTTCCTTTCCCACATCTCCTCCAGCTTGGTTTCCTCTCTCAGATATTCTTTTCCTTTTTCCAGGTCTCCCTAGCTTTGTTTGATCTAGTTGCCCACTTTCATCCCAAGTTCAACCTGAAGTTTTGATCCGGCGATTCTTCCTTCTTATTCATAAGTAAGTTTTTCAAAATGGCACATAATATCCATAAGAAATTATTTTTATCTAGCTCTTCAGATTCTGTTGCTAGTTTAGATTGTGAAAATACATCTGAGTTTGTAAGTGAAGTTGAAAGTAGGAAATCTGAAATGGTTCCATACGTTGGTCAATTGTTCTCTAAGTTGGAAGAAGTTGAAAATTTTTATAGATTATATGCTCATAAAAATGGATTTGAGATTAGAATTGCAACTAGTCATAAACATGCTCATATGAATGGTGTGTCATCTACGTTGTATGTATGTAAAAAAGTCGGTACAACAACTGCTGTAAAGAGTTTACCTGATGATGAAGATGGTAGTAATAAAATAACTAGACAGAGAGACTCTATAGGACGCACATTATGCAAAGTTAGAATATATGTTGTCCATAATAAGAAAGAAGACAATTGGCGTATTTCTACTGTTGAATTAGAGTACAATCATCACTTAGTGACCCTTACCAAAGTAGATTTGATTGAGACACATAAATATTACTCCGGTTGCAAGAAAATTAATTGACACTTTAAATAAGTCTGGTATTGGTTCTAGTAGGATGATGAACGTTTTGAGCACAATGGGTGACGAGATGCAAAATGTTCCTTTCTTTAATGTAAATATTCAGAATATGGTGAGAGATTTAAGGTGTGATTCTGCAGATGAAAATGATGCACAAGTTGCTGTAAATTTTTTGAAAAAACTTGCATCTGGAAGTGCTAGTAAAATTTTTTTCCGAGTGAAACCTAGTGAAAACAATCAACTAGCTTGTATTTTGTGGGTTGACGCCCGATCAAGGTTTATGTATTAACGGTTCGGAGATGTTGTGACATTTGACAGTACGTATAAGACAAATAAGTATGACATGCCGTTTGTTCCATTTATCGGGATCAACCACCATTATCAGTCTATATTGTTTGGATTTGCATTGTTAAGGGACGAGACAGAGGACACTTTCATTTGGGTATTAGAGACATGGCTCGAAGTTATGGACTACAAGACACCTATAACCATCATCACTGACCAAGATAAAGCCACAAGTAATGTTATTGCTACGGTACTCCCTTCTAGTTATCGTTTATTGTGTTCTTGGCATATTAGCAATAAATTTCCTGAGAAATTGCATCATGTTTATTTTGAGCACCCATCATTCAAAGATCATTTTAACAATTGTCCATCGGGGAGTTTGAAGAGCGTTGACAGATTCTTATAAGGAACTATGAATTGTATAACAATGAGTGGCTTAGAAGTTTGTATGATGTACAAGAGAAATGGATTCCTGCGTATACAAAGAGATATTTTGCCGCGGGAATGACAACCACCGGAAGAAGCGAGAGCATGAACCATTTTTTTGATGAGTACGTTAATGCTTCAACAGGTATGAAAGAATTTGTAGTGCAAAGTCAGAAGGCTATAGAAAAATAATTTATCAGAGAGAGGAAGGCTGACTACATAACAAAACATCGAAAAAGGAATATGGTAATCGGGTCATCTTTGGAAGTTCATGCTGCACAGGTGTACACAAAAGACATGTTTAGACGTTTCCAACGTCAATTCGTCGATTCCATGAAATACAATGTTAGTAAAGTTAAGTGAATTGTGTGTCACTGATACTAAGGTCTATGCAGTGTATAGTGCAGATGCAACTGAAAGTGGTGGAAGATATAAAGAAATCGTCAACAATCGTCAGCTGGGGTCGGTAACATATAATTGCCAAATGTTTTCTCATTTTGGTGAATTATGCAAGCACATCTTGAGATATTTCATGTTTAAGAGTATTTCACAAATACCGAGCGACATGATTCATCCTCGTTGGACAAGAGACACGAACAAGAGCGATTGTGAAGAATTACTCTTTAATTTAACAACTGCTGACTTTGAACAAGATCAAGCAATGCGCCATAATCATTTGATGAGTGATTACTAGGAGTTAGCGAGCAAAGCTGCTTGCTCAGTCTGAGGTTACAAAACTGTCCTTAAACTGAATGTACGAGGAAAAGTGTTGGTTGACCAATATGATCCGGATGAGAATATTACTGAACTGGAAGACAATGACATTGATCGCACGATCGGAGATACACCTCAGGATATGAGTTACGATAATAACGATGAAGATGTAGAGGAGAAAGCGAAAGATGAATTTTTGCCGCCAATTATTTCTCAAACAAAGGGCCTCAAAAAACAATCTAGATTAAAGAGTGCACTCAAGAAAATTGTGGGTTCTAAGCCTCATCGAAAATGTATAATTTGCGGCTTTGAAACCGACTACGATAAGCGCAATCACTATCAAGTATTAGGGATTCCTGAGCCAAAAAAATAGCCTTCAGTTGTATTATTTATGCTATGTTTTTTGTACATATGTGAATGGAAATGTCATTTAGAAGTTAATGAATTTGTTTATGCTATATTACATGAATAAGAATAAAAGTAATAGTATTTAATAATAATAATAATATTATTATTATTAATATTAATATTATTCAATTGCACATTGAGAAAAAGAATATTAATATCAATACTACTACTTCTATTACTCATATTAATATTACTTTTAATATTAATAATAGTAATAACTAATATGAATATTAATACTAGTATTACTATTATTCTCATTAATATTAATATTATTAATATTAATATTAATAATAACTAATATGAATATTAATACTAGTATTACTATTATTCGTATTATTATTAATATTAATAATATTAATAGTATTAATTAATAATAATAATAATAGTAATAACTAATATGAATATTAATACTAGTATTACTATTATTCTTATTATTAATAATATTAATATTAATAATAGTAATAACTAATATGAATATTAATACTAGTAAATACTAATATTAATAACTATATTATATTTCATTCGTTTCACTACAAAATCCCATTTGTAAAGTTAGAAAATATTAAGGATATATTTTCGTTTCATAAACTAACACTTTTATTTAAGTTGTTCAATAATTGTCAAACGCTCATTTTTTTTGGCTAACGAAGGGCAGAATGTCTCATATTGTGGACCTCATCCGCATACATCAAGGTCTTGGATTTTTCTCTGACATCATGGCATAAAGATTCCAATATTACTTCTTCCCATGTATTACTATTTGACTATTTTCATCCACTGTTCATGTTCAAATGCAAATGCGCAGTACACTAACATCGGCTGCCGTGCCATTGACCATGTCCCATTTATTTTGTGCGGTAAGGATTATGTGCCAGCACATGATGGAATGTGCCTGCCTTTGTGTATCGACCTACAATATCTTTACTCGCTCTATTAGGACAATTATTAAAATTTTCGTGCAGCCACACTAATGAAATAGAACCTCGTTTTTTTGACTCATTATATTCAACAGCTAGTTCATCCCAAAACAATCCCTAAAATAAGCTAATGGGGTGTCAAATAGGGGACAAGTTAAGGGTTTGTCCACCACCGGCAACCCAAAAATAAAGTGGATATCCTCTAAGGTTATTGTTATTTTTCCACAGTTTAGATGAAAGGTATTGGTCTCTAGCCGCCATCTCTCCACCAGGGCAGATATGAGACCAATGTCAATTTGGTGTACAACTCCTGGGAATTTAAAAACCCCAAACCCACATTTAATTAGAAGAATTTTTTGTGCTTTTGTTAAGTTCCATTGATTGTATTTTTGTTCTGTAAATTGACTCGAGGCTAGTTTTCCCCTATCTTTCCCTTGATATACGTCATCTGAGACATGATTTTGTTGATCATAAAAAAAACTTTGGTCAATTGGTCCATAATTCCAGCTGTCCATCTTTTACCTAAAAAGGCAACATAAAATTATTTTGTACTAATTTAACAACTATGTAACACAATTATATCTCAAACTATCAAGAAAAAACCATTTAACAGTAAATTAAAATATGTTATTTTACAAAGTTTTTATTGTTATTATTAGTCCCACTAAATCAACACATGCATATATTGTACCCAAAACATAACTCAGTAAGTTAACAACAATAAAATACTACTTCCAATTATTATGCACAACCATTTAACAATAAATTTTAAAAATATTGTCTTGCAACATTAATATAATCACTACTTCACTATATAATAACATGCATATATTTTTTCATACACATAACTCACTAATTTTCGCCAAAATTGACATGCATATATGTATATATACATAGTTATTATTTTTCTCTAAAAGTTTAAATGAATATATTTGCATAAAATAAAATTTTCAAAAATAATCACAATATATATATATATATATATTTTTTTTTTAAAACGGTAAAACAATCTTACAAATATTTTGTTTAGATCTGAAACTTTGTTGGTGAAATTGATAGAAAAATGATGTGGGCAAAGATCTTTCCTCTTCTTTCTCTCTTCTTTCCCCTTCTTTCTCTCTTATGTTTATGTTTATGGTTATGTTGGTTGTTGTGAAACTCAAAGATGCGGCAGGAAAGGAAGGAGGGAATAGGGGAAGCCAACCGCTACACTATGTAGCGGCATGTGCACTTGGCCCGAGGGGGAGCACTTTCAAAGTCTGGGAGGTTTAAAAAGTCTTGCCACTTACCGAGGTGCAATGAATGCAACATTGAATGAATAATATAATTAATATTATATTGAATAATAATATTACTAATTTCAGCATCCAGCTGCTACAAGTTGTAGCGGCATGTGGGGGTCAGCAAGTGGGTCCAAGATTACTTTTTGGGGGCATATTCGGAATTTGAGTTGCCGGTAATAAGTGTTGAATTGCCGCTACATGTTGTAGCGGCAGAGGAATTTAAATTCTAAATCTATACCATCCAATATCAAGATTAACGGATGGGATTATGGTTGCTGGAATAGTACATATGACAACCATTTGCTACGGATGCATATCCTATATATATACACACACACACACACACCCCTCTTTTTGACCCCTAAAACGCTTTTCTAATCACAAATTTATTATTAATTACTTAATTCCTTAATTGTTTTAAAACTAATGTAAATTAGATTATTATTTATTTTAAGAAGATTAGAGGAACATGCATGTATAAACTACAAAGAAGTAGAAGTGATATGAGATTGAGAAATTTATAAAAATTTCAATTTGACCCCGTATATTAGAAAATTTATAAAGTATTTTTTTTCCAGTGGGGTTAATTGACCTCACTCACCACCATGTGCCTTCGTCTCTGATTCTCAGTCCTTTCTTCTAACTGTCTTCTCTGATGGAATCAAAAATGGTTTATATCCTCTCTTGATCTTTTGTATAGGCAGAAGAGATCTAAAATTCGACCCTTATTTCTTCCGATTATGTTCTAATACACAAGCATAAAAAAAATATCAGTGTGTTTTAGCATATTGTGCTAAAACACCAACTACAGAGACAGAGAACGGTTTAAAGACATTTGAGAAAAAATGTTTCTGATTGGTTGAAGAAATATGTCTAAACAATAATATGGCTGTTAAATTATGTTTCACCATGATGTTCAATACTTGATATCTCATCAAGGAGATGCTAATTATGTTCGCATTGGATTAAGTGCAGGGACTTGGCTTCTTGACACTTTCAGCTGTTGCTCCTTTTAGCTCTACTGAATGTGAAAGTTCTGCAAATACCGTGTCATGTTCTCCTCCATGGCTCCAAGTTATCCTCTTCTTCTTCTCTCTGTACCTAGTTGCACTAGCGCAAGGAGGGCATAAACCTTGCGTTCAGGCTTTTGGTGCTGATCAATTTGATGCTGAAGATTCAGAGGAGTGCAAAGCCAAAAGCTCGTTCTTCAATTGGTGGTATTTTGGTTTATGTAGTGGTACATTGGGTGCGCTCACAATTCTAAGCTACATACAAGACAACCTTAGTTGGGGACTAGGTTTTGGGATTCCATGCATTGCCATGGGAATGGCACTGGTGGTTTACTTACTTGGAACTGTGACCTATCGATTTAGTATCAATGGTGACGAGAAAAGCCCATTTATGCGAATTGGTCAAGTATTTGTTAAAGCAACTAGAAACTGGAGAACTAAGCCTTCAGCAATCTCATTTGATGAGGAAACTCGAGGAACCTTGCCTCATCAGGGCTTTCAACAATTCAAGTAAGAGTACAACCTTTCTCATGTTTAGTGAGTTGGAGAATTAAATCCTCTTGACCTCTCATGTCTCCATGATATGTATTGATAAGTGAATATGTTCTTAGGGAATTATCTCCCTCAAAGTTGGAATCAACTCCTTGTGCTTTACTTATCAAATCGAATCGAATATGTTCTTGTAGTAGTTTCAACTGTCAAAATGAGATGCATGATAGTGTTTGACACAAGGATCTCTAGAAATTAACCAAACTGTTTTGTGTTTACTTTCCTTAACATCTAGGAACAGTACGGCATTGTCACATTTCATGGAATGTCCAAATGTTTGTTTTATTATTTATTATTACTTTGATTATTATTTGGGTAGCCATATACACTTTGCTGTGTTATTCTATTGCAGGTGAAATAATGGAATTAATTTTGCTCATCATCACTACAAAATTTTTGATTCACTACTTTTTGATCTCATTTAATTTATAATTTTCCGTTTTCTACAGTTTTCTTAACAAAGCATTGCTTTCACCTGATGGTTCAAAGGAAGATGTAAACGTTTGTAGCATCAGTGAAGTTGAGGAGGCAAAGTCAGTTCTCAGGCTTTCTCCAATTTGGGCTTCATGTTTAGTATATGGCATTGTGTTTGCGCAGTCACCCACATTATTTACCAAGCAAGGAGTTACTATGAATAGATCTATAGGGTCAACCTTTCAGATCCCACCTGCTGCACTACAATCTTTTATTTACCTTGCTATTCTTATCTTCATTCCCATCTACGATCGTATTCTGGTTCCCATTGCTAGAGCTGTAACTAGGAAACCCTCTGGCATAACAATGCTTCAAAGAATCGGTGTTGGACTACTTTTCTCTGTCTTCTCCATGCTAATCGCAGCTCTGGTTGAGATGAAACGACTCAAAACTGCTCTAGATTATGGGCTGGTTGATAGGCCAGAAGCATACATTCCTATGAGTATCTGGTGGTTGGTACCTCAGTATGTATTGTTGGGAATGGCTGATGTATTTGCAATGGTTGGTCTGCAGGAATTTTTCTATGATCAGGTTCCATGCGAATTAAAAAGTCTAGGTCTTGCTCTCTATCTTAGTATATTTGGCGTTGGGAGCTTCCTCAGCAGCTTTCTCATCTCCGTCATTCAGAAAACCACAAGTGAAGATGGACGTGATGGTTGGTTCTCAGATAACTTGAGTCGAGCTCATCTTGATTATTTTTATTGGGTACTTGGTGGACTTAGTGCAGTGGCATTGGTAGTGTTCTTGTATTTTGCAAAATCTTACATTTATAATCGATGGCATACTCTCTAAGATTGATGTGAACAATGATTGTTGTAGCCGCTGTGTAAATATTAAGCAATGTACTGGATATGGATCTCATTTGAGAAAATTGTTAAGATTGATTTTATTTCATTGTATATAATAAACTGTTTGGCCTGTGGTACAAGTACATCTTCTGTACTAGACACATGTTTATGACTTGCTGGTGCATACGACTTTATAAAGAACAGGTATCTGCCAGAAAGTTATGCCTTTGATCTGGATCCGGTTATGGTGAAGTTGTTACACCACATACCACTGTGAATTTTAATAGTTTTTTGTTGCATTGGTTATAACAAATGTTGCATTTGTACTAGCTCACAAAGAGGGCGCTAGAGATAAAATGCAACTTTTGCTGTAACAAATGCAGTTAAAAGCTATAGAAACTTGGTGTTATGTGGTGAGATAATTTTACCATAACCAGATCCCTTCGATCTCCTCTTTGTATTGGTAAAAAAAGATCTACTCTCACGTCTTTTACTCTAGCCTTTCAGGAATGGATCAGAAATTGTTTGTGCCAGTTGCATTGCAGTTAATTGGGGAAGAGCATGGAACCTTAATTATGTGCAAAATTGATGTACTTAACTAAGCATGCTTGGAATATTTATTAAGTCTCCCCTTTCTTCTTCTCTTGAAAATGACTTATATTGCTATTTGCTGGAGGTTTACTAATTGAAGGTTATTTCGTGTGAAATCTGCAGCTAGAGAAAGACTTGATTGACCTTAGGTTATATGAACAACCATAACCCTCAAGTCACTGGATCTAGTATGCATGGTCCAATACTCCAATTCCACAACAAATCAGTGTTATCTGGAACGCGATTATTTTTGTTTCGTGAAACTGATACAGATAAGTAATACGCTACATAGCTAAAATGCGATATGCTAAAAGTATCTTTATATAAGTTTTCATAGTCAGGAATTCTCTTATGTTACGTTTGAATTGAATGAATGAATGAAACTGGACAAATGAAATGAAATGATTTTTATCATCTAAAATGCTCGTTTGGTTGGTGGTAGTGGTGGATGGTGTGATAAGATGACATGACTGTTATAATGAAGATTGGAATGGATCCCATTCCACCACCTCCCCTCATGAAATGAAAATCAAGAGAATCGAATGAATTTTTATTCCATCTGAATGGCCGTTTATCTGCCGAAATGAGTAACCAAAATATTTTTTTCCCATTCCATTCTATTCCGACCTTGATTTCTTTAATCTAAACGCATCATTAGATTCTAAATGAATAAATTTAAATTTTATAAAAGAATTTTTTAGTTGAATTAACAAGTTGATTGTTTTATATATAATTTAGTAAAAATGTATATGATGGTTAAGCATCCAATATTAAATTAGAATTTTGATATTTGTGCAATTATAAGTAAAACAAAAATAAAATTTTACGGTACGTTAAATTTAGAATATTGATATGCAACAGTATCATATTTGGGCGTACAAATAGCACTACGCGGTTTACTAGGTCAATAAAAATATATATTATAATTAACTCGATGACTTTGATTTGATTTAAAAAAAATAAAAAATCGGAAGAACTTACACTTTTGAAATGAAAATTAAAATCATTTATTAATAAAAATAAATATACAGTGAAGCAAAACTTGATGGCGAAGAACTTATAAAATAATGTGCAATATATTATAGACAAAATATAACGACCAAGAAAGTATGGAATTAAAAAAAGAAAGTAAGCAATTGTTGAAGGACATTATATCATATAAATAAATTTTAATAAAATAAAGCAGCCTATTAGTCATTAAGAGAGAATTTTATTTTCAACTTTAATGAAGTAGTTTGAGCCATTCAAGTAATTGTAAGACTAAATGTATCAAATTATAATCTTTATATTATTTATACTGACATACCATAGTATTGAAAAATACTATTACAAAACCACCTTTCCAATTGATACTATGTTGTACTCCTCGAACATCAAAAGTAAAATTTTCAATTAGAATAGAAAATTTTAGAAAATTTCTACAAGTAATTAGCTTACTCCCATTCAGTCAAATTGAGTTTTTTCGCATGCC
The DNA here is from genome assembly GCA_034770075.1 of Aralia elata. NCBI lineage: Eukaryota > Viridiplantae > Streptophyta > Magnoliopsida > Apiales > Araliaceae > Aralia > Aralia elata. The sequence goes on from CM068378.1 coordinate 53,581,574, forward strand.
TCAGATGTAAAACCTTTGAGGTATTTACGGTAAAGCTCGAGGCTCTTGGCTGTCATACCATAAGTTAAACCTTTCAAATTCTAATTCTTCAATGAACCTAAATAATTCAATTAATAAATTAATTGAATTAACATATTAAGTACATGTAAGTTGAGAATAAGAAAAGTCATAAACTTAATATCCAAGACTATACTACTTCCACCTCTACAGAGGTATTAATTGGCAACTGTTCATGTACTGAAATGTACCTAACTAAATCTGTTTCATTGAACCCATGACTCAAAATTATAGCAATTTAATTATTTTAAAATCTCTTTTTAAAACCACAAAATCTTACAGTAATTATATATTTCATTTTAATAAATAAACTTATTATTAGTAAATATTACATAACAAGTACTTTAGTTTAATTAATGATATTGTAATATATTAGTTTTTAATTTTTTTAAAAAGATTTACATAGATCTCTATCTGGTCAGTCTTTCATGGAATTTATACTAGTGACTCGATCTACTTGAAAGACCAAAATGATTTTTTTTGTACTTTTATATAAACTAGCTCATAAACTCGTGAAAAACAAGGCCTCCTATACGCCTTGTGATACCCTTACAATTCACCATTATGAAATTTGTAACTATAGATCTATATAAAATGTCAAATGTTTTATGCCTTTAAATACGTTGTTTGGGCCAAAAAAAAGTATGCATATAAGATTTTAGCATAAAATATGATATTTTACCTTAGTCAGGTATTGAGAATGTCTTTTTAGTAATTAAGCTTACAACTTATATATAACTTTAAAGAAAAAAAGCAATTTGATCAATTTGCACCACATAGAATCCCATTATACATGATGACATTTTCTCTTTGGAAGAATTTTTCTTCAGTCCTCCCAAATAAGAATCAAATATAACTATATATATATATATATATATATATATATATATATATATATATATATATATATATATATATATATATATATATATATATATATATATATATATATATATATATGAAAACCCCAAGTATATCCAAAAAAGCAAATTCCAGATTCAAGAGAATAAATTTAAGGAGTAATTCCATAGTTGCACACCCTTAATAGTAATATCTGATCAAAATTCTGTATCCCTTCTTTTCTAATTAAAACACCATCTTGTATGTCTTAATGGATGAGTTCAATTCTACCATTATATCAAAGCACAAAATTCAGCTTGCTATATTTTCAAATGTTCTGCTGTCACAATACAGAAATTGAAACTGTTGTTGGAATCCAAAATGGTACAAAATTTCTCTGACCACAATAGATGGCCAATATTATTAAAATACCAAAATCTCAAACTTAGATTAGTGCTAAAAGATTGATCATGATGCTGCCGAATTGTGTAGTTTCCCATGTTGTAACTCCTATGAACAATAGACCCACCTCTTAATCAGATGCTGATATGTATTCAAATTCAAACCATTAGTAAGGTTATCCAAGTAATTGATATGTACACAAGTTGAAACCTTCAAGGGCACCTTTTGAACGGAACCCATCCGTCGAGTAACCTTTTCCTAAGTAACAAATTTTGTCAACATATAATAGACCCCCATTAGAATACAGCCTTTCACAATCTAGCAAAACCTTAATTTACATACATCTTAAACCCCATATTCTAATTACAACTTGTGACTATTTGCTCCATTTTCACCTCCATTCCCACCTACGACTATAATTTATATATAAATATAATTATCTAACTCTTTTTTTATAAAAGAAAACTAAGAAAACGAATTGCAACATCCAAAAAATATAAAAAAAAAGAAAAAAGAAGATGGTGCACAAAATATACCTTGTCAATCAATGCAAGTCAAATAATTGAGTTCACATTCTCCACGACCCATATCATAAGAAAAAGATGAAATTGTCACAATCAGATTCACAATCATACAAAACCAAATAGCTTATTGGGAATCATATCAAACTCACAATAATAATGTACAAATCATGTTACAGGACTTCCCCGATCTGATAGGAATCTCGAATAATTGCAGTATTACACCGGATTATCACTACTTTCGTCTTTCAAGGACAACATGGTCTCAATATCAAACCAAGTAATAAAAATTTATCAGATCACCAGTTTTCAGCAAATATAAAGAAAACGCATTGTTGCATACCCTTAGTTTATGCATTACACATCTTTATGTAGGTATATTTCAGATAATTAAAATTCATAACAAATTAAAAAATTACTATTACATTCATGTATTAGTTATCTTGACATAGTATGTATTTATCTTTCATACCTATTAATACCCGTCGTCATATATACGCTTACCCAGATCATGACTGATTTCACATCTAGAAAAAATATCTACCTAACTATATAGTATATAGTATTATGATTAATTTAATATATGATTAATCCCAATCATAGTATATAAAAATTTATGGTTTAATAGGAAATAGCTCTTATGTATGTTTTATACTAATGAGATGTAGTAAAGGACGCTTGAGCAATTTGGCGGAAAGATGCAACATGCCCACATAAGCATAATTTTTCAACCTAAATAAAGGTTGGTGGGTTTTATTTTCCGCAACATGCCCACATAATCATAATTTTTCAACCTAAATAAAGGTTGGTGGGTTTTTATATCTAAAGAACTTTTTAATAAAGACCCGCAATTCTAGCCGTTAAAAAACTCTTTCCAAAGAGAACCTCCCTCACATAATTTAATTTTCAACCTTTTAGTCACACCTTTACTTATATATACGTATGAGAACACAATATATTAGTTTGGTGAAGACTCAAGAGGACAAAAGCAAGCCCAAAATCAAGAAATTCAATACACATATTTGATGATAGAGAAGTGAACATTAATGGATTGAAAATCAGTTGAAGAAAAATTTTATTCTACCTTTTTGCTTCTTCTTTTCACAATAAATTGATGCTAGAATACCATCCTGCCAAGATAAAACAGAGAAAAGAAAGAGGAATACGTGGCTTAATAGAGGATGAAAAAAAA